>VBSM01003144.1:6715663-6768813 GCA_008086735.1 Cheirogaleus medius
AAAGTCAGCTAAGATGGATCATAGAGCTGAATGAAAACCCTAAAACTATGAAACTTCTGGAAGAAAGCAAGAGAAAATCTGGGAGACCTTTGGTTAAGCAAAGATTTCTCAGATGAAACATAAATGCACAATCTATTAAAGAAAAAAGTTTGGTAAATTTGACTTCATTAAAATTAAAAAATTCTGCTCTTCAAAAAACACTGTTAAGAACATGAAAAGACAAGACACAGACTGGGAGAAAATTTTTGCAAAATTCATATCTGATAGAGTACTTGTATCCATAATATACAAATAACTGTCTTACATCACAGTAATAAGAAGACAAACAACTCAGTTTTTTTTGTTTGTTTTTCTTTTTTCATCCTTGCCATACCTGTACAACTCAGTTTTTTATAAAAAGGATAAAAGATATGAACTTATGCTTCACAAAAGTAATGCAAATAAGAACATGAAAAAATGTTCAGCATCATTAGTTATTAGAGAAATGCAAATTAAAACCACAAAAAGTACTGTCTCATTATAGTAGAGATATTATACTGGCCCAACTTAAAAAATAGACAATCCAAAGTGTTGGCAAGGATGGAGAGCAACTGTAACTCTTCTAAATTGCTGGTGGGAGTGCAACATGGTACAGTCACTTTGGAAAATAGTTTGCAACTTGTACATGAATGTTTGTAGTAACTTTATTCATAATGGTGAAAATAGGAAGCAAATTGTCCACTAAGTGGTAAAAGGATAAACAAATTTTAGTACATTCTTGCAGTGGAATGCTCAGAAATAAGAAAGAATGAATGTCTGATACAGGGAACTACATGGGTGAATCTCAAAAACCTTATGTTCAGTAATGAATCCCAGCACAAAATGCTACATATTGTCTGATTACAGTATATAACACTCTGGAAAAGGAAAACCTATAGAGACAGAAAGCATATCAGTATTTGCCAGGATCTGGGGGTCAGGAGAAGGATTTAACTACAAAGGGGCCCAAGAACTTTACAGGGTAATAGAAATGTTCTATATCTTGATGGTAGTGATAGTTACACAACTGTGAGCATTCATTAAAATTTTTTTAACTACAAGGTAGTTTTTACTGTATGTAAATTATACTTCAATAAGCCTGACTTTTAAAAAAACATAACTCTGACCGTATGTAAATAACAGGCTAGAGTGTTGGGAGCCAGTAGGCAGGGAAGCCAGGTAGGGGAATTCGGGGTCATCTAGGCAGGCAGGGGCAGTGAAGGCTTGGGTCAGGACAGTGGCTGTCAGATGAAGAGGGTCATGAATGCAACCCCAGGTTCGCAGCCATAAATGGAAAATTAATTCAACCATAGAGACCTATCTCTTTGCAGAATACTAGATATCCAGATGTTTGCAGATATCTTAATAATTTACTTAAATATTTCTGTTTGGATGTTAAGCTCTCTTTCTATATATAAAACCATAAAAACACATAAACTGAAAACAGCCAGGGAAGTGGCTCACAAATGCAAAGTTTGACTTACCAGATAGACTAGTTTTTGACGATAATGGTGATGGTGGTGGTGGTAATGACGGTATTGATGATGATGATGGTAGTGATGAGGGTGGCAATGATGGTGATGATGATGAAGATGACAATGATGAGGAGGATAATGATGAAGATAATGGCAATTCTGCATCTATTTATTAGGATACGAAATATTCCTTGTTGGTTATGTGTTAATACAGCAGTTCTCAAATCGTGGCCCCCAGACTAAGCAGCATAGCATCCTAGACTTGTTAGAGATACAAATGGTCACTCCCCACCTTAGACCTACTGAGTCAGAAACTCAGGGTGGGGCCCATAATCAGTGTTTGAATAAGGCCTCCCGATGATTCTGATGCACAAACTTTGAAGACCACTGCTTTAGGATAAAAAAGTGATTGAAATGGCCCCATGGCATCACCTAGTGGCAGAGGTACTCTGAAATCACAGAAATACACAATTTTCAATTAATGTCATTTCTTTGCCTGTTAGGAAAAATCAGGCTTTACAGACTCCAGAGGGATAAATTTCTGATCTAATCACTCTGGAAAGTGAATGGCAATTTACTGGTAAATAAGTGGTTTGTGAAGACTGCTGGGCATAGGCATAGTAGATTATATCCTAAAGTCAAGGATTATTAATGACGGTCCTTCAATGGCCACAGGAGAGTCTTATCTCACCTGCAGCTGTCTGGGAAGTTAGTTCTGACTTGGAAGGTCCCTGCACCCAGATGACTGGGTACTGCCAGCTACTTCCTAACTTCCTCTTTGCTGATCTTGCTACTGTTGAGTTCCCCACCCAGCCTCACTCCAAATGGTGCCTGGGATCAATCCTCGGGCAGCTGTGCAGCAGAAAGGCTGCCGTAGCCAGGGTTGGCAGGTTTCCCAGGGAAGGAGGGCCTGAGAGGGAACTCAGCACCGCTGCCTGTGTCCTGAGTCTCACGGTGGGCTGAGATTTCAACCGGGAAAACCTTCTGGGCTTCAAGTAAGTCTGGACCATTCCAACCGGCCTCTGCACACTGCTTAAAGCTTGGTTTTGCAGGCTCACTTCCATCCCACTTCCAACCCACAGAGTGGATATTAGCTAGACTGCTGGACAGAACCCGAGCAGACAGAATGGGTCACAGAAATAGCCCAAATCCATCTTACCTGCAGGGGTGGGGCCGGCCGTGAGAGAGCCTGTTAGTGTGGAGAGAGAGACATCAGCGCTCTCAGGAGAAGGACAATAGCCCATTCTGCCCAGGAGCGGGGGGAGTAGTGCAGACAGACCCCTCACCCGAGCAGATGGCTCCGGCGTCCTCGTCGTGACCACAGTTGTGAATGAACCAGCTGTTGTGGGCGCACTGGGCCAGGCAGCCCTCGTCACCGCCGCAGCGCACGTTGTCCAGGACGATCCTCCCGAAGCCTGGGCCGAAGTGGGCGCCGAGCGGGGCAGACACCGCCACGCCGCACCCGAGCTGCCTGCACACGACGTGCGCCTCGTTCAGGCCCCAGCCGGCGCCGCACACCGACCCCCAGGTGCCCTGGTAGGAGACCTCCACCCGTCCAGCGCATCTGCCTGAGCCGTTCACCAGCCTCAGCGCCGGCCAGTCTCCTGTGCAGACGGAGATGGGGGAGGCTTTCGGATCGTACCTATCCAAGTCGCCCTATGTGCCTGGCTTACAAGTTAAGGGGAGTTTGTGATTACCTTGGCCAAATATGTAAGAACATGCAAGGAACAAAACCCCTTAACGATGACACCATAAGGTGATGCAGTCTGTTAGTCACAGAGCAGAGCGGATGAGATTGTGGGACAGGTATTTCTCACGCCTCGGTGCCATGGGGCACCACATCGGCAGGGTAGTCGTGGGAATTCAGGAAAATATTTTTCCATCGTAAGGAAATGGATTAAGTTAAATTGGTCTATTCCCAAAATGGAACGCTCTATAGCAGTGAAATACACACATATACACACGTATGTAAAGTAGACTGACCTCAAAACCACAACATTGAGTAAAGAAAGGTGTATCAAATGATATGCAGAGACTAGTACAATTTGTGTGAAAGAAAAAAAACCACAAAATAACATAGAAATCACATAATTCATATATGTAAAAATATTTTAAAAATGAACTATAAGGGTACTTACAAAATCCAAAAGAGTGTGTGTTTATTAGGAAGGAGAAATAAGAGAGTTAGATTGAGGAATATTGGGCGCTTCACATGTAACTGTTTTATTTCCTAGTAGAACTGGAAAACCACCACCACAGAATGTAAGCATCAGTCATGTCTAGGTAGGGAAGACATGGTTATTTGCTTTCTTATTCTCTGGATTTTCTGAACTTTAAAATGTTTCCCTGGAGTAGCAGGGAAGGGAGGATGACCAGCTGCCAAGCTGTCTGGGCGGCCCAGCCAATCGTCCCCGTCCTGGAGGCTGGTACGTGACTTCCCCACGCACCTCAGCTGCCTCCACCTGTGCAGGCCCCCGGGTGCCTTCCTTGCCGTAAGAACCCCCCGTAGCTCACGAGAGCAGAGGTGCATCCTGCAGGAAGCTGCTTACCTGAGAGGCAGGGCCCAGGCACATTGGCTCTGCGACCTGAAGATGCTGAGTCGGCCACAGGTAGAACTGGAACAACACGGAAACAGTGATTAGGACTGACGTGTCCCTTCCTGGGACAGACACAGGACACATGAGAAAAGGACCCAGTAGCAGCTGGCAAAGAGCCACCAGCTATGCCACACCTTAACCAAAACATCTGGACAGGCCACAGGCTCATAATGAACCACCAGATTTTTGATGAGGTTGTTGAAAGAAATCTCCTAAATGTGATCCTTCTGCCCCCAAGTGCCTTTCCTGCTTTTAGCCCTACATCAGATCCAGGTTCTGCCTGAGGGTGCTCAGCAGTTGTATTAATAAAATAAGCCATTGATGAATTGGGAAAAAGTTGTAAAAATAATTGTGTTCATAAGAACACTGATGATCTTAGACAACTCCCCCAAGGACATTATTACAATCTAGTGGTCCATCTGCCCATCTGTCTATGTGTCCCCTCTGGACGGTGAGGCTGCTCATCTACGGGACTAGTGCTGGGACCATGGCTCTTACCCACTAAGACAGCTGGTGACTTTTCATTGTCTGCTGAGACTGAAAAATAAAAATAGTTGTTAGAATATTTTTCATTAGTTTGCTCACGTGTGAAACACTGGAACTTCTCTCTGAAGAGGGATTTTGTACAGATAGTGGCTACTGGTGTTTGTCAGAGGGATACCTGTGTCTCTTGAGCACCGAGATTTGCCTCCACCATTCGCTGTCTAGCAGGATTGTTCTTGGCCAAGACCAAAGCTGCCCCAGGAGGGGTCAAATGGCCCACCCACACATGCACCACCTGCCCAATCATTTAGTCACTCAATAAGCCTTTATCGGGTGTCTATAACGTGCCAAGCACTGTGATAGGTGCGAGGGATACAGCACAGAACAAGACAAACAAACCCCTTGTCTCATGGAGCTTAACATCTGGCACTGCAGGTGGCATTGAACATTACATTTCATCCCTAAACCTTTTGTTAGTAAATTTTCCCGGCCCCCAAACAACAACTTATCCTTTCTATGAGCTTAGACATGCTGGAATGCGTGACACCCACTTTTTGTTGTTTTAACTCACAGCTCATCCACCTACCTGAAGATGTGGTTGGGTGGTCAACATCTTCTGGGACGGTGGAGGTGGAGAGAGCTGTTGGAAAGACAACACAAGGAAAACGACTCCTCATAAGTGATATTGAATAGAAAGAGAAGGACCACGTTCGTCTGCTTCATGTTTCCAGGAGAAAAATTCAAAAAATTTTGTACAAGCTCGTTCAAAATGGAGAATTTTAAAAGGAACTAGCAACCTCGAAAACGTTATGCCAGGCACACAAGGCCACCTATTGTTGATGCCATTTATGTGAAATATCCAGAATGGACAAATGCAGAGAGACAGAAAGCAAAGCAGTGACTACCTGGGCTGGGGGAGGAACTCTGGCAAAATGGCTGTGGCTTTAGAAGTGAGTGGAAATGCCACACCCTCTTCACCTGGCTTAGCAGCCATGGGGTGAAGCCCCTCGTCCTGGGATGGTGGCATCCCATCCCATAGGACACTCCCCGAGGCCCTCAAGGTCACACTCTCTGTTCACTGACTGTGCGCCAGGCTTTCTGTTAAGCCCTTTACACCGATTCACTGGCTTAATCCTTACAACAACTGCTTAAAATAAATGGTTATTTTTCCCATTTTTCAGACAAGGTAACAGAGGCACCAAGACGTAAAGAAACATCGCGAGGGTCTCATAGGTGGGAGGTAGAAGAGAGAGGATCCAAACCCCATAGTGGCTCCGAGCACTGTACTGCCAAGTGAATGGAATATGCCACTTAGGTTTCAAAAGTATCCTTATTTAGTCACTTAGATACGAAAGCTAGGGATTTTAACATGTTGCTCTCTCTTATGTTAATGTTTGGAAGTGGGCATAAATATGCAAACTGGGAACAGCCAAATGGTGTTAGTGTATTCAGGCATCTATTTATTTATTCATTTAACAAGCACTGAATGCCCACCAGAGAGCAGCCATGCAGATGTTGTTCATGGGAGGGTGTGTGTGTGTGTGTGTGTGTTTGAGGTTGAGGGAATGTCAAAGACGAGAAAGGTATGGATTCTGCCCTAAGACTGTCACTGGGGAAACAAGTGGACGCACATGCAACAGTATGAGAAAGGAATAAGAGCTACATGTGGGGACAGATAAAAAGCTGTGGGATCTAGAAGAAGGAGCCACCCTGCCAGCTTGGACCGGGTTGGGGAGGACTGGACCACTCGTGGTGGGGGACTGATGCCGGTGTCACAGCAGCCACCCTATGGACAGAGGGCATGTGAGTCTGGGAGAAGTGCAAGGGTAAGAAAATTAACTGCGGGCCAGGCTCAGAGGTTAACCCTTTTACTCTTAGCTTTTGTCATCTCAGATAGATCCTCCTAGTTTCTGATTAGGCAACATGCCTAGTTGTATCTTGTTAGCTATTAATAGGATTTAAGCGCAGTTTAGAGAGTTTAGAATAGTTCAGTGATTAAACTCTAGGGCTCAGAAGGCAGATGGTTTGTTATCTTTCCATCGACCTTGGGGACAATATTTAACCTATCTGAGCAGGAGTTTCCTTATTTGGAAAAAGGAGATTATAGAAGTTCCCTCATCCGGTTGTTGGGAGGATGAGATAAGAAAATCCATGGAAGGCATTCGACACATGTGATTGTCACAACGTACGGCAATGCTGTTTGTTATAAATTAAGTGCAAGCCACATATGTAATTTTAAATTTTCTGGTATCCACATTTTAAAAAGTAAAAAGAAATGGGTAAAATTAAGTTTGATAATGTATCTTATTTAATCCAATATCCCCAAAATATTATCATTTCAATATATCAATATGAAGTACAAATATAAAATATAATCAACATAAAAATGTCAATGAGCAATTTTACAGTCTTTTTATAGCACTGTCTTTTTTTTCTTAAGAAAACAACTTTATTGAGGTATAACTGATACACCAAAAAACTGCACATGTTTAATGTATACAATCTGTTGAGTCTGGACATATGCATACACCTGTGACACTATCAGCACAATCAAGGTAATAAACATCCATCACCTCCAAAAGTCTCCCTGTGCTCCTTTTGTGCGTGTGGTAAGAATGCCTAACATGAGATCTACCGCTTAACAAACGTTTAAGTGCGCAATACCACGTTAATCACAGGCGCTACGCTGTACCGCCGACTGCTAGAACTTATTCATGTTGCGTAACTGAAACTTTACACTCACTGAATATCAACCCCCGTTTCCCTAAGTCTTTGGAAGATCCAGTGTGTATCTGACACACACAGCACATCTCAGTAGCCACGTGGATAGTGCAGGTTTAAGGGCTTTCTAAAGATTATCATTGGCATTGTCAGAATAAGCATTATATGATGGCATAATTGAGACGTCAGCAGTTGCAGATGGCGGAGAGTGGAGACAGAATCAAGTAGCACGATACAATGAGCATGGCCTGTCGTGGTGACCACGGTTACCACAACTAGAAAGAGGCGTAACTTAGAAGTGTCCAAGTGGGACACTTCCCAGACATGAGATCAGGCGCTCTGGTTTACTTCTTAAATTCAAAAGATGTGAAGAGACCCTTTAACAATCTCTCTCTCTCTCTCACACACACAAAAGCACACACACTCCTACCTCTTTTCCTCTTCCTCTTAGCATTCGTGAAAGCATGCGGAATGGGAAGCCTTGCGTGACCATGTTCTTTGACAGTAAAACCACAGATAAACATAAAGTGAAGCTGGACAGTGTGAAACCCAGACCGTTTCACAGTGTCCCCTTGTCCCTTTCTTCTCAAATCATTTGACCGCGAATGGACTGCAGTGGCACCTAGGGATGGTGGCAGAACCCCTGACTGTCATTATAGTGCAACTGAGAAACCACAATAAATCCGGTCACGGTGCCGGAGGAGGCAGTGTCCTACCTGGTGATGCTGAATGTGCCACGGCTGTGGGAGAGAACTGGGTTGAGATGGCAGCAGGTAGAACTGCGAATAAAGAAACACCTGTTAACATTAAGCGGTTGCTCACAGTGGCTTGAGGGAGGTGTGCTCAGCCGGGAGCTCCCTGTGTCTTCACAAGATATAGTTTTGCCTCCATTCCGAAGTGATCACTGCATGAGTGATAGAAATGCTAAGTCGCCTCTTAGCCACTGGTCCTCAGTCCTGCTGGACTCAGTCATCCCCATCCTGCTTCTCTCCCAGACTCAATCGCCCAGCGCAGGTATTTGGTGTTTGGAGATGAGAATTATGTGTTTTGGGTCTTATTATTCTCCATGAGAGTTGACCTGATGGTCTGGACCATTGGGACCCACTGGCACTTTTATTCTCTTGTTCTGCCTGTTTTATTCCTAAGCCTGTTTTGTCACCGACATTTCTGTTTGTCGGTGTTGCACTAGCACGACACCTCTCGATGGCTCCACAGCCATGCCATATCCGGTCTTGGGAATTACTTACCATACCCATAAGGAACACTGAAGAGGAAATTGCAGGAGATGGATAACCACCGCCTATCTTTTTGGATTGACCTGGGTAGATGCTCTCCCTCTTCTCTCACACCTTTCTTCTCTCTACTTGCTGTCTGGGTCACCGTATTTCAATGCATGTCACAAATGATACGTCCATTTCTGTGCCACTGAGCAGTAGCAACTACAGAATTTTATTTCATAGACAAATGTGACAGGCAGAACACTGGCTTCCCCAAAGATGTCCACATCCTAATAACTGGAACCCGTGAATATGTTAGGTTACAAGGCAAAGAGGGGAATAAGAGGGCTGATGAAATTAACATTGGTAACCAGCTGCCTTAAAGTAAGAAGATTATCCCGCATTATCCAAGTGGCCCAGTGTAATCACCAGGGTCCTTAAAAGTGGAAGTGGGAGGCAGAAGAAGAGAGTCAGAGAGAGATTAGAAAATTAGCTGCTGGCTTTGAAGATAGAAGCCTGGGGCCACCAGCCAAGGAATACAGGTTGCATCTAAAAACTGAAAAAGGCAAAGAAATGGATCCTCCTTCAGATCTTCCAGAATGAACACAGCCTGGCTGATAACTTTGCTTTTAGCTAAGTGAGACCCATTTTGGACTTCTGACTTCTTGAGCTACAAGATAACAAATTTGTGTTGTTTAAGCCACTAAGTTATGACAATTTGTTACAGCGGCAATGGGGAACTCATATGATAAGCCAACATTACATGTGCTCAAATGATCTTCTTCCAAAAAAATTAAAACATGTCATTTATAAAAATTGAGAGAGTTTGGCCAAACTGAAGCTTAAAGATAATTACAAAACCCTTATGTTCAAAATGGTTTCCACTATTTTTTCCAACAAAAAAAACAGTGTTGTTATCGCTCCTTGTTTAGAAGTTAGTGAATCTATTGGAGTGACACCCTGAAAATCATCTCCATCCAAACTCAATTATGAGGGGCAGGTTTCAATGGGTTAGCAAAATAACTCCACAGCAACGCTTTCATTTACTTCTCTGCTATATTTAGATGGGTAAACAGAAATGTCCTAAGAGAAAACAGCACAAAAAGTTCTCTTACCTGATAATATGGTCGCTGAATTTCCATCACCTATTGGTATAAATAAATTGAAATATTTCTTTTTCAATTAAATTGAATAATTTTTACTTGACCTACTTACTGGTTTTCAACAAATCTTCAACAAAGTGACAGGTGTAAAATGCAAAATGTAAAATATAGTGAACTCCTGGTGAAATACAACCCTTTCGACTTCACAGGTTCTGAGAAGTACTGTATTTGCTGATCCGATTGTTCTGAAGACACCCTAGCTCTTCCGATTCTTCCGGATGCCCATACACTGACCACAAGCCAGCCACCCCTGTGACTCAGGGCCACCTGCCTGCCCTGGGCAGTGGTTCCCCACTGGGTCAAAGAAGGATAAGCATGGCATATCCACATCTGCCCACATCTGAGCTGTCTTCTCCCTCAGAGCCCAGTGGCCACAATACATTTCCTTCTGGACCCATGGCAGACATTTCTATTAATCTTATATATCTGGTTAATTATTATATATACTATTATTATATATTACACATTAATTATATGTTGTCTTATAGCACAGGTATAAAAAAGTTATAATTATATACTATAATATATAATATAATTATCATATTAGATTAATTATACTATACATATTATTATAAGTATATATTATATAATGTAATATATAATAATTATATTATTTATATATATATATATCCTGCTACAAATTTGAAATGACTGACAGTAAAATATATTTATCTGCATAGCAGGACCAGAAAAATAGAAATATAAGATTAATAACCATATGGATGAAAGGGAAAGAAATAGAAAAAGTACCAATAAACCCATAAAACCTTTAGCTAATTATTAGAAATGATCATTCAATTAACGTCACCTTGCACAATGGAATTCTCACTGCCTGATAAGTGTATCCTCCTAAAGGAAGTCATTGCCTTTGTTCAAGGACCATTGACTATTTTAATACCTAATACATCGTTTTCAATAGCAATTTACAGAAGAGGCAGAATGCTATGCACATGTCTATTTTTTCATCCAATAAGTATTTATGTAGAACCTACTATGTACCAGGAACTGTCCTCAGCTCTGAGATAAAATATCAGCAGGGTTCCTCTCCCAGAGAGCCCACACTTTGGAGGGGGGAGCAGAGGACTTGTAATGCACAGGGCAGCAAAAAGAAAATACAAAGCCCATCTCAGAGGCAAGTACCAGGGAGAGAAAAACAACAGGTTGATCGAACAGGACTTGACCATAAGGGAGTCTTTCTGGATTGTATATTTGGGGAAATCCTCTCGGAGGGAGTGACATGTTAGCTGAGACCTGATTACAAGGAGTAAGCTGAGAAACATCTGGGAAAGAGCCTTCCAGGCAGAGGGAAGATCCCCCTACTAAGGCCCTAGGTGGGAGCTGCCTTGACAGTCTCAAGGGATGGGACAAAGACCCAGGGAGCACAGTCCAGATGAGGTATTTTCTCAGTGGTCGGAGACATGAACAAGTATCAGGTCACGCAGGGTCTAAAAGGCCATGGTCACCGATTTGGACATAATTCAAATACAGGGGAAAGCCTTTGGAGGGGGTCTGCGCGAAGGTGAATGATCCGATTTCCAATTTACCAGCCTGCTCTGGTTTCTGTGACAAGAACAGATCACGTGGATGTTGGAGGGGGAAAGGAGGGAGGTAAAGGACTATTTAGAAAATTGTTGCCAAATTACGATGAAAGATGACGGGGCTTTGGATGACAGCAGGAACGGCGGAGTCGGAGGTGCTGATGGGGTTAGCATATGTTTTGGAAATAGAGACGGAATTTTCTGACACATTAGTTATGCGAAGTGAGGGAGAAGGAAGAATGAGGGATGGGTCCTGTTTCTCCTGGCTTGAGAAACTAGTTGGACGAAGGAATGTGTATATTTTGAACATCAGCTGTGCATAAAAGCCAAGCAAAGTATTATAATATCGAACAGACTAACAGCTGTGCCTCTTACTAGCTGCATTGCATGGCCTTGGGGAAGTTGATTCACTTTTCTTTTTTTTTTAAACAAAGTCTCACTCTGTTGCTCGCGCTAGAGTGCGGTGGCGTCAGCCTAGCTCACAGCAACCTCCAACTCCTGGGCTCGAGCAATCCTTCTGCCTCAGCCTCCCAAGTAGCTGGGACTACAGGCATGCGCCACCATGCCCGGCTAATTTTTTCTATATATATATATTTTAGCTGGCCAATTAGTTTATTTCTATTTATAGTAGAGACAGAGTCTCGTTCTTGCTCAGGATGGTTTCGAACTCTTGACCTTGAGCAATACGCCTGCCTCGGCCTCCCAGAGAGCTAGGTGATTAACTTTTCTATGCCTCAGTTTCACCATCAGTAAAATGGGAATTACAATAGTACCTGTTTCATAAGGTTGCTGTGAAAATTAAATGTCATACGTGCAAAATGCTTAGAATTAATTAATTCTTTAGAGCCAGGGTCAGGAAGCTAAAGCTGGTGATTCAATTCTAGCCCAGTGTGCCTGTTTTTGTAAATGAAATTTTATTGGAACATAAACATGCCCATTGGTTTATGAACTGTCTTTGGCTGCTTTAATGCTACGACAGCAGAATTTCATAAATGCAACAATGACCATCTGGCCTGAGAAGCCTAACATATTTACTATATGGTCCCTTACAAAAAAGTTTTTGGACCCCTGAGTTAGATAATTAAATAACTAATTATCATGCAGGTAAAGTTCTTAAAACAATGCCAGGAACATCATAAACACTCATAAAAGTTGGCTCTCGTTACCATCCCATGCATATGATCTCATTTAACTTAAGTGAAGCCCTGTAAAGTTGGTGTTTTTATCCCCCTTTTAAAAAAAAGTGTAAGTGACTCGCCCGAGATCACACTAAATACATGGCAGAGACAGAACTTCTGCTGCCAGACTCATTGCCTTTCTCTCATCCTGAAACTTGGCCTTCGCTCGTGCACTGGCCTGTCTTGAACACGTTCCCATTGGATTGACTAGTTGCAGGACTTACCGATCTCCTAATACACCAGAAAATTGATACAACTGCTGTATGTACAGGATACGGACAACATTCTCCCCTGCAAATGTGGCTCAGCAGTTGCAATAAAAAACTTTTGGTTTTAAACTGCAAATTCAACAAGGAAATACCTCCTACCTTGGGGCATTTGCAGTGATCCTTCAGCGTTCTCTGTAGGGAGACAGGTAGGGAGTTTGGTGGCAGTTAGAACGTGAGAGCAAATGGCAGGCAGGTCACATCCCTTCCCCAGCCACACAGAGTCCCACATGGCAGGAAAGAATGTGCACTAAACAGTCACATAAGCGATGCAAACAATTTACCAAGACTTTTCCTTAACACGGTGATAGGAGTGGTGCTTTTAACGGCAGTTCCATGGGAATAACGAAAATAGCAATACTGGAGAATAACTAAAACCCTCGTGATTGAAATGAAAATAAAGCTAGTTCTTGTGGAAGGAAGAAAGCAGTCCAGCAGCATTTCAACGTAATGGTAGGATTATCTTAATGGCCCAGGAACGCAGAAATGGCCAATAATGACTGTTGAAATGCAGCAATCTGATCCCTCCCATCACTTACACCATTGATTCTTTCATTATCTACCTATTTACCTGCCCAGGTAGCTTCTAGAATGAAAAATGTCAGGTCAACAAAACAAAAGCATGAGCTTACCTGATGTAGGCGTTATGGGCTCAGTCTCTGTTAACATGCAGGAAAAGAAAAGATCTGCTTTAGAAAAGGGTAGCCGTTTCTGGAGATGCTTAAAATAAGAAATGAATTTTAAAATGAAAGAATAAAATAAAAATGTTGACTCTCCCTGCCTTAGTTCAGGTGACTTTAACCATCAGATGCATAAATGTTCATTAGCATAGCGTATCTAAAAACACACGTTCCATCCAGTTGTGGCTGTGCTTGGCCATTGTGCAAACTCTGTAACACTTCCAAATAGGAGGCAAACACTCACCACACACACGGAAAAACAGGTGGAACGCAGGGGCTCTGTAGACTAGACGGTTTTGATGGAATTCTAAACCAAAACCCCAACTAAATTAAAAAAAAATCAAATGGGAAAACTAAAAAACTAAATGAAAAACAAACCGGCACACACGTGCACACACACACCCCACCCCCCACTATCGAGCTGTTTGAATGGACTTAAAAAGCTAATTAATTACATTAGTATCTTCTGGATATAGTATTCCTGGTTGAATACAATTGGAAATGTAGGCAAGTAGCCAATTTTACCTCTTTAGGCTGGCTAAATTATTTCCTTTCTTCCCCATGGGCACACAAATATATGTCTTTAGCATCAGTAGTGAACTGAGTATTAGTCACACGTCTGTATTCTCTACACCAGTGGTTCTCAACTGGGGGCAATTTGCTCCCCCAAAGAATATCTGACAATGTTGGAAAATGCTTTTGTTTGTCACAACTTGGGGTCTGGGGGTGCTACTGTCATTTAGTGGGTAGAGGTCAAGGTTGCTGCAAAACACCCTACAATGCACACTCACAACAAATGATCTAGCCCAAAGTGTTGAGTGCCAAAATTGAGAAACCCTCTCCTAGACTGGTCATGATAATTACTATTTAGTCAAAGACTTGTGATTAGTGATACGTGGCCTGAACTCAACAGGACAAACCAATGCTATTCTAATTTATAAACTCCTTGCTTTGTTACCTTCAATAGACTGCAAACTTTTAGTAAGAAAAAACTTTATCTTTAGTTCACCGAAGTGTCCCGAAGAAAGGTAGAACACAGCCTGTGAGTGATTCATGTCAGTGCTGACTCACGCTGTGTTTTCACTCATCATTTTGGAATCTAGTCTTTGTAATGGAACCACCAATAGCTCCCACTGTTTTTCTCTGCATAAAATCCATCCCAACATCTTGCGGCTAATAAATTCCTGAGCTCAAGGGAAAGTTCTCATATCACCAACGTCTCCTTACTGTTTGCTCCCACAAGTGGTAGAGATGGGCTACCATTACGCAGGTGCAAGCACTGCCAATGGGATCGGCGGAGATGCAATCCAGGTAAATGCACTGTGCACCTCTAGATGGAGAGTGGTCATTACCTGTGCAAACGACACTGGCGTCTTCTCCAGGACCGCAGTTATGCAGGCCCCAGCCGGCATGGGGACACTGTCCCAGAAAACTCTCTCTTCCCGTACATTCCACGTCATCCAGCAGAAACTTGCCTTTGCCTTCACCAAATCGGGCCTCGGTAGGGGCCGCGAGGGCACGCCCACAGCTCAGCTGCCGGCACACCACGCTGGCTTCGTTCATGTCCCACTGGTCATCGCAAACCCTGCCCCACTGACCATGGTAGAAAACTTCCAAGCGCCCAGAACATCTGCCTGACCCATTCACTAGTTGCAATTGTGGCCAGTCTTTTGAAGAAATACAGAAATATTGCATGTTAGGAGAACGAGCATATTCTGCCTCAACCCATTTGTCTAACTTTGCAAAGAGTATTTATTGAGCACACACTGGGTCACAGTAGATAGCACTGTGGACACTGTGGTTCACAGACCTGGCTCCTGCAGCCGTAGACTGTGGAGTCTAGTTTGAAAGTCTAGAGGAGGCAGTCACATTCATCTAAAATTAGGTGGAGACTTGCAACTGTGCTAAGTGCTAAGAAGCAGTTTGGAGAGCGCATAATGGGGTGGGGAGGTTGGAGGTATCTTTCCTAAGAGGTGACAATGAACCTAAGGCTTCAAAGAGGAGTTGGGAAGAGGCTAAGTAGATAAAGAAGGATGGAGAGGAGGACAGAGCCTTCCTCTGTGCATTTAAATGAAACACAAAGGTTTATGAGTGAGGTGAATGCATAATGCATAGGGATTGTGCATGACAGATGAAATCATTTAATTTGGAACTATTTTCATGGTTGAAGATCTACCCATCATTTAGAAGTGATGATCCACCAAGCAGTATCAGCTGAACAGTTAGGAAACCTTGACTTACCACCAGGAAATGGTGTTAGGATCTCAACATCTAAGTGCAGAGAGAAATAAACAAGGTGTCATTGCCATTGCCATTGCCATGCCAAATAGTCTGCCCAAGTTTACTGGGCAAGCACCAGCATGTGTGTTATGGCCTCATGGAGTAGATGATGAGCTAATGACATCTTTGGGGGAATATATTCAGGAGGTTCTGATAGTGGCAAGGGACAAGTTGATCGTGCATCTGGGCAGCTCATAGTCATTTGCAGATTGCTCTTTTAAACTGGATTATTTGTGTGCATTCACCTCTGCCAGAAAGGCAAAAGGGTCCAGTGCTTATAGAAGTGTATTCCTATGGTGCTCATAAATGTACTTTAAGGAAGGGAAATGCCAGAAGACTCAGGTCAACAAGGAAATGTGCTTTTCTCCATTAATCTCTGGATTTGCTAAATGGGGATGAGAGGGACACCGTGTCCCGAGGCTACGTTCCCTGCCTTTCCAGCCTCGGATACCTTATTTGGGTGTGCAAAGTTAGGGTTCTCTTCAGTCTGAGTCTATATCATTGAATGGTAATTTACTAAACCATGTTCATATCCTTACTCCATAATTTTCTAAAATACATTTGGGCAACAGTTTGGGGAGAAAATATTTCCTACATGGTTAAAGGCAAGGAAGCCACCTGTTTCTTTGTTTGTTTGTTTGCTTCCTTTCTGTTTTGAGTCCCTTCGATTAAATTCAGTTTGCCTTCTGCCCCTCCCCGATCTCCTGCAGTGAGTTATGTGTTGGTGAGTACAATCAGAGGATTGGGTGCATTTGTGGATGTTAAAGACACAAAGTGTGATTCTTACCAAAAGCTCCTGGAGTTTCATATTCATATTCTATGAGAAGAAAAGAAATTTGAATATAACTTGAGTCTCCTAGAGATGATAAAAATTCTGGAATGCCCTGCACTTACTGGAAGGGTCCTGTGTTGCCCCACTTTGGTCTGGAATTAGTTTTATATGGTTTATCCAACAAGGCTTATGGCATTGCTATCTTGGAAGGAAAGACCTTTTGACTATTATACAATATTTATTGAAATGCAAACATTTTATTCTAAACTCCATGCTGAGCAATAGCCCAGTACCTGGAACTAGAGTTGATTTTCTGTGTTTCTCAGTCTGAGATTGGGATAGGAGAGTCCTGCAGGTTAAACAGGTGTATCTTCCTAAAGGACTGACGTTACCTGATGCTGTTGAGTATTTAACACCTTGCTTTAGTATTAAAATAAATATAATTTTATTATAAGTTGGAAGCAAAGCACTAAGTGACTTTTTAAGATAAAAGGATTTCAAAGAGAGTCTCTGCTTAGTGTAGGCAACCTTGGGGTGTGCTGTTGGGGTATCTGTTTGAGAAACATGGGAACGGATTAATCCATTCACATTTGTTCTCTCATTCATGTAATCAACTATTCGTTTCTCCAGTTAACATTCTTTGACTTTCTTTCAACACCACAGGGTAACCACTTGAGGAAATGGAACTGGGGAAGTTGTGAGTTTTGATGATGTGGGAAGGTGGGTCTTAGGGCAGGTCAGTGCAGGGGTCCTCTGCATTTGGGGAGCTTGCCAGGATTTGGGGTGAATGTGTTGAGGGGCATGAAGTAGGTGAGAAAGGTGAGCTCACTAGCAGAGCATCAAAGACAAGCCTGAACATTCACAAATTTTGCCTAGGCATAGGGCAGTTTTTCCAGAGTGTAGACATTTGGTGGTGGGAAGAGAGCCCTGGATGTGGAGTACAGAGACCTAAATATTTGCTGTGTGATGCTGGTCAAGGAACTTAACCTTGACCTTGGCTTAACCTTGTCACTGGACCTCAGTTCCCTTATTTGCAAAGCAGGGATCATAAAACAAGCCCACCTGAGTGGCTGTAAGGATGTAATGGGATAATGGATGGGAGGTGCGTAGAAAACTGGAGAGTGCTCCATGACCAGGGCGAGCGGGGTTTATGCTTTGAGACCATCTCTTAGGCGAGACCACTCAGAGCACCGATACACCTGGACTTGGAACACATGACATGCCATGACCCCAATAATGATGCAGTCAATCTCTCAAAATGTCTTATTTGAAAGAAATTCGATTATCCCTCCCTAATGACAAATTTAATTAACTTTAATCAGTAGAGGGGACGATCAGAGGAAATTATAAGAAAAAAAACTAGACCAAGGCTAACACTTGGGGAAGGCACTAAAGACAACTTTGCTTTCATTATTAAAGCAAGTATTAATTAATCAATTATCAGTTAATTGGCAATTCCTAAGTAGTTATTAAAATGAATCAATGCAACTGCACATGCTTGATTCTAAAGCAGGGTTTCGTAACCTCAGCACGTTGACATTCCGAGCTGGAGAATTCTTTGTGGTGGGAGCTGTCCTGTGCACTGCAGGATATTCAGTGGCATCTTGGCCTTCACCCTAGAGGCCAGCAGCACTCCCCCAGTCCAGACAATCAAAAATGTCTCCAGACACTGCCAAATGTCCGCTGGAGGGCAAAGTCACCTCTGGTTGAGAACAACCATTCAAAAATATATTTGAAAAGTGTTTTTATACTACCCTGAAGTAAGACTTACATTCACAACCATTTGCCAACCGGACTATTCTCAGCCCCTCCCTCACTCTCAAGGCAGAGTCCTCTTTCTGCCCACCCAGACTACCTGGAGCACCCAGATGAGGAGAAGGTAAACCCCACCTAGCCCCTCTGGGGCTGAGGACTCACAGAAAAGACTCTGGAAAGGGTCCCACATAGTTCAATAATTAGGCATGACCCAGGTGTCTGGGAGGTCGGAGGGGCTGCGGCTGCCTTTGCCCTGCGGGCTGGGGAGAGGCTTGGGAATGGTGGTTTCATGGACCAGGGCTCTGATCTGCCCCCTTAACCTGCTCTCAAGACAGAGCCGCCTGCAGTGGGAAAGGTCCCTGCCATGGCAGGGCCGTGTCTCTGCTGTCACCAAGAGAGACGAGTCTGCTGCTGACAAAAGCTATAGTCAACCCCACGTTCACGTTGGGTCTCTAAAGCCTCCTGCAATACCTCCTTGATGCATGCTTAGCTCCTGGCTGCTGGGTGACAGCTCAGATCCTGCTTCCTGAGGAGTTGAACTTGAGAGGAAGAAGCAGGAGAGTTGGGGAGAGACCTCCAATCTCACTGTGGTTGGCAGCTGATTCTGCCCTTCCTCCTGATGCTACGCTCGCCCCAGCACCCAAAGTCAGTTTATTGGAGGTGCGGCTGCTCAGTTCCTAGGAGGTTGACTTCCTCGGAAAGCAGACGTGTCGGGTCTGCACCGTGGGGAGCCTGCTTTCCAGGCTGTGGAGTGACAGGTGACTGAATTGGAATTAACAGGTGCCCTGTCCACACAGTGTCCGGTGAAAGGCATATCATTATTGTTATGATGATCGTTCGCATTTTGTTAGATGAAGGCTAAATAGTGTGTAAAAAGCCACATTAAGCACAAGGAGTTGGAGGGATGAGGGGAGGGGAGAGGGAACCACAGAGTGTCCACTGGGGTGAGCAGCCTCTCACCTGAGGGCCCCAGGCCCCACCATCCAGGGCCCTGCCCTTCCTGTGATGCTCTGCAGTCTCTGTCTTGAAATTCTTAAAAAAATTTTGAAAAAGAGGACGCACATTTTTGTTTTGCACTGAGATCCATAAATTACGTAGCCTGCCCTGTGACTGGACTCTTTCCATCTCACACCTAGCTTTCTCTCCAGCATGATCACCTGTCTCCGGCAGACACTGGAGGGTCAGGGTTAGATCTAGGGTGTTCAGCAGCTTCACAACTATCCTGGAGGAGAAGGTTCCAGTGCAAGTGTCTTTCCTGGGGAGGACAGCTGAGGACCGGGCAGATAGGGAGTTTTACACCAATGAAATGACGTTACAAAGGCATTCTCTTATGTCGGGGAGAAGAGAGGAGACTTGGGGATGGATTGGAAAAAATGAAAAATCAACTCTCGGAAAAGAGAGAAAGACATTTACCCGAGCAGATGACACCAGCGTCTTCCCCGTGCCCACAGTTGTGGGCGAACCAGTCGGCGTGGGAGCACTGCCCCAGGTGGGCCTCGGAGCCAGCGCACCGCACATTGTCCAGAAGAATGGGCCCAGAGCCCCGGCCAAAGCGGGCCTCTCCGGGGGCAGAGACAGCCGTCCCGCAGCCCAGCTGCCGGCACACCACCTGCGCTTCCTTCTCGTCCCAGAGGTCGTCGCACACCGTGCCCCACACGCCTTCAAAATACACCTCGACGCGGCCAGAACACCTTCCAGAACCTTCCACAAGTTGCACAGCAAGCCAGTCTTTGGGAGAAAAGCAGCCCCCAACCCCCACCTAAGTGTTGGCAAACGGAGTCATCTTCCCCACCATCTTCCCTATCGTCGTGATGACTGCTCTCCACTGGGCAACGTCCGCGGTCCTGGCACTGGGCTGAGCCCTTCCCAACTGACATCTTTTTAAGGCTCACACTACCTTGTAGGGCATTATTGTGCCCAGTTTACCAGGAAGGAGACGGGATTCCACAATGGCAGTGGCTTCCCGGAGGTCACATTGTTACTGAGGGACAGAACAGAGACACTGTCAGACCTCTGCAGGGCCCTCGTGTTCTGGGTGGGGTTTGGACCAGGTTAGATCTGCCCTGTGGCCAGACATTGGCCTTGGCCTTGGCCTTGCTCTTTTCAGAAGCACTTCACACTGGATTCTCCCACTCACCTTGGCAAGAATCTCAGACAGAAACTCTTGAGCTCTGAGGTCCTTGATATTTTAGCTTAAGAAATCCGTCTTGGATTCCCGGGTAATTTCCACTGTGTTATTGCCCATGTTGAGTCAAACGTGCTGGGCACAGCACATGCAAGCACACAGCAAATGCACGCACACGGCACATGCAAGCACACAGCAAATGCACGCACATGGCACATGCAAGCACACAGCAAATGCACGCACATGGCACATGCAAGCACACAGCAAATGCACGCGCACGGTAAATGCACGTGCTGTGCACTATTTCCAACAACCCTGCCGCCCTCTCCCGTCACCTAGCACCTGCATGTCATCTCTCTGAGTACTTTGTCGTCATCCGACTCACTGTCCCCGACAGTCTCGGGGGCAGGCAAGGCTGCTCGGGCGGCGCGGTGCCTAGAGTGGGGCTGCAGAGCGTGGCGGCCACAGCTGGCTTTTGGCTTTGCGCCCAGCTCTGCCCCCACCAGCCATGCGATTCACATGGGCCGCTCAAGCGCTCGTGTTCCTCATCTGTCAATAATAACCGCAGCTACCTCAAAGGGGACTCGTGAAGCAAAGGCAGGCGAAGCGCCTGGCACAGAGGGGACACTTAAGAGCTGGCAGTTCTTGTTATCGCCACTTTGTGGACCAGTAATTAGCGAGGTGAAGAGATGGAGACAATTCCCAGAGCGTGCTGCCATGGGAGAGCCCCGGGGGACTGGTCTGACACCTCCCCACCTCCCAGTGGCCACAGGGCAGCGCCTTGCACAGTGTGGCCCTCTGCCTGAGTCATCTCCAGGGGGCTGAGCGTGCAGGTTCCTGGAGTGCACCCCATGTCTGGGAGTGGGGCCCAGCATTCTGCCTGTTCCATAAGCTCTTGGGGTGATTATCATATACCCCAACATTTAAGAACACCTAACATAGAGACCCTAAGTCAGTCCTTAGTGTATGAGAACCATGAGATTAGACAGAGATCTGAGGGCATCTCCGTCTTGTTAAGCAGAATAACACTGGGGTGTCTTTTTTTCCAGAGACGAGTGACTTACCCTTCCGGGTGGGGGCCGTCCATCTCCGGGGGCCTTCCCATCCTCTGTCCTGCAGATCCCACCCACCCTCAGCCCCTCTTCCTCCAGGCCACGGGGACTGTCTGGCTGTGACTCACCTTCTTGCTGTGTCACAGGTGTACCTTGGACGGCGCTTCTCTCAGGGTGTCCCTTCCACGGCCTTCCTCGGAATCCCGCGACGTCCCTCCTGTAGCAAGCTGAGATGCGCCAGCCTTGTTAGAGCCCAGCCAGCACCAGACAGCAGCGGCGCGGGCCCCCTAGAGTGTGGCCTGGAGTGTGAATTTCCGACAACCCAAGGGATCCCGTTGTCGGCAAGTTTGGGGACTCATGTTCTGGAACCACTTTTCCTTAAGCTCTTGCCGTGGGGTGCACTTGGGCTTACAACTCCTCCTTCTAATCAAATGTGTTTGTCCAGTTATTCCAACGTTTTGTCAGCCAGTATATTTTATTATTCATCTCCAGCTACCTGTAGTTAACCCTGAAGCATTGTCTTTGAGTAAGCTACAATTTATACATAGATTCAACTATGCTTTTTATTTTATTTGATGGATTCTAATTTCTCCTGGATTTGTCTTTTTATAATCATTTCCCTCCTTTTTGTGTTTTTAAATTTATTTTTCTGTTTTTATTTTTATTGTGTATTTTTTATTTTGGGGGTTATTTAATATTAATTTAAATTAATTTGACATTTTTTGATTTTTCTTTTAATGGTAGCTTTGGTAAGAGAGGAGGTGTTTGGCTGCTGTGCAACATAAACAGAGCAGTCCTTTTAAAACTGGTTCTCAACTCTTTCTGGTTCTGGTTTAAAACTGGTTCTCAACTCTTTCAGCGGCGTCATCAGAGCTCACAGCAACCTCAAACTCCTGGGCTCAGGCGATCCTCTTACCTCGGCTTCCGAGTAGCTGGGACTACAGGTGTGTGCCACCAGGTCTGGCTAATTTTTCTATTTTTAGTAGAGACGGGGGTCTCGCTCTTGCTCAGGCTGGTCTTGAACTCCTGACCTGAAGTGATCCTTCTGCCTCAGCCTCCCAGAGTACTGGGATTACAGGCGTGAGCCACCGCGCCCGGCCTGAATCTGATAATCTATATTTTCATCTCTTCCCAGTTTAAAACATATACACAGCTTATAATTTACAGCATCTATCATAATAGTTAACATTGACTGAACATGTTCTATGCACGAAGCACTCTTCTAAGTGTTTTACAAACATTCCATTAAATCCTCTCAACAATCCTATGAATTATACCCTTTTTACGTGAGAGAAAACAGCAGCATGGACAGATTTACAAACTTGTCCAAGCTCACAGGGCAAGAAAGCACTCAGTTAGGGCTTGAATGATCCAGACCTTTCTGGCCCTAAAGCCCACATTCCCAAGCTCAAGCCTTATTGGACATGGAGACGAGAAATGAGGCCCCAAAACTTGAAGGATTCAAGAAATTTTTGAAACCCTTCTTAACACCCAAGTATGTTTTAATAGATATGTTTGAATATCAGACATAAACATATCTGTACAATTACTTGCAGAATAAAAAGTTTGAGTATAGCATAAACTTTATACTCGACTGTAATTCTGTGGTTGGTGAGTCTTGTTTTTCCTTTCCAGTTAATAAGAATAATATTCAGGGTATTTGTTGGTTAAAAGTATTTCCAAATTTTCATTTTTGAAGACAAGTAGGAAAACTAAGTTATAAATGACATTACTGTCTCCCCCTCCCAAAGCCACAAAACAATGATAAAAATAATTGAAATTATATGTGTATTTTAAATTAGTTCCAAATTAAATCAAAATTTCCTTAAGAGGACTAGAGGTGGGATACACATTAAATCCAAGAATATCGAATTTATAAATCTGGTTTTTATAGTTAGATACAGATTTTCAAATTAGAAAGCTTTCATGAATCAAGTCCAGATAATTTTATGTAATGCCAAGTATTTCAGGCTGAGATATTATTTTACTGTACATTTTACAGCACCGTTCAGCAGCAGTAAAGAAATCATGACTGAAATTCAATATCTCCAGTGCTAAAGATCAATATATCAGCCAGAGAACATTTAAAAAAAATCTTACTGGATTATTCCATAGACAAATATTACCTCTTTATCTGTTTCTCTCCAGAGTCCCACAAATCAGAGCCATGATTTTAAAGATCAATAAATTGGCTAATGCTTTTTTTTTTATATAGAAAACAAATCTTACAGAAGATATTTGACTCAACTTCCTTAAAATTGATCGTGACTATGCATTCGGTGATCATCACAGCACCATCTCATCAGTGCTTGGATTGCTTTACACAGAGTAAAAGCTCTATTTATCTGGTTTGAATTTAAGCCAGTGTGCTGGTGGACTATGTCAAATACCCATACTTTCCCTTTCAAGCTTGTGACAAGGCATGAGCAAAAT
This sequence comes from Cheirogaleus medius, assembly GCA_008086735.1. Lineage (NCBI taxonomy): Eukaryota > Metazoa > Chordata > Mammalia > Primates > Cheirogaleidae > Cheirogaleus > Cheirogaleus medius. The sequence goes on from VBSM01003144.1 coordinate 6,739,417, forward strand.
GGACCTGAGACACAAGCCGCAGTACCTGCTTCGGGGAGAATACCAGCGTGGAGGAACAGCAGCCACAGGAGGAGGGCTTGGCAGCCCATGTTGGGAGGGCTTCCAGCTGCTGGAAAACTTGGAGTCCCAGCTTTATATACTCTGCAGGTTCCTCTGGTGGGGGCGGGTCAGTGCAACTTGATGCTCTTCTCAGCCTTGGCTTGGCAGGCGTTCAGAACAGGGGACAACTCATTTGCTTTGGCATTTTGTATTTGCTGAGGGAGAAAGGGTGACTCTACCTATTAGAGGCATTCCATGGAACAATGGGAGGTTGAAATCAGAGGGAAGAAAAGGCAAACCACTTGCCGGTACCTGTTTAGGCAGGTGGGACCCTCCTGACCTTTCTGTTCAGGGGAGAGAGGCCACCAGGAGCCCTAGATCTCCACGAGGCACCATTTCCTTTAGCACGTGGCCATTCCCGGTGGAAGAAGCTGCTGAAACTCTTCTCAGCTTCAGTGCCCACACCCTCCCTCTCCTCCTTTCTTCAAGATTTCCCTCTTATTCCCCAACCACATAGGTTCGCTCCATTCTCAAATTCCACGGCATTCACTTGACTCCTCACTTATGAACTCTAAGTACGTTCTGCCTTGATTGTCAATACTTGTATTTTGGCCCAATTTCCTCCATTAGCTTGTAAACTTTGAGGGCTCCTCTCTATGTTGGTTATATATAGTCTCACATATCATATTGCTAACTTATCGCATGCCTAGCATGATGCCGTCTACTCAAATATTTGTTGGATTGAATTTCGCAGTACCCAGGGATATCTGATGTTCTTCAAATTATTCCTTCCCTAACATATATTTTCTCTTGACTTAGATCAATGGCTTATAGTAACAAGTTATCCCATAATCTCAAAGAATTCGTCTCTGTCCTGAGCCTTGTATACAATAGTCTTCTGATAGAGAGCACACCTCCTGGTCTATAGTCATACCACCCTGAACACGCCTGATCTCAGAGGCTAAGCAGGGTCAGGCCTGGTTAGGACTTGGATGGGAGGGAGCACACAGCTGCTGGAGCGTGTGTCTAACTCCATATCCCTGTGAATGGAACAATGGAATAGACAAGAAGGTCTTGTAGACTCAGTGGGCCCTGGGGAGTGAGAAGGAGTTGCAAGAACATAGTTTTCCCGTCTGACTACTCCAATCTTACTTATCAAGACCACTTGGCAAGTTGGGTGACTCCAATGTGTTGATCACCAAGTCCAGCAGGAATGTCTTCTGGGCTCCTCCTGTGTGTGGAACACCAAAGATTGTCCAGGTGCACACCTGGTTCTGATGGCAAAAATTAGTTCATGGGTAGAGTTGAAGAAGGGTGAGGGTGGGGGCTTGGATTTACAAGGCCTGGGGCTTGTTCCTTCCATTGTGATTTGGGGTCATCCACTTAGATTCTGTTAGCCTTAGTTTCCTCATCTAAAAAAGTAAAATAATACTATCTGCCCTGCTTACCTTAGAGGGTTATTGGGAGAATGCAATTAGGCATATATGGGAGATTTGCACACTTTACAAGCAAGAAGATTACTGTTTCTCAGTAGGTGTCCTTATAAGAGAGATTTTGAGCTTTTCTGACAGTCCTCAATACTATTAAGTCGTAGAATAAATTCAATCAAAGTTAGCCAAAGCAGAAAAAGAAATAGGCATAGAGGGAAAGAAGGTGTTACGTAGACAAAAATAACTGTAGCTGACATAATATTTCAGAGACCAAAAGTGAACCTCTGTTTATTATAACTCAACCTTTCTTTGGAAATTCCATTCTGCCAGAGCAGACTACAGAATTAAAAGTTAATATAAGTTTCAGCCATTTCAGGTTTATTCTTAGTAAATCCATGCTTTTTTTTTTTTTCCTTTTTCTCCTCCTAAGTGCCTGGAAGCTGAAGCAGGTAGTAGCCACTGGGTTGCTGGGTGTTGGCTTCTGTTCACGCTGCCATCCTGTGAGATAGATACCCAGTCTTGTCCCGTCCTCAGACATGATTGTCCCTCCCACACTGGTCCTGTTGAGGTGTCGGCAGTCCCATCTGGTCCCAGGTTGTAGGGTCCTCGCTGCTTCCTCAACATCCCCGGTCCTACCACACCACTCCACTTTAGGGTCCCCCGGCTCCCTTGCTCTCACACACATTCCTTCTCCCTCCTCTAACCTCTGCAAACTTTCCAGGGGCCACCCCGAGCCCTTTATCTTTGACAAACCACCCAGCCCTCTCTCCTGTCACCTTCACCCCTGGTGGCAATGGGGAACTTCAGCAAAGGTGCCGCCTCCCCAGGCTTCAGATGGTGAGAGGGACTCAAGTTCTTCCTTCAGACCCCCAAATCTTCCAAATTATCTGGGCATTCTGTTGTCCCCTGGTCATCAGAGGCCCACCAGCATCAACCTCCTATGTCACTTCTGTTTGCTTGACACTCCAGAGGACTTTCAACCAGATGAAACTTCTTCCAAATATTTCCTATTTCACATCTTTTGATCAAAAAGTCACTAACGTCATGTTTTTTTACTTTTTGGTGTTATTGCTCCTACAGGTGATGGAGGGCAAAGTGAGGTGTGAGAACAACCATAGGTTAATACTTTACAATACTGTCTCCTCATACAGTGTAATAGTGACTCTCGCATTTGGAAACTACCTTGCTGGGGAAATGGAGCGAGGCTTTAACGCCAGAGACAGAGGTCTGGTTGTAGGCTCTCTGCTACGTTTGCAGCTCCCTGAGCCTCTGTTCACTCGCATAGGAATAGTGACATGCTTCTCACAGGGTCGTTGTAAATAATCAAGAATATGTATGAAGAGCATCCTGTAGAAATCCTGGAACATAAATGATAGTGTTGTCCCTAATTGTTATTGCTAAGAGCAATTGCCCCTCCCTACCCCGTGGAGCTGATATAAAACCACTTGAGATGCTATGTGTGGAAGGCATTTGAGATATTTTTTATTACAGTGAGTGTTGAGAAGTTGATTTTTACAAATAATAAACTGACCTGAGTCTTGGACATTCCAACCATGAATATTAGAATTTTGGATGAATTGGATTAGAACAAAAAGCTTATCAGGGGTGGTACTCTACCACACTGAATATTCACACACTGTGGTGAGTAGTTGATCATTTTATTAGGATGCAGTTCCAACCAGGCTGCTGTGGAAGGCATGCCACCTTCCCTGCAGAAACCCTCACAGCCCCAGGTGGCATCTGCTTGCAGGTGTGGTATTCAGGTGTGCATGCTCATATGGCCACTGCTGGGTTTCCCTGCTGGGTAGGCCTGGTTCCTCAGAACTTAAGGAATCTGGAAAAGCGCAGATTTAGAGAAGTGCAGGAAGGAAGCACCTTTCATGGCTATCTGGGGAGTCTCAGTGGTGTCCTGGAAGTGGCTCTAAGAAGGTAGCGGCCTTCACGTGAGCGGTGAAGACACGCTGTTATTTATTGCTGGGGTAATGTGGGCTAGGTGGGGAAATCCTACCCACACCTCCCTTCTTCCCTCTTTCCTTCCCTCTAATAAATACCCACAGAGCACCTGCTATATCCAGGACCTCGTTCTAGGCACTGGGACATATCAGTGAACAGAACACACAACATCCCCTGCCCTCGGGGTGCTCCACATTCTAATTGGCCAAAACAGAGAGTACAAACCAAGTGAAGCACAAGGCGTGGTACAGGTGGCAAGTGCTTTGGAGAATAACCAAGCAAGACAGGGAGAGGGAACGTGGGAGAGGAGGACAGAGTGGTCAGGGGAGGCCTCATGGAGAAGGTAACATATAAGTAGAGACTTCGGGCTGGGGTGAGTGAGCGAGCCCTCTCGCCAGGAGGGAGCAGAGTCTACCTGCATCAGCTTGGTGCCAGCATTCAAAATGCACTCCTGGGCCAAGTCAGGCCACGGCCTAGGATGCTGTGGCACCAGCTTGGGTTCACGGGGCCATGGGACAAGGAGAAATGAAGTCACAAGAGGCCACTAGGAGCCTGAAAGGGCAGGTTCTCGTGTTCTTTGTAATGTTGATGTTGAATAGCTTATTTTAATGCAATGTCAAAAGACTTTCCATTTTCTCATTTTAGATATTGTATTAGCTCAGGGAGAACATAAATTTTAGCTTTACTTAGCTGTGAGGATGACCAACACAACATAACGCCAGTCTCATGATAAGAAAATCTGAGTTCTAGTGTCCCCTTCCTCCACTTACTGCTTGTATGACCTTGGGCAGGTGCCTCAACCTCACCCAGGTGCCCCTTTGTAGAAGAGGGATAATAGTGTCGCACCTGCCTGAGGCAGGAGGAGGACAAAATAAATGACCCTTGGCATCCTCTCCAGGACTATATTTGGGCCTTGCCTTTTTCACCAACACTGTGTAATGTTGTAAAGAAACACAGGTAAAAAAAAAAATCCTAATTAAATTCTCTCAAAGCTAATGATATATTTTATAAATTTTACTTGTTAGCATGATGAAAACAATACATGTTCACTAAATAGGACTGTATAAAGTATGGGAAATTTGCAGAAGAAAATAAAACCAGCATCCCCAAGTTATATACTGTTAGTATATGTCCTTTAAAGCTTTTTAAAAAAGGTATATATGTCTTTTCTTGTTGCTGTTATTAATTCTCTCATCACTGATTTTGGGTTCACAAACTACATATGGTGGTATGGTTCTATATACTGCTTTTTAAAACAAAAATTTCCAGTTTTAATGTTCTTTGAAAACATGATTATGATTCTGAACAGTTGGATCATATTTCATTCAGAGAATGCATAATTTATTCTACTTTTCTATTGTTGGTTACTGATGGGCATTGTTTCCAGTGTTTGGTTAAATTAGATCTATTTTAAAGAGACAGATTGTCTAAGATCAGCAAGTTGTTTCCAAAGAGCCCCTGCTGCATTCTTCGGCCTCCATTGGTCCCTGGACAGCCGACTCGCTGCCCATTTGTCTTTGGCTTCTCCCTGGAGCCTCTCGATACTTCTCCCCTGCCTGTACCGGGGCCTGGGCTCCAAGGAGCAGGTTGCTTTAAGTACTGGTTGGGGACAAGGGAAGGATCTGTGAAGAAGCTGCCCCTGAAAAGTGGTAAGATTTACATGGAACTCCTACCTTCCAGTTGTTTAGCATGTACAGAAACAATGGATTCTTTCACTGGAATAAAACGAGGTCAGGTTGCATTATGTTGACATTTAAAGAAATTGAGACATCCTGTTCTTCGTGAGTGTTCAAAAGAAAACATTAGTTTCATTGGTTCCCATTTCAGACCAAAGCCCCATTTATTCCGCTCGATTTGTGCCCAACTTGCAGAACTTCACTGGTCATTCGGAAGGTTAGATCCAGGTTAAAGGCAGAGGTTATGGATGAAATCCTGCAGGGGCTGGTCAGCTTCTTGGTTCCTGGGTCTCAGGTTGTCTGATGAGGCCTGGGTCTGCTGAGGGGCATGAACAAAAGTTCTGAAAAAAGGAATTTGGAGGAAAGAGACTTTATCCTAGTGAACACTTTGCAAACCGGGGAGATGTAGCCTCCATAAATTGTGTATTCCAGAGAACAAAAGGAGGGCTCAGGCTTTATAGCAAAAATTCCCACTTAGGTTCCCAATCAGGCCCTCTTATGCAAATAAAGGCTTAAAACTTGTTTAGTTCTGATTGGTTGACACAGGGGAATTCTGGATGGTTGATACAGCTGAGCCCTGATTGGTCAAGGCAGGTGAGCTCTGATTGGTTGGTTCTGGTGAGCTCTGAAAGTCTCGAAGTTAAAAAGGTGTGAGTTTGGGGGGAACTCAGCGTACACGGTGACCTCTAGTCAGAAAATCGCCACTTGGGTCTGCTTTAAATTTAGGTCCAGGTAGCCACTTGGGCTTCATCTTGAAGGATTGACTCTTTCAGGCTTATATTCGTTCACAAGGACTAACCTACAACAGCTGACAGTTACTGAGTGCTCCTTGTGTCCCCAAATTGTGCTCAGTGTTTTACATGCCCAGCACGGAACCCTCCCAGCACTCTAGGAGGTAGATACTGTGCATTTCCCATGTTTCACAGGTGTGGGGATTTGTAAAGCTGACTTGGCAGGTTGCTAGTTTGTTTCTGTCTCCCTGATGCCCAGATCAGTGGGATTCAATTAAGATTTATTTTAAAATATAAAATTGTAGAAGTTCACATAGCTAGCTAGAGTTGCAGACAAGATTTTAATCCAGGGATCCTGAGCTGCAGCCCAGAGTTGGGATAAAAACACACCCCTCCCAAAAAGATGGTGGTCGGGGTAACATGTTTGTATTAATGCATAGAGGATGCACCTTTTACCTGACATAACTGGGACAGAATTTATAATGCCATCATTTATATTTTTGTCACTTCCTTCTAGAAAAAGAGTCAAAAGCTGTTATAGAAATGCATACGATCTAAAAAGATAAAGTCTTTTTATAAAAACAAACTAAGTGAGGAGGCCGAAGTGAAACAAAAATAAAAGCAGGAAAAATAAACTGAAGCCGAGCAAAAATTCGAAGGAGGAAAGTTGATTAAAAGTGTAAACTAAATTTGAGAAGGGCATTTGTTACACAAATAAAGCAAAATAATTGTCATGTAACTCCTTCTATTTGCCCAGTATTTGTTTACTGCTCTGAGTGTTTCACATTCATTTTTTCATTTCAATTTCCTTAATAGTTCTTCGAGTAAGCAGAAGAGATAGTCCTATGTCCATTTTACAGATGTGGAATCTGAGACAGGGAGAAGTTGGCTCTCACGCCCAGGGTCAGCTGGTGAGAGAGTGAAGATGTAGAATAGGAACTCAGGTCACTGGCTCTCGTGTTCTCTGCCTCTATGTCCTCCTTGTAAACAGCCACATGGGACACTGTATCCCTTGACGATGAAAAGCAGGCAAATGCTCTTTCTCTCTAGGGTGGATTTGAACTTTATTATAGTTTCTGGTATGAGCTTTCACTTCAGGGCTGTAACACTAGGTTAGAGATTATTGTTGTATATATGGTGGTCATCGTCACATGGCTCCACCAAGCCAGTCACTTATCATACCCCCTTGCACAAAAGTTGGCCTTCCTGGCCCATGGAGTAGATGCTAAATCTGTCTCCTAGACCAACTGTATAGAGCATAGCACTGTATCTTCTAGTTAAAAAAAATAACATGTTAAAAATTTTAGTATGCTAGTGATTAAAAGACGATCTTGAATTTTAAAGATTTTGATGTTATATTAATTAGTTCACTAGGGCTGCTATCACAAAGTACTGCAAACTGGGTGGCTTAAACAATAGAAATTTATTGTCTCATAGTTCCACAGGCTTGAAGTCTGAAGTTAAGTTGTTGGCAAGATCGGTTCCTTCTGAGGACAATGAGAAAGAATCCACTCTGTGTCTGGCCCCTAGGTTCTGGTGTTTTTCTGTCAGTCCTTGGTGTTCCTTGGCATGTAGAAGCATCACCTCAATCTGCCTTCATCTTTTCTTGGTATTGTTCCTGTGTTCATGTCTGTCTCCCAATCACCACCCCCCACACACACATACCTTTTAAAAATAAGGACACTAGTCATATTGGATTAGGACCCACCCTAATAACCTCATTTTAACTTGATAACCCTTATAAAGACATTCTCCAATAAGGTCACATTCTGAAGTACTAGGGGTTAGGACTTACAAATTTTGCAGGAGACAATTCAACCCATAACATACAGCATTAACTGGATGCTCAACCACCAGAGGCAAGGCTGAAATCTTCACCTTCATTGACAAAGTCAGTGTGCATAATTGCAAACAGAAAACACTTGATTGCAAAGTGAAAGCCATCAGAGGCAAAGTGGAGAGCTCCAAGTCATGCTCTGCTCCCTCATTGTCACGTGCCATCTCTTCATCCCCATTTCCTCCATCTTGTCCCCACGTCCCTCCTGCAGCTTGTTTGATCCCTGCAGGACCATCGGTGCACTCAACTGCTTTGGTAAGGACACACGTCTCTTGACATCACCATTCTACACCCCATCTCCATTCTTTTCATTCTTTAGTTGGCTTCGTTGGTGAGATGTTTCCACTTCCTTGTCCCGCACGGGACATGTTGAAAGAATGCCTGATGCCTCCACTGCCCACTGACAGTGAGTGAGGTTAGGACATGCAGTGACAACAAAGACAGCCAAGAAGAGAGAGAGTGACTGCTGCCGAGGTGGCTCTGACCATGCGCAGCGGCTGCAGCTGCTGCAGAGGTGATTGCAGTTGACCTGAGCGATGGGGCTGAGGTGATGATGGTGGAGGTAGAGGCTGCCAACCCCCATAGTGGGGACCACAGTGGGTGACAGTGGTCGAGGCGGCTGCAGCTATGAGAACCACAAGCTTTGCCTGTGACTGGGAGGCACCACAGGACGATGGTGAGCCAGCAGCCACTGGCAGACTCCATGGATGGTTCTTCTTGTTTTGGACACTGTTATTCATCAGCTAACGCTAATGTCCATAACCAACACTAATATGAATAATAGATGCCAATTTAAGGGATCAATGGATGCTTGAACAATAAAGAGGCAAAGCATTGCCCACCCCAAGCATGAGTTCAGGGGGCCATTTGGAGCTTCTCAGCACTGACCATTAGGGCTCTTCTAGGACTCTGTTTCAAGGCACACAGCTGAAAGATCACGAAATATACTCTCCTTGGGGTTAGATCTCACATAAGATGTACTGTAAGTCCCTCCCTCTTACCCGCCGCGTCCAGGATCCTTAGGAGATGCTTTGCCAACCAGGTGTTAAGATAAGACGGTTTCACGTTTGTGTACCGTAACTCATGTGATCTTTTTATACATGCTCAATTAGGTTCAGCCTTCTTGAAAAAACATGACTCCCCCCTGGGTGAGCCGGAGAGGGGAGAAGGGTATACAGGGGACAGTCAAAGAGAGACTGGCTCTTTGCACCACCCTGTCATGATACAGAGAGAAGCCTGTGTCCTTAATAACGACCCTTAAGCTCCACCTCAATTTGTGGAAAAGGCCAGAGTCTCACATGGGAATTTGCAGTCCTGGGAAAGCAAGCAGGGCTGCTTCTAGACAGAGGACACCCCGTGTTGCCAGGCGGGGAGAGATAATTGGGGTACTACGCCCTGCATTTTGTGAAACATATGGGAGGTTCCCCCCAAGATGATGATGATACAAAAGAAGATGATGATGGCAGAGTTTCCTGAGAAAATGAAGGTGACTCAGGATTGGACCTGCCAGCAGGGCTTGTGTTCAGCCAGCACAGATGGCTACGGTTGTGCCATTGCAGAAAGACTGCAGATCTTTCTTCCTGCTGGGTAATGAACCCCCGAGTGTTTCCTGTAACTGCTTGGAGCCCCAGCACTTTCCTTAATTCAGATCTCCCAACATAAAGCCTGAACACAGAACTGGGAGGAGTGAGCACCCCGTGCTATGCCCGGTACCAGGCTCCAGTATTTCTAACATCACCCTGCCTGTCGCAATAGGTTACTAGGGCTGTTGATCTGGTTTGGGAAACAGATATCTCCCAATAACTTCTATTAATACTGTTTTAAATACATGTATATTTAAACGAGTTAAGGCACATACAGCTAGTAGACTGGTGCCTGCTTGTAGTAAATATTCAATGATTATTATTATTATTATTAAATTTGATGATGCTCCTTATTTCAGACCAAACCTGTCATTTAAGGGTGGTGGGAGTGGAACTGCTACACCCTTGTCTCTCAATATTTTCCTGCGTGACTTTCCCCAGCTTCATATTCGATTTCAATCTGCTTATCAGACTTAATTTGCATCGTTCAGTCTCCACAGCACTTCCTGGGGAATCTGACCTCAGATTATATTGAGATTTGTGTTTTTTTGTTGTTTTGCTTTTTCTAATTTTAAGTAATATGACCTTGGGCAAATCATTGAAACTTTCTCCAGTACACTGGTTTCTTTGTCTGCAAAACTCTGCAAACCAGACCTCCTAAGAGAGAGTGAGTAGTAGGGGCTCCTAGAGACCCCTGCCCTGGCAGGGATGTCCTACTGGGCGGGGCAGCTCTGGCTCCAGTGCAGGGTCAGCTGTGACCAGGAACTGACCTCCCTTCACACAGGTTACCTGGGCAGTGGCAGCTTCTATGGGTTCTCCTCTCCAGTCTTCTCTGACATCCAGCATCTTCTTTTACAAACTCACAAATGGGGCCGCCTGGGGGCATAGACCCCATAAATGCAAAATCACCCTTGTAATTCACAGTCCCTCCGCCTTGTGTTGCAAGGTGGGGAGGGACAGGGGACTTTTATTTCTTGAGCAGTTGCTTTCCTAGTAGTTTGATTCTAATCTGTTTGTTTTCCCCATCAGTCTTCCCTGCTGTGTCTTGGCCACCCTCTCCCTTGTCTTGTTCAAGCTCCCACAGGTGGGAAGCCACACAGCTGGAACCTGGACCTGGGACACATCCCTTCACTGGGAGGCTATAGTTGTCTTCCTAGAATGATAAAATCTGGACTCTTTCTCTTCCTTCTTCCTCCGCTGCCCCACCTATGTGGGTTACTCTATGTGTGACCCAGGGCTCTGAGCTGACTAGTCCAGGGTCTGGGTCACCCGACCATATCAGCAATAGGGGGTTTCACCTCTGCTTTGCATGGTGCCGACCACGATTTGTTTTTCTTATTTGTACATAACGGCAATTGCCTTTATTTTTCAAAATCAACCTTGTTAGCTGATGAATAATAGTGTCCAAAACAAGAAGAACCATCCATAGAGCCTGCCAGCGGCTGCTGGGCTCACCATCTCTCCCCAGCAGAGGTCACCCTACCTGGAGAATTCCTACAACTGGCTTCTGCTCACCTAATCTACTGCTTCCAGCGCAGGGAAGTATGTGGAGTCTATTCCATGCCAAAATTTACAGAAAACAGGAGGCGGATATACTTGTATACTCCTTCCCCAAATTTTCATGCACCTTATCTCTGAGCACCCAAGTTTTGCCCTATAGGCAGGGTCTCTGAGCCCCTGGCTGTTAGGAGTTGCCAGTGACTCCCTCCCTTGCACAGTAGCTTGCACACTGAGCTGCTGTGTGCCTGTCTCACTCCACCCATGAGATCTTCTGCAAGGGAGGGATCCTGTCTTGCTCCTCTGTATCTCCAACATCTAGCGGAGTCCAGCTCATGGTACCACTCAAGTAGATAAACGAATGCACACATGAATGTATGTATGAATGTGTGAATACCAAAGAAATCAAATCCAGAGAAAAAGGTTCTACTTTAAAGAGAACTGCATTTAAATAGACTAAAATATCCTACTTTAATTTCCATATTAGAAGCTGCTACACTGGCAGGTTTTGCCAGGAATGTAAATACTTGCAAAACAAACATATAATGGTTAATGTATCCCATAGGGTGCTTTTGTGAATAAGAAAAAAAAAAAGGGGAAAAGTTTGTCCACATGCCAGTCGAATACCAGTCTCTTCCCATCACTTCCTCCCAACCCTAAATGTGCTGGGTTTTTGATTCTGTATTTGGCAGTGCCTTGTTGCTCTGGGGACCCTGATCTGCCACCAAACCACATGACCTGAGTGATTCCTCTTTAACACTTTCTCTGTAACTCTCCCCAGGTAGAACAGACCACCTGGTGAGCCATCCACCTGGTGAGTACAGGGGATGTACCTCCCAGCGTGGCCAATGCTTTGTCTCCCCCATGTAGTCACCCAGACAGGGGACAGAGCTGAACTGGATGGTCACTTGGGCACAATGAGACAAGAGTGGAGCCTGGACCCTACTAACCCCATCCTTCCCCATCATGGGAAGAAGAACACCACAACCTCTAATCTTGTCCTGGTGTAGCCTGGGGAGAGTCTTCTCTCCTGTTTTATTCGTGTCCAGATTTCACAAGAACTGACCGGCAGGAAGGAGTGCTCCACACACAGGGAGGCTGCCCAGCCCCCTTGTCCCTGCCTTGTCGGGTTGTGGTGGCACCAGCTGGGGTTTGCCTGGCGCCATCTTCATGCCAGGCTTATACAGGAAGTTGTTATTTAAAGATAAGGGAAACCGCAGTTAACACCCTTCCTCTGTAATCCAAGGGAGTCTCGGAACTGCTAAGTCATTTCTGTGTTGAGCTGTGGAAGGGTAAGAGGGTCTGCGGCCCGGTTCTCCAGGGAAGCCACTAGGGCCTTCGAGCTCAGACGTCATCCCAGCTCATCCCAGCTCCGGGCTCAGGCAGGCGCTTCCGGCTTCATGGGAAGTGGGCAGGTTGCAAAGGCATGGACCTAGAGGTGCCTCCCACAGTGACAGGGGACAACAAAACACCCAACTCTCTCTGCAGCCTAAAGCCAAGGAAGAAAGGGTAATTTAAAGCTAGAAAGCTATCATTTTCTAATGAAAAAATTTGAAGGTAAACAGAGACACACACACACACACACACACACACACTATTCTATTCCCTGGGGATTAACTGTAAAAGGCATGAGGGATCTTTTTGGGGTGATGAAAATATTCCAACTGAATGGTAAAGACAGTTGCACAACTTGATACATTTACTAAAAAACCACTGAATTGCATGCTTAAAACAAGTGAATTTTATGGGATGTAAAGTACAGCTCAACAAAGTTGTTTGTAAAAGATGAAAATGTTCAGCACACCGCCGCCTTATTTTAAACGCTCATGCAGGTCTCACTCTCCCACAGAGAAAGCCCAACTCTCCCACGTGGCCTAACAGGCTCTCCCAACCTTTGCCTGCCTCTCCTTCTGGCCCCTTCCCCTGCCAAGTCCCCATGTTCCCTCTCCCCCTGCGAACTGCTTTCAGTTCCCCAGTGTCCTCCGTCTGGAATGCCCAACCCTCCCTGCCCACCTGACCTGTCCTCAGTGAGCTAGAGCCACTCAGTGAGTTAGAGCAGGTGTCGCTTCCTCTACAGAACAATCGAACCACACCTGGTCCGCCAAGCCGGGCAGGGGCGGGATCACCAGCGTGAGACTGCGGGCTCCATGGACTTACCCAAGCCCTCTCCCCTGGGGCTTTGCTAACTCCTACTGATCCCAGGGTCCTGGCCTCCTCAGAGGCACTGTCCACCCTCCCTCCCTCCCCTCATTTCTCAACCCAGATACAACTATGGCCAAGACCAGACTGGAGCAGTCAAGGCTCAGGATGTAGCCACAGTCGGTGAGGAGCTTGGACCACAGATTCAGCTTATCTCTGGCCATGCCCCACCAGGGGCTCCTGGTTCTCGACTTTGCTCCCAACCTGCTCCATGAGGGGCGCCAGGGCCACTTGCAAGGGTGGCTGGACCTTTCAAGGTCTAGACAGGAGAGAATGAGACCCAGAGAGTGGCAACAGATCCCTTTCCCGCCAGCATAAAGCCTTTCTTCCGCGTCTCCTTTCCCTGCCCAAGGACTGGCCTCGTCCTCACGCCTCCACGAAGACCCCACCTGCTCCCTGTGGAAGGGGCCTCACCTGAGCGATTCAAGCAGGCAGCCAGAGCAGATGCCAGGCCAGACCTTGAAAGGTTTTTCTTTTTCATTCCACAGGTACTTGCTGAGTACCTTCTAGGTGCCAGGGACCATGCTGGGGGCAGGGAAATAAATAAACAAGACAAATGAAGCTCCTGGCCTCTCGGTGCTGCCTCCTAACGGGAGGGCGAGAGAAACACCAATCATTGGGATAACTGGAGATTTCTCAGGGGCAGTGGTTCTGCATCGGGCTGCGCGGTAGAACCACCTGGGGGCATGCAACATCCTGACACCCAGGCCACATCCCAGACCCCACACACCAGAACCTCTGGGGGGCCCCAGGCACTGACGTTTTATAACACACCCGAGTGGGTCCGACACAGCCCGCTTTGAGAATCGGCTAGAAGTGCGTGGAGGAAAGAAACAGGCTTGATAAAGAATCACGGAGGAAGTGGCCATGTTACAGAGAGCGGCCAGGGACACCCTCTCCCAGCAGGTGACTTTTGTTCTTTATGTTTTGCTTTTTCTAGCCCTTCAGCCCAAAGTCACATTAGCGTTGCTGGCAGTCAGCCACATTGTCCATCCGCACGGGCTCGTCTCAGCTCTTGACTTAAGCTTGAGTTCTCTTATACCAAGTATTGTCACTAAGCAGACTTCTTTCTGACCCCATTTTTTAAGTTGAGGTAAAATTTACATACATCTAAATGCTCAGATCTTAAGTATGCAATACGATGAGTCTCAACAGCTGAATATGCGCATGTAACAGACACCCTCATCAAGATATGAACATTTTCACCACCAGAAGGTTCCCTCGTGTCCCCTCACGTCCCCTTCAACCCGTCCCAAAGTGTAGGGGCAGAAAACTTCTAACTGTGCTATGAACAGAGGGATGACCTCAGATATGGAGGTTCAGTATTTTCCCAGATTTTCCCCAAGTGCAACCCTCAGCACCATGGTTCTATTTCTAAACACGTCTCTTTAAAAGACAAGTTCACTTAGATGGATAATCTGCCCCCGGATGGCAAAAAAGCACATGGAAAGATGCTCAATAACATGAGTCATTGGGAAAATTCAGGAGACATGTTTTTGGGAGCCTACTGCCTACTGGTTCTTACAATGCACATCCATTGGCCTTATAAAGGTTAAGGCCACCATGTTACCTCCAAACTGGAAACCCCAGCTTTCCTGTGCTTCCCAAGGGAATTCCCCGTGCCCCGTGGTGGACCTTAAAGGCAGCACAGGCCACCAGTTGGATTCTCGAGCTGTCCTTTCATAAGGAGAGCGAGGTGTGGGACAACCGCCTCCATTTAATTGGCTGAGAAAGAGCTAGAGAAGCTCCCCTTCCTGAGCTCTGGTGTCTCTTGTGACCTGCTTGCCCTCCAGTGGGACAGACTGTCTCACCGGGAGAGTGCCTGGGGACCTGCCGAGGGCCTAGCAGGAACTTTGGTGGGAAAAATAAACACACGCAGGCAGGAATATCGTCATTACGGACTAGATTCTGAAGTTAGGTTTAATTGCCATTCCAGGACTTTGATTTCTTCAGTTAAGCATCTGTTCCCCTCAAAGACAGAGAGAGAATCAGAGACCACGCTTCTGACCCCTCGTGTGGCTGGAACCCCTCCCTGAGGTCTGAGTGTGAGCTGGCCTCGCCTGTTCCTGGGTCCTCCCAAAAGAGACTCCCCAAAGGGACACAGCTTGATCCCATTCCTAGGAAACTATCTGGAACAACCCTGCCCGAGCCAGTGTCTCCTTAACCCTTGTGCCAAAAGAGGGAGATTGAAGAAGCAAAGCGTCCAAGGACCCTTTCGCTACCAATATAAGGGGAGGCTCAGGCTGGAACCCTGGGTGTCAGACGCAGGCTGGTGTGGAGCAGTGTGGAACCCTGGCCACAGGCCCCTGCCGGGCTGACCCCACGACTATCTATGTGGAGGTCGTGCATCACCCGATTCCTTGCAGGGAGCAGCCGAGGGTGTCACCCAGGCCAGCTTCCTTTCACACTTTACCATCATGCGATTCGCCTAGGGAACTTGGTGAAATACAGACTGTGACTCTAGTTCCGAGGTGGGTCCTGAGAACCTGCATTTCTTGGGTGCTGCAGGGACATACTTTGAGTGGCACCTCTTACTGAGTGTTCTCACGTAGAGTCACAACTTTGACCTCACCTGGGAACTTGTTAGAAGTGCAGATTTTTAGGTCCTACCCCAGACCTACAAAATCAGACTCTGCGTCTCCAGAACATCTCTAGATTTAAATGCCTGTTAACACTGGAGGAGCACAGACCTAGAAGACACTTTCTGGAGTGGGGTGGGCTCAGAGCCAATGGTTTTGCAGAGGTGACTATGATTTTAACGTGCACAGATCCTCATATGAGGTCTGGATGTCATGCAACGTCAGGAAGGTGCACCATTCCCACAAACCAGGGGGCTGTCTGCATAGAGGCTCTTGGCCTTGGGGACGGGGAGTGGGAGCTGGCAGCTGGGTCTTTGGAGAACCATCATTTAATGGGCTACAAGATCCACCAGAGGGAGCCAGAGCCCAGGGCTTGGCTGTGGGACAGGAGTGAGCGGGAAGGAAGTCCTCAACTTTTTGTATACTACTTGTTTGTGTACACACACACTTCTTGATAGCCATTAAGTTGGAAAATATAAAGAAAAAGAGATGGAAAAATAAAGTTAGTAAGTGAGGATAGGGAGTTAGGAAAGTTCAAAAGGAAAGGTTTTAAAGGTAACATAGGAGAATATCACTACACATATACACACACATATTTATAAAAAATATGAAATACGGGAGAGTATCATATCTACTTGGGGTAGGAAACAATTTCTTAAACAAGACATGGAAAGCACTAACCATAATGGGAAAGGTTGACAAATTAGAGTGCAGTTAACAAAAAATGAGAACTTTCATTCACTCATAGACACCTTTAACCACTTCAGTACCAGCGTCGACAGCCACAGATGAAGGCGCACAGTGACTTTAGCTGACATCCGTGATATGACTTTTCTAATTTTTCATTTATCAAAATAAAATTGTGAACATTTAAAAATAACGTAATGAAAACATATATGTATATGTTACCTATTCTGATTTACATTACAAGTAAAGCTGCCTGTAAAGTAAAACAAGCTTTCAGTGCTTTAAAGCTTTCCTCATCACACAAGAGCAAAACGGATCCGTCGTCAATGCACAGCACAAACTACCGTGCGGACTGTGAGTGCCGGCTGTGGGCGAGGCTTCGCGGCCGGTGAGCGAGTACTGAAGTGGAAAGAAAGTAGAAAGGTGAATCACAGAGTAGGAGAAAATATTTGCAACATATTTACAAAAACAGGTGAAAGGGCTTGACAAAGGGCTTCTGTCAAGAATACGTAGTGAAGCCCTCCATATCAATAAGAAGTAAAACTTAGAAAAAAATGAACAAAAGACTCGAATAGACATTTCACAAAGGGTAATCTCAAGGGCCAATAGAAAAAGGGTTCAACCTCATTCATAACCAGAAAAATGCAAATTAAAGCCACATGAGATACCGTGACATATTCACCCATGTTGGCAAGATGGGTGTGCACTACTGGAGGGACTGTGAGTTGGTAGAGACACTTTGAAATAGAGGTGAGAATTTTCTAGTAAATTGAAGCTACACATACTGCATGACCCAGCAGTTCCTCCCCTAGGTGTAGACCCAACAGAAAATCATGCACATAACCCCAAGGAGACACAGACAAGAACACTCCCAAGTCAGAAATGACTCAAGTGTAAGCAACAGAAGAGGCCTTAGTAAGTCATAACACAATCATGCCAAACAGCGACGAAAATGAGTGCACTAAAGCCAAACATATCAAGAGATTTGTTAAAACATATTTTCATGTTTTTACAAATGAAAAAACATTTTTCATTTGTAAAATGAGGGAGAAGCAGACAGAAAAGAATACCTATTGTATGAATCTGTTAAAACAAAGTTTAAAAATGGGTAAAATTATGTATAGACACTAAAAGCCTGATATTAAGAAACTATAAAAACATTTAAGCTAATCATTAAAAATCTAATAAATATAAGTAGGCTTGATGGTTAATTTTAAATGTCAACTTGGCTGGGGTGTGGTTCCCAGGTATTTGGTCTGATCACCAGCACCATTCTTGACCCCACCTTTAACCAGGGACCCAGGACGACTGATTATTGAGTCAGCAACCTGAGCATTTGCCCCACACCAGGCCCCGTGCTAAAGAACTACTCTGCAATGAAGAGTAAGATGCTGTTGGCACCTACCTTCAATCTATTGGACAATCTATTATTATGGATGTGAGGGTGTTTTGGAATGGGATTAACATTTAACTTGGTGGACTTTAGGTAAAGCAGATTGCTTTACATAATGTGGATGGGTCTTATCCAATCAGTTGAAGCCCAGAGTGGCACAAAAGACTGACCCCACCCCTGAGCAAAAAGAAATTCCACTGTCAGATGGCCCTTGGACTTGCAGTGCAACACACGATCCTCCCAGTGTCCCCAGCCTGTTGCTGGGCCACCCTGCAGATTTTGAACTTGCCAACTTCCATAATCCTGTGAGCCAGTTCCCTAACATAAGTCTCTCTCTCTCTCTCTCTCTCTGTCTCTCTCTCTCTCACACACACACACCCTATTGTTTTCTTTTCTCTGGAGAACCCTGACTAATCCAATAGATAAAATTGCTCAAAAATATTAAGAATAGATGAAATATATATAAGTGACAAAGGCTTCAAGCCAAAGAAATAAAGATGAAAGTAAAAGATAAAAGGTTGAAAGGAAAGGCAATTAAAGGGGAGAATTTGAAAATGAACCAGGAGATGAGGTTGATGACCAGGAATAAAAGTAAGGACAAAACCAGGTGAAAGTCAAGAGTAAAACCTAATATAAAAATGATTGAAGGGAAAATTCTTTAAAAGAAAACAAAAGCCAAAATTCTGGGAATGGAAATGAGAGAAGGAAGTGAGCTAAAAGCAGAAGTTTGTGGAACTGAGTGTGGGAAAAATGGATTTTCCCACAGTGTTGAGACGCATTGCCGTGGTGACAACCTTCACAGGCAGGCCCCGTCTCACTCTCCTCTTCCCTGATGTCTGGAGGAGCCGTCCCCTGCCGTGCTCGGGCCTGTTGTGACCCACATGTCTGGAGCTGACCAGGCTGCCCTGGAGTAGCCCCGCACGCAAGCCAACAGCCTGACGTCATCTCGATATCTCTGCTTACTTCCTTCTGGTCTTTTTATCCTCTTGCGTATTTGTGTATTTACAGCCTCCAGACCGTACTCTATGTAAGTTTTATATTCTGCTTTTTTTGCATTGTGTCATGTCATATTATTGGAAATTTTTCCAAGGCTTGATTTTTTATAGGTCCACAACATTCCATCATAAATCATTCACTGGTTGTTTCACAAATATTTGTTGAGTACATACAATGTGCCAGGTACCATATGGCTTGGGCAAGGTCACCCGTAATTAGCAGCTGAGTGGAACAAATGGGAAAGTCAGTGGACGCAGGGCAAGGGGCTCATCGACCTTCGGCTGATGTCCAGTTCCCAGCTGGTGCAGGCGACCGTGCCTGTGTGGATGAAGGGGCGTCTCTGTACTGCAGTTGGCTCCATGGATCTGAGCGCTGGAGCAAGTCTGAGCATCTGCTGTGGATTTCTGGTGGAGGCAAACAATAGTTTTAGGGCCAGCACTTGTCAGAGAGAACAGGCACTCTGCTGCCATGAGCTGCTTACTTTTCTCAAATTTATCTTTTTTGAATACATAATATGTACACACGGTTCTAAATTCAAGATAATATAATAATATATACAATGAAAAGGCTCATTTCCACCACTTCCTCATCTGTTGGGTACATATTAACTATTTTGATTAGTTTTTTTGTGTGTGTATTGTCCTAGAGTTCCTTTATGCAAATACAAATATACATGCTTATTTTTTCCTTCTTAATGCAGAAAGGTAGTCTACAATTTACATATATATTTTGAACTGGCTATTTACATTTAACTGTATTTCTTAGAGATATTTCCATATAAACAAAGACCTTCTTTCCTCTATCTTCATTACTCTGATAGCCCTATACTCATGTATAGTATTCCATTGTATGGCTAAACATAATTCTCTGACCAATTCCCTATTAATGAACATTTGAGTTTATCATTAAGGTTGTCACCCCAAACAGGGTTGCATGACTAACCTTGTGCATGGCATATTTTAATTTGTACACGTAATTGGGTCAAAGAGTACATGCATTTGTAGTTTGCGGTATATATTGTCACCTTACCTTCCATAGAGGCTGTGGCAACATCCATTCCCACCAGCACCATTCTTGACCCCACCTTTAACCAGGGACCCAGGACGACTGATTATTGAGTCAGCAACCTGAGCATTTGCCCCACACCAGGCCCCGTGCTAAAGAACTGCTCTGCAAAGAAGAGTAAGATGCTGTTGGCACCTACCTTCAATGGAAGGAGAGACAGATCTATTGGACAATCGAGGCAGTATGAGATACAGCACTATGGCATGATGCAGGAAGTGCTATGAGAACATGGACAAAGGGGTGATTTACTCTGCAACATCTTTGGAGGAAGAAACAATCCAGCTGGGCCCTGGGAGATAAGCAGGTGATCAAGGGGAGAGAGGCATTAGAGATGGGGGGGCTGTAAACAGT
This sequence comes from Cheirogaleus medius, assembly GCA_008086735.1. Lineage (NCBI taxonomy): Eukaryota > Metazoa > Chordata > Mammalia > Primates > Cheirogaleidae > Cheirogaleus > Cheirogaleus medius. Next base: position 6,759,433 of record VBSM01003144.1, read on the forward strand.
AGCCCACGTGCTTGCTCCAAGAACCATGGATAGAGTGGCGTTGATCAACTTGAGGGGCTCAGGGAGAAGAGGAATGCAAACACCCGAGAGAGAGACACTAGCTACCTGGGGCTTCATCTTTCAAGAACTGAGCAGTCCTGGCAGGCTTGTCAGCAGTGGTGACATGGCCAGATTCCCTCCCAGACACACTCTCTGCACAGTCCCTTCCTCTGAACTCCAGCACCGCAGGAGCATGGCAGTGTGTGTCCATTTCACCCCAGGAATCATTTGATGCCTTAAACTCAGACCTCACAATAGCCCCCAAGTAGGCCAGTTATGATGCAAAACCTGTTTGTAACTGTCCCTTGGGCTCCCATTAAATTGTCTGAGAAACAAACTCTGGGCATTAACACCTCCCCTCCTAGCTTGCCGCTGAAGTATGATCAGAGAATGTGACAATGGCTGTCAGTGGACTGGGAAACAGAGGGCTAGAGACCTAGGGGCCCAGGAGAGAAAGGAGGGAGAGGGGAAGTCAAACAAGAAGAATGAAAAACCAGTCGGAATAGTTAACACCAGCTATTCCTTTGAGCGTGAAGACCCCCTGCATTTCCCAGAGGATCTGAGATCTGCGTCACCACTGGGGTTAGTGTGACCTAAGCTTCAGTCAAGTTCATTCAAGTCAGAAAGAGCCCAAATGGCAGAGTCCACCTGGGGGCCGTAGAAACCCCTGTTTCTAGGAGTCTCAGCCTGGCTAGTGTAGACTCTCCCTTTGTGAGGTTTTGTTTCCAGGGTTCTAATCCTCCTGCCTCTCTGCCTTCCAGGATATGGACCAAATTCTGCAGATCGGACCCACGCATTGCCCTCGGGAAATACTCCCCCTTGGAAAAAGAGATCATAGTAAGTGCCCTGAAGTTTACACACAGAGAGGCTCCACTCAAGCCAGCCAGTTTAGCTAGGGAGAGCCAAGGGTTCAAAGCCACCAGCAACAGAGAAGCCTCCCAGACAGTGGACTCAGGTTGGCTGAGTCTGCTAGTGGCTGTTACACTTGCACAGCAAAATAGCCTTGTTTATAAGTTCCAATTAGGAACATAACCGTAAGTGATAGCAAATGATGAAAACTGTCATTCCTTGAGCCCCTGCCTTGCACTTACTTTCACATATATATTGTCTTGTTGAGGCCTCACAATGACCCTATAACGTTAACAACATTCTTTTGAATTCATAATAGGTAAGAGGAGACTCAGGATCTGAACCCAGGCTTTGACCCCAAAGGTCCACCCTCTTTCCCACTACACAGGGGCTCAGACACTTTCAGGAATGGAGAGAGAACCAGCCACTAGCTAATTCTTTCCATGGGTGCTATCTGCCCCTGTGCCGTTGAGATTTTAATAATTCTCTTCCCGTTGTCAGCATCTAGGTGGCATTCATACCATAGCAGCAAGAAGGTTTTTGGCTTATAAGCAAGAGGAAGAATGGAAAATGCTCAAGAAACTACAGTTGCTGTCTCCAGACTATAAACAGGCAATAGAATATAAAAAACAACATTCCTCTGCTTGTGCTACTTGTGGACCCCTAGGAAAAATATGGACAGCAAAGGTGATTGTGCCCCTAGAGGAGTTTAAAATGCCACAGAGAGAGAAGATGAACATCCACAAGCACATAGAAAGGATGCAGATTGCTCGAGCCCTGAGAAATGAGCAGCTACGGCCCAACACTGAAAGACTTAGAGGTGCCTCGTTTCTATCCGGAGTGGGTCTGGGCCCGATGGCTAAAGACAAGGCCAGGCAAGGGGACAACTGTGACCCCAATTATTACAATAAGGTTAATCAAGAGAAGAAAGAGGAGGCAGAAGGCAAAAACACAGAAAAACGAGAAGTAAAAATGAACGTAGTTTTCAAGTCAGAAGAACCAAAAACAAAATTAACATACAGTGCAAATGATTGCAAACCATTTCTCTCCACAAAGAAACGGGATCGGTCCATCACTGGCCTAACAAACCGAAACCTCTTCCACTTAGCTGAATTCCCTGGAGACTTAATGCTAATGAATCAGGATTTTATATCACGGAGAGCCCACCCCAGTGATGTGATCAACTCCTACAATCTGGAAGAAGAGAGTATCTGGAAACAGCTCATGTACAAAGCGGCTCCTTATCATTATTAAAATTTTATTCATTCCCCAGGGTAACCAAGTGTCCTGGTCCTTATTACTCCTGCCAGCGATGCCCCAGGCTCCTTCTCACCCCATGTTCTTCCAGGACCTTGGCTTTTCCTGCCTGATCTCCAGGGGGTCCGCAAGGTAAGACCTGGCTGCTGAGGCAACTCTTGGCTGTCGGCTTCCCCCCCTCAACACAGCTCAAGCCTTCCTTTTCACCTACTCCCATTGGGGCCTGTATCAGTTATCTATTTCTGTGCAAGAAATCACCCCAAAAGGTAGTGCCTTTAAAAAACTATCATTAATTTAACTTATAATTCTGTGGGTTAGCAATGTAGGCTGGGCTCAGCTGGGTGGCTCTCCTGCTCTCACTTGGGTTCCTCATGTGTCTGCAGCCAACTGCAAATAAGTTAGCGGCCTCTTCTTCTGGGGGCTGGCAATCCTCAGCTGGGTCAATGGGGGTGACCGAGCCACATTTTTTCTTCCTCCAGTAAGCTAGCCCAGCCTTGTTCACAGGGCCATTATGTGGTCCAAGAGAGTGAGTAGAAGTTTGCAAGGCCTCTTAAGACAAAGGCTCAGAACTGGCACACAGTCACTCTTGCCACATTGTGTTGGCCAAAGTAAGACATGAGGCCAGTCCAGATGCAAGGGTGGGTAAATGAACTTCATCTCTTGATGGGAGGCTGTACTGCAGAGGGCATGAACACAAGGAGGCAGGTCCAGGAGTCCCTGGAGCTGGGACCAGCCTGTGGCCCTGATCAGGAAAAGAACACTATTCAAGGAGGAGGCTGCCCAAGCCTAAAAGTTAGAGATCTGTTCCATGCTCCCACTTCCTGCCTGGGTGCACTGCTTCTGCCTTGGAAGACAGAGCCAGCCCATCCCAGCCTTTTCTCTTTGTCACCCTCCTCTTCAATTCAGCCAGGTGATCCACACCCTCCCCATCAGGTCAAGGGCAGCCACAGGGCAGGCATGGCTGTAGCATGCACAATTCCTCTGGGCATGTCAGGAGGAGGTGCTGAAGGTCTCTGAGGAGGGACAAAGGTCCTGCCTGTGCCCCAAGGTGGCAGATCTAAGAGACAACAAATAGGGCAGTAAGACCTTACCACAACTTGTGCTCTTTTTCTTACTGAAGATTAGCTGTTAACAAGGAGGATGGCCCAGAGTAGGGCTGGCCCTTCCAGGCATGCTACAAGTTATGAAAATGAATTCTCATGGGAGGGAAGAACTGGAAGCTAGAAGTTGGCTAACCTCTCTCCCCTGTACACTGCCTCCTCTACACACAAACACACATGTAACCCTGTTCATTGTGTAGTTCCTATGACAGCTGTCAGCTCCTCACCAGTGATCCTCACACCTGCTCTGAGCCACACTTACAATCAGCCATTCTGTCGGAATTTCAGGGCTAGCTCCCACTTCATCAAATCAGAAGCACAACACAGCCCACATAGAACCCGGACATTCAGCTGAAGCTCCTTGCCTTTTTCTTTCCCAGTAATCAAGACTGGAGACAGCTGGCCACTGTCCATGGCCTCAGGCAATTGTTCCAAACTGTGGGCGTGCCCACAATGGGCAGGCCATGTTATTGAGCCTGAGATATTCAATGAAAGACTGAGATGCCCGTTAAACATTGGGCTATGGACATGGGGGGACACCCAGACCCTGAGCTGAACAGGGAAGTGGGCCCCCCATCTCCCAAGTATCTTCAGGGTCAAACTTGAGTTCCAGGTATGGATATGAGCTGCAACATCTTTGGACATTTAGAACAAATGAGGATTTCCCCCCCACCAAAGACAGAAATCTTATCCTGAGTCTAAGCCAGCACATTCAGCATCTGAGAAGCACCACACATTCATTTATTGTTTGCATCTGAAGTACACAGGGATCCCCAGTTAATCACACTCTGTTCTTAGCGACTCCCACAGAGTTGGGCAGACACTGAACCTGTCCACAGGGACCCGCAGCTGCCCACAGCAAGGCCTGGTTCCTCTCCAACTCCCTCCTCAGGGATTTTCATGATCAGCTCATTTAGAACCCCTGCTCCCCTGCAAGCAGAGCGAGAGTCATTAGCAGTAGGCTCCGCCCTCTCTTGAGTCTCAGAATAACTCCACTGGCCACAGCTGTGGAATAAGAGAAAAGCACCTTGAAGTTGTATTAGTAGCTGCTACGGCCAAGACAGTGATTCTGGGAAATGCAGTATTGTTCCAAAATCATCAGTGGATTTTGACTAAAGAATCACTGTAAGTCAAAGAAACGGGCCAACTTTTCAACTGAGGCAGAGTAAAAAATTTGGGGAGAAGGAAAATATTATTTCCAGTGCTAATATAATGTCCTACATATGTATAAAATTGTGAATATCAAAGCATCATCTGAAAACTTAAGCCAGTCTGAAAAAACTAACATCTATTTATCTAGACCCTAAAAATTGCTTAGGATAAGCTACACAATGTGGTAGAAAGTTCTCTGAAGGAGAGATGAGTAAATCAGTGCTTTTCTTATGGCTCTGCTCCCAACCATCTGTGTGGCATGGGTAAGTCTCTAGTCTCTGTGACTCAATTTCCCCATCTGTTAAATGAGTGCATTGAACTATAGTTATCAAGGTCCAGTTCTATGATTCATTTAATTAGCTTTGTGAGTGTTGTAAACCAGTGGATCAAGGGGACTCAGACACCAGAATTCAATCAGCCAAATCAGTGTATTGATACCTGCGCAGGGGCTGTCCCCACTCCATGCAAGGAGGGAGAAGCAGCCCTGAACAAAGCCTTTGGGGTTTTTTTATACCCTGGGGGCTGGCAGCTATGCAAGCAAGCAATCACAGAAGCAGAACGTTGCAGTTAGCCATTACTTAAGCGAACAATGGAAAGGTGGACTGAGGGGCAGGGGACTTTCCTGGAACAGGACCTCTCTATTTTTTTGAGAACAGGCCCCCTCGACTTCCTCCTCCCTCCTCTGAGAACTTTCCTACGTGGCCGGGACCTTTTACTATTAGTTGGAGCAAGACTGACTCCATTTTAGATCTGCAAGAGGAGCCATCTTGGGTCCTTCCTACTTCAGTGAGGACAAAGTGAAAGGCCAGGGTCAAGTGAGGGGGTGTCGGAAGAGAAGCAAGGTCAGCTCCCCAAGTTGGGTTCTCGTCTCCACTGCCTCTCAGGTTTATGAGCCACTCCTGAATCCTTCAATAAACTCCTTCAGTTTCTGCTCAAACTTTCTAAAGTGTATTCCTGTTACTCGAACCAAAAGAATATTTACTGAGGTAAAAGCAAGTGATTTTTATCAGCATTCTGTCAACATGGAAAAGAGGGGTATATGGAGATAGATAATATATTAATATATAAAAATACATTGCTTTTATACAGAAATATAGATATAGAAATAAATATTAGTTGGGCGTCCTGCCTGTGTCATCATTCTTTGAAAAATGAATAATGCATAAGAAGTGCGGACTCAGATTGGCTGGCCAATCAGCTGGGTCACTAACCCAATTATAATTATAATGCAACGTACTAATAGCGATTAGGTTGGTTCACTAAAACACTGCACTTTCATTCTGTTGGAAGATGATGTCTTCCCAGAGGTGCCCCAGATGTTTCAGTAGAAAACAGCAGGGTGCGGTGGCTCACACCTGTAATCCTAGCACTCTGGGAGGCCGAGGGGGGCGGATCATTTGAGCTCAGGAGCTCGAAACCAGCTTAAGCAAGAGCAAGACCCCATCTCTACTAAAAAGTTAGAAAGAAATTAGCTGGACAACTAAAAATATATAGAAAAAATTAGCAGGGCATGGTGGCGCATGCCTGTAGTCTCAGCTACTTGGGAGGCTGAGGCAGGAGGATTGCTTGAGTCCAGGAGTTTGAGGTTGCCATGAGCTAGGCTGATGCCACGGCACTCTTACCTAGGCAACAGAGTGAGACTCTGTCTCAAAAAAAAAAAAAAAAAAAAAAAACACGGCTCCAGGAGCCCTCAAAGATGTTAACATGAACAACCTGTAAGTGGCGACTGACAAGGTTAGATCCTACCTCAAACATCCAAGGCAGCATCTGCAGTCAACTTTGCACTCAAAGCAAAGGGCATTAACAGCTTCGCCTCTGCATAAACACTGTGGAAACTTTCATTTTCTACATAGCAGGATCGTAAGCAGTATTTGTAAGCTGGCTGTCACTGCTAGCGAAGCGGAGCCCAGGTGATGGAGAGCTGGCTGTACATGTGGTCATGAGCATTCTCGGGACAGCGGGAGAGACTTCTGTTCCTCACGTTCACCTCAAAGACAAACCCCAGCTGGGTGTGTCCAAAGTGATACCACGGCCTGCTCAGAATGTAATGTGGCAGCTGCAAACAGCATGGATAACAAGTGTGACCGCCTCACAAACAATATGGGCGTTTTGTTTTGAGGGCAGCGGAGGTCCCCCACTCTGGAGAAGAGCTAACACGGTTGGGGTAATTTACATGGAAAGAGACCCTGAGAGGTCCAGCCTCGCGTCTGAGCCCCTCACATTGTCCACCCAGCCGTGCTGCTCCAACCCGGCGCAGTGCACACATCTCTGCACCAGCAATGCCCAGAGGGCCCTCGAGGAAGCATCTTCCTGTCTTTGCCCTTCAGCTCACCCCACTCGGGGGACCCTCGGCCTCTGCGCCCAGCACCTCCAGCTCAGCGCATCCTCCTCCGGCCTCCCCAGCCTTCCCCAAGCTGCAGGCCAGGCCTGAGCTCCACCTCACTGGGACGCCTGTGTGGCCAGTGCCGCTGGGGCTGAGCCGGGACCCCACAGTGTCTGCAGCTGCCCCGCCCTCCTGATGGGCGAGTCCTGGGGACAGAGCAGCTTCTGCTGGGGTGGGACGTTCTGTGAGCTGGTTCATTCTCTACAGAATGTGAGTCTCCAGGGACAGAGAATGTGCGTTTCAGTGTGTGCAGAGTGACTAATAGGGAACCAGCTATAATCACATTCCGTGAGTTATAAGTATCTATTTTATATGTAAATATGTGTTTGTTTGTATATAATTATACATAAAGTTGTGTATCATTCATTCTGTATATTATACACTACATATGGTATATACTTCGCATGACACTAGAAGATGCCAAAGGAATTACAGTAAAGCCAACAAGAGAAAGATGGTAGATTCTAAGAGATACATATTAATACCCCAACATCAAGATGGCAGGAATAAATAACAAAAGTAGTTTTCTTATCTGATCTACTGACTCAACAGTGTGAGTGTACAGAACCCATGTATGTTCTGGAAGGGTCGCAGGGTCCCACTCACACTCCCTCACCCAGAGCTGGTCCAGCAGAACGTTGGCTCCATTGTAGTTCAACAGTGACAGGAACAAGCTCTGCCCACCGTACGGCACGGCCAGGTTTGGGCAGGGGAGAGAGAGAGGCAGAGACCCCTTCCACCACCTGCCTAGTAGCTCTTAGGAGAGTAATACACTTCAAAGAAAGAGGGCGGGTGGCTGGGTATTCTGGAGTATTTGACAGTGATGATGTTGGAAGAAGATCCAATGAATGTGCTGTAGGCGTTACACATCCTGCCAAGGGACTTAGACCCCGGAGGGCCATCGAGGACCTCCACGTACTCTTTCTCACAGTTTTTAGGAGCACCTTCGAACCTGGGGCAGAGGAAAAGGCAGGCATCAGCTTTTGGATTTATTGTCTCTCTAGCCAAAAACATCCCTCTACAAATGACTCAGAACCACATCCCAACAGTTTACTTGTGAGAAGTTGCAAGAGCAGATAGATGCAAACAAGGGAAGGAAAGTCTATCAATTCTAGAAAAACACCAGGCCTCCCAGAACCCTTCACAATTTCCCAGAAACCTTCTCTGCCACCTGGGTAGCAGGTGGATTCCAATTCTCAGGGTTTCCATGTCTTCCAGGAAGCCCAGCCTGTGGTTCTGGGATTCCAACACAGGAATTTTTGTCTCAGTAGCAGGTGGGTTTTAAGCCCCCATGGAATGAATGCAGATAACACGTAGCCAGTTTCATCCGGCTGCTGCCCAGACACGAGTGTGAGCATCCACTGCTGGGTTCCTGCCTCTCTCTCCCTGACAGATGGGACGGGAGCTGGGGCAGCACAGCTCCCCTCCTCCCAGCCCAAGCTTGGCCTCCCTGACTCAGGGACAAGGGCCTCCACCTCCACCCTGTGAGAGAGAAACCACACATGGGGTGCTCTCAGTCCTGTGAGGCCTCTCCACTTCCCTCTCCTCCCTGTACTTTAAGACCTAACCTGCACACTCACCCGCAGTTACCCCTGCATGTCTCATGCTCACAGGAGAGGGGCCAGAGCCTCTCTGGGGTATGACAAGACAACCAGGGGATGTCCCACCAGGACACACACACAGCTCCCTTTACACTCGTTTTGCTCATGGCCCAGCCTGAGTCCTTCCTTGGTGACAAGGACAGTCAGATCCAAAATCCGTGTTTGAAAAGGACAAAGGGATGATGTGGGGAAATGGGCAGAGCTACCCCTCCCTCTGACCCTGGGGAATTGGTGACACAGGAAATGCCCGACTCCTCCACCCCAGGTCCTTCCTCTGCCTCCCTCTCTCCTTGTCCCCATCCTGGTCTCCTGGGCCACACTTCCTCTTTCGGAATCACTGGGGTACAGTTTTAGTTGGCCTAAGCCCTATTTTTGAGGCAGCTGTCTTTCAGGTCCTTCATCCCACAGAACACCTGTATAACTTAGTGGCGTCTAGGATATCTGGGGGGACAGGGGCCCCGAGCCATACAGATTCCATCGTCTTTCTTATCCACTCCTGGTCTGTCTGTAGTCTGGTCTGGAATCGATGGAAATGTGGCTCCCAGTCTCGAATCAACAGACTGTCTTGGCTCAGCGATGCAGAACTCACGCTACATTAGAAGTGCTCTCTATGGCTTTATCACTTCATTCATTCTTTCATTTTTTTCGATTTAAGGAATATTCTTTTAAATCCAGAGATAGCCTCTATTTTAGTAGAGAATAACAATGTCTTAGGCAAGAATAATATTACGCTTTAAGGCCACCTAGAGCTCTGCACAGGGTCTTGGATGAGGTACAGGTGAGAGAAAAAGGGAAGGATCTGTTCACTTGGGAGAGAGCCAGGGAGGGGGTTTTAAGTGTCATGGAAGAGTCTGTCCTTGGGCTAATCCCTGGAACACGCCCTGAGGACCCCAAGCAGAGGGCAGATCATCAGGAGGGATGGAAGGATCCTTCCAGGCTGAGGCACAGGGGGAGAAAAGGCCAGGAGAAAACTCAGTGTGTTGCGGCTCAGCCTCCGGGG
>VBSM01003145.1:27037-39018 GCA_008086735.1 Cheirogaleus medius
GGGCAGGGCTGTGCAGAGAAGAGTCAGGAGAGGGCACCCCCAGGTCCCCCCCCACCCCCCGGCAGATGCCACCCCTTCGAGCTGAGGAAACTCCAGGAACGCAGGGACAGGAACCTCGGCGGGTCTGAGCGGCATCGATGGCAGCAGACGCCCATGATGACACTCTCGGACAGGTCATCTGGAGGGAATTCAAAGGAGAGGGTGGAACGGAAGGGAGGGTCTCAGAGACTCCGCACAGCGGGACACAGGCAACCGTGGGCTGTGGTCGCCGCCCTGACTCCGCAGTGACCCGGCCGGCCTGGGACCCAGCTTCTGCGGAACGTGGAGGAACTAGGCCGTCCCAGCGCGTGGCTGAAGCTTTCTGGAAGTCGGTGCCCACAGGCCACCTGCTGGGCCTGGCGCCAGCTCAGGAAGCTGAGGGGCTGTCGTGGAGAGAGGGTGAGCTCCCTGTCCGTCCTACGACCCGGGGGAGACAGGGCTCCACTAGAGCAAGGGGTTCACAGCAAACCCGCGACACGCCTCGCGCCCAAGGCCCCTGAAAGCAGAGGTTAAGCCAAGTCTAGCTGCAGATGCAACCCACGTACGAAGAGACGGAGGATTCCAACAGAGAACTGGCATCCACAGAAAATTACCAAATGGAATGTTAGAACTGAAAAATACCTGAAATTAAAAATTCACTGAAAATGTTTATTTTAAAAAACCATTACGATTAATACGTTGACGAACCTCATGGAAATGGTGGACGGTGTGCGTGGACAGACGTGGAACTTCAGCAGAGAGACGGGAGCTATGAAAGAGTTAGAGGGAAATGCCAGAAATGAAAGTCGTGGCGTCAGAGGCGAAGAACCCTGACGGCTCCCCAGTGACCCGGCTCCACCGAGGAGCGTCTCAGTGCCAGCCAGCCGCTTCTGAGCCACGCGGCACCTCCGTCTGCTGAGTCCCACATCTGAGTCATGTTTTTCCCTGTAACAAACCCTGACATTTCTAATGTTAGAAACCTCACTGGTTTTTTGTGAGACAAGCAGAAGACAAGACTGGTAAGTCCAAAGCCACGTTCACAGGAAACGGCCGAGCTGAAACACAGACAGACAGAGAGAGAAAGGACAAGACACGGATAAGAGACATGGAGGGCACAGCCAAGTGGTGCCTGTGCGTGTGCGTGTGCGTGCGTGCATGCGTGCGTGCATGCATGCAACTGGAGTCCCAGAAAGGGAGAAGAGAGAAAATGGGGGGTGGGGAATGATATTCAAAACATCCTGGATACGAATTTTCCAAAGCTGATGAAAGATATTAACTCCCAGACCTTGAGAAGTTTTGTATATTCCAAGACAAATAAATAAAAAGAAAATCACATCTAGGTGCAGTGCAGACTGATGAAAACCAAAAACAAATTAAAAATATTTAAGAAAACCAGAGGAAAAAAAGACATGTTTCCTTCAAAGAAGCAACAATAATGACGGAATTCGAATACTGACTGCTGGGGCCAGCAGACGGCGGCGCAACCTGGTGGAGCGCGGGGGTGACACACACGCAGCCCGAGCTCTGTCCTCAGCAGAACAAGGACAACTGGGTTTGTTTCCGACGCACAGAAGCCAAGTGAGCTCACTGCCGGAACACCAGAGGCGCAGGGCGGAGACACATCACGAACCAGCTCTTCGGGGAAAGGGGAGTCACTCCCGATGGGAGCGGGAACTCAGTGCGGCGAATGTGAGAACGCTGACCCGCAACTGTCCCACGCCACGTAACGTGGCACCGACGGTGCCTGCAGCTCGCACACGTGCGTGTGGAAGGAAACGGGTGACAGCAGCCGCAGAAAGGGCGGCAGGCGGGTTCGCGTTTGCGGTTCCTGCGTCGCGTGGTGGAGAACGCACCGTCTTCAACCAAGGGCGCACACTGTAATCTCTCAGGCGACACCCAAAAGAACAATACAGAAAGACATTCCTGAAACTCTCATAGGAGAGATAAAACAGAATTAAAAATTTTTGATTATCCAAAAGCAGGGAAAGAAGAATAAAGGAATAAAAATGAGATACACAAAACAAATGGCAAGATGGCAGACTTGGAACCAACCACGTGCACGATTACTTTAAACGTAAGCGGACTAAACATTCTAACTAAAAGACAAAGATCGACGGGCTAAAGAAAAGGCCCAACTGTACAATGTTTACATAAGATGCACTTTAAATACAGTGTAACGACACAGAAGGCTGAAAGAGGACAGAAGATACATCAATATCATGTAAACACTAACCCAGTTGGCAGTGGTATGCCTATGTGAACATCAGACAAAACAGAGTTTCAGAAGTAAAAATGAGAGGTGAAGAAAAACATTTCATAACGATAAAAGGGTCAGTTCAACGGGAAGATAAGACAATCCTAAATCTGTAGGCATCTGTGAGGGCTGGAAAATTACCTGTGGGGTACAAGGTACACTGCTTGGGTGATGGGCACATTAAAAGCCCAGACTCTGCCACTATACGATGTATACATGTAACGGAATTCAATTTGTTCTCCCTAAATCTATTAAAATTAAAAAAAAGAAACTAAAACAAAAAAGCAAATTTGAGCGGGTGTGGTGGCTCACGCCTGTAATCCCAGCACTCTGGGAGCCCGAGGCGGGAGGATCGCTCAAGGTCAGGAGTTCGAAACCAGCCCGAGCAAGAGTGAGACCCCCGTCTCTACTAAAAATAGAAAGAAATTAATTGGCCAACTAAAAATATATATAGAAAAAATTAGCCGGGCATGGTGGCGCGTGCCTGTAGTCCCAGCTACTCGGGAGGTTGAGGCAGAAAGATTGCTTGAGTCCAGGAGTTTGAGGTTGCTGTGAGCTAGGCTGATGCCACAGCACTCTAGCCCGGGCAATAGAGTGAGACTCTGTCTCAAAAAAAAGAGGCAAATTTGTAGGCATCTAATAAAATAGCTCCAAAATATATACAGTAAAAACTGACATAACTGGAAGGAAAATATACAAGTTCACAATCATAGTTGGGAATATTAACATACCTTTCTCAATAACTGACTAAGCCTAAACAAGTCAGTAAGGATGCAGGAGAGCTGAGCAATGTGATTAATCAATGTGACCTCCATACATAAAATGTCATATCCAACAATTACAAAATATGTTCTTCTTAAGTGCACTTTTACCAAAATATGTCGCATAGTAGCCACAGAGTGAAACTTCATACACTTCCGAGTGCTGGAATCAGAGAGTTCCCTGATTGACAAGCGGACGGCAGCGTGGAAGCAGGTGCCAGCCCCAGCTAGGCCTCCCGTGGGTGCAGCTCCGGCCAACAGCTGATTCCTGCCTCACGAGACCCCCAAAAAGCCAAAATTGGTTTTTTTTGAAAGATGACTAAAACTGATAAATCCCTAGCAAGACCAATAAAGAACACAAAGCACATATATCAAGAAGAAAAAAGGAGACATTATTATAATCTTAAACACAATGAGAAAATGAGAAGATATTACGAATAACTTAATGCTAATACATTTGACAACTTGGGTGAGATGGAAAAATTCATTCACTGAAAAACATTTACCAAATTGACATAAAAAGAAAGTCTGAACGGTCTCACATCTGTTAAAGAAATAAAATCAAACATGTTTGCAAGACTGTTGAGCACAAGAATCATGCAGAACCTGAACAGTCTGGTCAGAGGGAGCGTTGGAGACGGGCTTTCCTACGGCAGGCAGGCCGGGCCGCAGATCCCACGAGGGACTGGATCCCACGGGCCTGTGTGCAGGCTGCGTGGTCGGCAGCCAGGCGGGGTCGAGGCCGGGCAGGGAACAGGCTGGCCACACACGGAGCCCACGCCCAAAGCGGCCTTGCTGGGACTTGCGGCTTGGCGGGCAGCAGCGAGCTGCACTGAAACACACGTGAGTGAAGCTGCCATTGCACGTGCAGCCGCGCGCCAGGGCGGGGAGAGGGGGGCAGGCGCTGGCGTCCAGACACCGGTCGACGGATCGGTGCGCTGCCAGGAACCAAACGAGGCGGCTTGTTTACAGTATCCTGTTTTAATGCGGCTTAAAACCGTCTACAGCCTCAGAAAAGGAACACACATTTGTTAAAAAACAAAAACCAAACAGGCTGTGAAATAAACTATAAGGACAACACTGAATCCTAACACGCCCCACCGCCCCGAGATGACGCCACGGCGAGCGGTGTGTCCTGTGACGACGCCATCCGTGTGGTCACCGTCTGTCACTGGTATTGACACACATCTTCCGACTCTCAGTATTTCATGTTAGAAAACATGTTCTGAGGCTGTGACGCTGGCGGGCGCGGGGACAGGTCTCCGGGGACAGCTGCCAGCCGGGGCTCCCTCCACAAGCTCCAGCTCAGTTTCAGTTTCGCGACCTCGTCCTGCAGCTTCTTGGCCTTTTGGGAACAGAAGAGGGGTTAAAGGTTAGAAAGGTTGGCGGGACTTCGGGTATCACCGTCTTTCTGGTCCAGACAGATGGCAGAGCCGGCTCCTTGACCCCGAGGCCCCTCTGCGTGGGGCCATCCCTCCTCTCGAGGACACCAGCCTCGTCCTGGCGTCCCCGACAGGCCCCGCCACGCGTCCTGCGCAGACAACTTGGGATCATCCTGCCGACAAAGTGCTTGTTGGCAAAGGTCACTGCAAGCGCCACCCCACCTGAGACGCACAGAGACGACCGCCACCCTCGCCCTGCGACACGGAAGAGCCGAGCCTGGAGCCGGTGCACACTCTGTCCCCATCCCAGGTCCCCAGCCAGTCTGCCGGCCGGAAGGCGGAGGAGCCGAGCGGACGCACCGCGGCCCTCGGGGCCAAGACCCCGGCAGCGGAGGAGCAGGCGCTGCCCCTGCCCCAGTGGGCACCCCAACCTCCCACCCCAGTGGGCTCGCTCCCTTCCTTTCCGGGGCACTCGCCTTCCGGTCTGCTCCCCTGCCCTGGTGGGAAGAATCCTGCAGTAGCTTCCAGAGAAGGCCACGTGGAAGTCACGGTTCTGAGTCCTTTCCAGTCTGAGGGGCTTCACTGGCCTTGCGATCTGGGCGCAGAAGCCCAGCACTCGTTAGGTGTCAAACCTCCGGATCCGTCCTCTAACTCATCTTTGTATCTCGTCTCCTCCCTTTTCTTGTCCCTGCTTTTCTTTTCGTTTTACTTCCTGGGGGATTTATTCATCTACTGATTTTTAAATTAAAAAAAAATGCTGCCATATTTCTAACATGCCTCCAAGAGCTCTCGCCTCCTGAGTGTTCACTTTTTGTCACAACTTAGAGTAGTGCTGGCCTCACAGAGTGCGTTAGGAAGTGTCCCCTCTGCCTCTGTCTTCTGGAAGAGTCTGTAGATAATCACACACTTTCCTCCTTAAATGTTTGCTGGAATCCACCAGCTAACCCACCTGGGCCTGGTGCTTTCTGTCTGGGAAGGTTATTAATTATTGATTCAGTTGAACAGATATAGGCACATTCAGATTGTCTATTTCTTCTCTAAGTTTTAGCAGATGGTGTCTTTCAAGGAATTTGTCTACTTCATCAAAGTCATCTAATCTGTGGGCCCATAGTTGAGCTTAACACCAAACAGACTTTTGCAGCCATGATATGAAGCAATGGGCTGAGACACAGACGTCTTGAAGCCCTAAAAGGCAGGGTTTGGGGTGTCCCAGGATAAGGCCATACCCATAAACACCAGATTTATAAAGAATAAAAGCTTACCCAAAGGCAGATAAAACTTCCCTTGGCCAGAGAGAAAGAGTCTGAGAAGAGGGGTTAGAGTCCGACTGGGTGGGGGGTGAGGTCCCCCCATCTCTGCCTGGGCTCTGGGGGAGGCGGATGGCAGAGAAGGGGCCTACGGACGGCCTGTGGGGACAGGAAAGCAGGCACTGCCTCCTCCCCGGCCAGGTGCTACTTGCTCTGGGGGCAGCCTGGACACAGCAGCGCCAGCCGGACCCAGGGGCAGGGGCTGGCAGCTGCTGTGTCAGGGCAGGGCACGCTGGCCCGGAGCGCCCGGAGCCGGGGGCGTGGGCGGCCTGGAGAACAGGCCCACGTTCTCACGGCTGTGAGAAGGGAGGGGACACAGGCATCCAGGGAGGGCGACTGCGTGCTCTCACACCAGCTGGACGGCAGGCCACGCGTGGCTCAGGGTAGGAAAGCGTCTTCCTTCACCACTGCGCTGCTCTCATAAGCCAGAACATTCCGGGCACACAGCAAGTGCTCGTCAGTAGCTGCTGAGTGGATGAGCGCCATCGGCAGCTGGGTGAGAAGACAGTGAAAACTGAGAACATCTAGCAGAGATCCCCGTGAGCGGCCCTGTTCGCGAGGCTCCTAGGCTGGGGCGTCTGGGCGCTGCACACACCAGCCTCCCTGGGGTAGATGCCGGGCGCGCCAGCCGCGGTCCAGGCGGCTGCAGCCGAGTCCTGCTCCCTGAGCGTCCTCGCGGCCTGGCTCCACTGGACGCGAAGCCTCAAGCAAGGAGCCACAGGTGCGTGGGGTGGGCGGGCCCCAGGCCACGGCTGCTGCCAGCAGAGGCCGTGTGCGGCGCGGCGGGGGCCCAGCGGGAGGCCCGGCACGTTGTGGGGCTCACTCTCGCAGCTGAGAGGGCTTCTCGTCACGTGACCAACTGTAGTTCTGGGAACACCCCGTGCACCAAACACACGCCCGGGACTTTAGAGAACGCGCACTCAAAAAGCACGACAAGTTCCATTTTTAATGAAAGAAATTTTTAAACAGAGCGAAAAACATACTTACAATCTCCAAATCCTGGGCGGCCTTTCTCATTTCCTCCAGCGGGTCCGTCCCCGGGCACCTCTTCCTCCGCTCGCGCACTTGGCGCACGTGCTGTCTTATCTTCTCTTCCAAGTCCCCCGCCCCGAGAGCACTGAGAAGGCGAAGGGCAAGGGGGCCGGGCTCGACACGGGGTCTGGGCCTGGGAGCTCCTACTCTCACCCAAGAGAAGGAACTCTCCTTTTGCCCCAGACCCAGTCGTGGTCCTGAGGCTCCCACGTGGCCATGCCACGGCTACCCGGGGCCCCCGCGGCACCCCTCCTCCGCAGACACTGACTCAAGGGGCCTGGGCTGCCTTTCCCTCCCTTCTCCAGTAGTGTAGAGCCTGCTGGGACACACGCCATGCTTCAAAGACTTCAAACACAGCACGTTCTACCACATAAAGGAGAAGAGCATGTCTTTTTCACATGAAATACACGGTTTTACTAAGTCCTTAGAGAAACAAAATCATATTAAATTAGGACTTTGGGTGGGGGACAGAGTCTTGCTCTGTCGCCTGAGCTACTGTGCTGTGGCATCATCGTAGCTCACTGCAGCCTCCAACTCCTGGGCTCACGCGATCCTCCTGCCTCAGCCTCCTGAGTAGCTGGGACTACAGGAGCGCGCCATGATGCTCAGCTAAGTTTTTCTATTTGTAGTAGAAACGGGGTCTCGCTCTTGCTCAGGCTGGTCTCAAACTACTGAGCTCAAGCCATCCTCCCGCCTTGGCCTCCCAGAGTGACAGGATTACAGGTGTGAGCCACCGCGCCCGGCCTAAATTAGGATCTTAAACCTATTTTCTCCGCTATGTTGGGGCTCGGGGCTTTGGAGTTGATTTCCTTTTATTTATTAACTTATTTTTCAGAGACAGGGTCTCACTCTGTCATCCAGGCTGGAGTGCAGTGGCGAGATCAGGGCCCAGTAATGCCTCAAACCCCTGGGCTCAAGCGATCCTCCCACCGCAGCCTCCTGAATGGCTGCAACTACAGGTTCCACTGCCACACCCAGCTCATGTTTTTTCCTACTGTTGTAGAGATGGGGTCTTGCTACATTGCCCAGGCTGGTCTCGAAATCTTGGCCCCAAATGATCCTCCTGGATTTTCTTTGATTTCAAATGCAGTGGCTCAGAGTGGCAGAATCTGAAAGTGGCGGAGGAGCCGTGAGAGGCGTTTAGAGTAATTGTGGAAAGACGGCGTGACACCCTCTTTGGTCCCGCAGAGCACAGCCGCACTGAGCGTGTGCAGACGCCTGGCTCTTACTGCGCCCGGGGTGGTGGGGCTTAGTGCCACGGTGGGCTGCCGTGGGCTCTGTAGAGGACAACGATGCAACACAGACTCCCTGGAGGACTAAACATTCGAGTGCCGTCGGTTTTAGTCTAAGCCACTTCTCAGGGCCAGTCAGCCCAACCTATGTGACCTCTGCGATCTCCCCACACATTCTTGGCACCTACAAAGAGCAGCTTCTCCAGGAACAGAACATGGCCTTTGCCGCCCACGTCACATTCTGCCTCGACATCCTCCAGGCCTCTCAAACAGTACGTGGGATCCCGGGGATGTCAGACGCTGAGTGGAGGAGGTCGGGGGGGAGATGCGAAGGCTGAGCAGTGGGGCGGGGGCCGCGGTCCCTTCCGCTCTGGCTTCTGAACACGGGGCTGGGGGCTCCACTGCGGGCCATGGCCTCAGCGCACAGCAGGCCTGGGTGCAGGCCGGGGGCGCAGCTGGGAAAGCAGGAAGGTCCCGGCAGGTGGTTCTGGGGCCGTGGGGCCTCCCCGCATGTCCCTGGGCCACCCCCGGCTTTCCAGCACACCAGGAGGGGCGTGGCAAATGCCTGGGGGAAGAAGGCAAGCACACGGAGGCTCAGTGTGGGGCTGGTCTTTCTGGCCTGTATACAGGCCCCAGAGGAGCTTGGCGCTCACACCCAGGGAGCAGACGCTAAATAAGCTACCAAAGCTGTGAACACAGGAAACCAAAGAAATGCTTGCCAACGAGGTGAGAAGGGTTAACAGCCCAGGACCCCAGAGCAGCTGCTGCTCTCCTCAGTCACGCCCCCTCCTCTCAACGCCCCCCCAGGGACCTGGCTTTCGTCCTTGTGTCCCCACCTCTACTCTCTGTGCCAGGGACCACGGAACGTGCCCTGCTCCGCAGACTCGCGCCCGTTGGTCCCCTCAGCCTGCCTGTGCTGTCTGTCCGCACTCTCATCCCGCGGGCGCAGCTCTGGGTCCTGCCCTCCCCGCACCTGTCAGTCCCAGGCCAGCACCAGGCCTCCCAAGTGCCCCTCGCCGCTCTCCCATTCTCCAGGCCCCAGCACGGCCCAAATGATCCTAGATGGGCCAGCTGTCCGCCCCCCACCCAGCAGCCTGGCCCCCACCCGGCCAGAGACTCAGAGCACAAAGCTCCTCGCGACGCAGCCCCCGGAAGCTGCCTGTCTCCTGCACTCACGGCCACCACTCTGGCTGGGCCTCCTCCGCCTGTCAGCACCCGGCTGGGGAAGGCCCGCACACGTGGCCTGAGGATCGGCTCTAAGAAAGCCGGGGCTGGAAGGCGTGGTTAGAACTCAGGGCAGGAGAAGGCCTGGGGAGGCAGGGTGGGGTGGACCTCAGTCTCCCGGACGTCAGGGTCTGCTGCAGGGGGCCCTGGTGGGGTGTGTCTGGTGCCTGCAGGACCTGATGGCTGACTGAGGAGCTCCCGGAGGGCAGGGACCGCGTCTTTCAGGCTCACTCCACCCCTGCAGCCCACAAGCCTGATATCGCAGGAGTGCCCGGCGCGAGCTCCTGGGACGAGCATGTGCCGCGGAGGGGGAGACTGCGCCTGGGAAGGATGGAGCCACCGTCAGTTACCAACCTCATTTCTTTACTTGCTTGTGATACTTTCTCTTTGCTCTGTTTCATCTTCCCAAGTAGAGTCACTGGTATGTTCCTGTCATCTGTCAGATCTGTGGCGAAGGGAATCTGTGACGCCACCTGGGAAAATGCAAGATGTTTTCGGGAATCCCAGAAAATACTGCTTTGAACACCAAGCTGAACTGCCGGGTGCTCCAGACTCGCTCTTCGCCCATGCTGACCCATCAGCGCCATCCAGAGGAGGACAGTCCCGTGGCCTTGGTCGGCTAAGGTAACAGACCAACGCTGTGCTGCAGCCTCTAGCACACCAGCCGGAGAGCCACGCTGACCCCTCCCTGACCTCAGGGGCATTTGGCCTACATGTGTGTGTGTGCACATGGCTACGTGCACGTGTGCACAGGTCTGTGTGTTTCGGGGGACTGTCAGAAATCAAAGGATGCAAAACAGCACATGACAGGTGTGAGGCATGGCAGCCAGGCGGGTGCACCTGGGGCCAGGCGGCAGAGCCCGCAACTCCCCGCCCGCCAGGCCCCATGGCGCCTGCTGCACACGGGGATCCACCCGAGCAGCCGAGGGGCCACACGTGGGGCCGTGGTGCCCTCTCATGTCCTGCCCAGCTGCCACTCCTCAGCCCACAGCCAGACACATCCTCCCCGTCTCCTCTCCGTGGATGTGCAAATTCTGAGCTTCATCTGTAGATGCTGACCTCCACCATCAATACCGAAACACACGGGTCTTTGCACATAAATGCCACGAGTGGATCGCTTTCATGTGAGACGGACCCCTCGGTGTTCACAGAAGTGCACGTGCTCAGCATGGACAGAATCTCCCAGCAGCCACGGCAGTGGCCAGGCAGCCACCACAGCCCTTGCGCCAGTGCCTGATGCCCACCCCACGCCTGCCGGGCAGGCAGGGCATCTTTCCATGTGTTGACGGCCACTGGAATCTTCTCTTCGAAGAACTGCCTGCCACACCTTTCGCCCATTTTTTCCTAGTGGATTCTTTGAAAAGCATTCTTAATATCGTCCAATTGTGCAAGTAATTTTACTCTTGGAAATGGTAAAATATATATTTTTAATTTTTCTGTGTATATGGCAATGGAAAATTAGAAAAAAGATCACAGCAAAAACGAAGGCTTGGCAGGGTACGACGTGCAATGTTAAGTGAATAAAGAAAATAAACTTCATCTGTGACATCAAGTGACCCACGGTCCACGCCACGCATGCTGGCAGGGATCAGACAGCAGCCTGCATGATGCACGGAGTCGACAGGGTAGATTTTAAGTATGTTTCTCTTGAAAGTTGCTGTGGTTTGACATCATTTTAACACCACAGGAACAATAAAAGCTCACAGAGGTGGTGCAGTGTTCCGGGGTCTAGAAGGCCTTTACGAGAACAAACCGTTCTGTTTCCTGAGAAAGGTTCCTTCAGCCAAACGTGCGTCTGACGAGGATGAACAGATCTTACTTGAGAGGGAGGGACTCAGGCCACCCTCGAGCCACAGCCCCAGAGAGCAGGTGCAGGCTGGGCCGGGGCTGGGGACCCTCGCCGCAGGCCTGGCTGTTCCCCGTGCAGGGAGGCCGGCCTGGCACACTCTGGGGGGAGGAGCTGCCGGCACCAAGGCACCTGCCGGCCACCCCGCGCCCCCCACCCTGTGCCCAGCTGGACTAAGACCCCCAGATGGTTTGGGGGGATGGGCAGAGGGTGCTGCCCTCAGGGCACCTGTGCCAGCTTGAGAGCTGGCAGCCTGGTGTCAGGGACCAAGCCACCGAGGCCACCTGTCTTGGCCCCCAGGGCTGACCTCCCATCACAGCCTCGGCTGCTTACGTCCTCGTTTTTCAATCGCTTCCCCTCTACTCCGCCTCCTCCCCTCTTTGAGAACCTAATTCCTCAGACAGAGACCACGGTCAGGGAGCCCAGAGACGAGCACTCAGATGCCAGACCAAGGTGTGGCCACCCCCGTCAGGTGCGGCCTGGAGCAGGCGACTTCCTCCCCGGCCGGCCCAGCTGTCCCTGTGTGGACAGGGCCGTCCCACAGGATGGAGCAGACGCCGTGGCCGGCACCGCCCCCAGCAGGTCCCCACCCGCAGCCCCGGCCCGCCAGGCGCCCTACCACACTCCTCCGCCGAGGCAGGCGTCTGCTGAGCTCTTCCGCCTGCTTCCTCATCACCTGGGCCTGCTGGCGCCACTCCCGCAGCACTCTCGAGTCCCTGGGGAACAAGCCAGGGCGGCAGCGTCAGGAGCTCACACAGCCCGAGGCAGCGCATGAGTGTTTCCACCATCACGGCCACAGCTGCGTGCAAATGGCCTCCATGAGGCCCATGGTCTCCCGGGGGAAACGCGGGCAGGGCGCAGCCTCCGGTGGGGTCTGAGTCGCAGCGTCTTCCCTCCCCACGTATTTTGGGAAGAGCTAGGGGCG
>VBSM01003145.1:39118-60153 GCA_008086735.1 Cheirogaleus medius
CTTGCCCACACGCCTGCCGTGTGACCCCCTCCCCTGCTCCCAACCTCTTGTCCCTTCTTCCTAGCAGACGGCTCCACCAGCGTCCCGGACCCCTGGCACCCCCCGACACCCCCGCCCTGCCCCCACCGAGCTCTGTTCTTCTCGTCACAGCGGCTGGGCCCTCCCTGGCTGCTCCCGCCTGCCGATGCCTCCACGCTGAGGACTTCCACCCTGAGTCAGCGCAGCGCGGATCAGATGACGTCAGAACCTGCCTACGTCCTCCCTTGGCACTGCCCTCGAGGCACAGGTAGTCTTGGCAGCCTCCTCCCTTGAGGCCGTACCCTGTCATCCACCTGGATGGGTCTCGGACCCCGGCCTCAGCTGAGCCAGCCCCTCGTGTGCCCCGTGTGGCGCTGGCTGTGTGTCGGCCCCGCCATGCTCTTGGACGCGGGGCTCCCCTTAGAGTCTGCCCCCTCCTGGGCACAGCTCAGGAAGCACAGGGGTGACACTGCTACCTGGGGACGTGAAGGGGCCCGGGGTCTGGACCTTCTAAACAGGCCCAAGCTGCTGACGGACGAGGCCTCTGGACATCTCAAGACTTGGCAGGGAAATAAAGAAAAGAGGTTCTACTTGCTCTTTGTGTTCAAGACTTTTCCGCAAAGGTGAGTCTGACGTGTTCAGGTGAGAGGGGACCGTCTGCCTGGAGCGCCACGGGGTGGGGCCACTCAGAGAGCCTCGCTGGGACGGGGAAACGGGACTCACACACGGGGACAAGGGCCGAGCGGGGCACGGAGGCAGAGTGCTCAGCTACAGGGTGCAGAGGGCAGGAGCCTGGTCGGCGGTTTCGGGAAAACTGCACCATGAAGTCGGCGGAGCCAAGGCCAGAGCGGACCCGCCTGCCGGAGGGGGCCGCGCCGGCTGGGGCAGTGCGTCGGGCAGCAGGTCACTCCCGAAGGGCCCAGGACGGTAGAGCCACTCTGAGGGACACCTCTGGGCAGACTGTGGGCAGCAAGGAGAGCCGTGCAGGGGCTGCCTGGGCCTGGCGGCTGTGGCCGGTGACCGGCGTGACCGTCCTAAGGGCTGCCCTCCGGGTGCAGCGTGCGGGCGGGCGGCCAGTGGGCCCCACCCCTGCCCATCAAGGTGGCAGCCCGGGAGCACAGGACCGGCTCTGAGGGCTTAACATCGCGCACCCCTTTCCTGGAGGAAAGACAGCCAGCTACACGGTCAGTGGGGACGTAGGTGACAGCCAGGGTGCGTCACGGAATCCGCGTGGGGAACACAGTCGAGTCCCCCAGCGTCCTGAGAGAAGACAGACAGTACGCTCACAACGGGTGGCTGCAGGAGGTTTATTCACACGGGGAGGGGGGAGGTGGAGCACAGGGACAATGCTGGAGCTCCGGGCTGGTCACGGCTGGGCTGCAGCCACACCCGGGACCCTGGGACAGCCCCAGGAAGGAGAGATCGCCAGAACCCAGAAGGAGAGAGAGGCTGGACGCGGCCAGCTCCAGGCAGCTCATGGGGAGGTCGGGGGAATACAGACTCTGCTCTCGCGCTCCCCCCCCTCCCGGGCCTGCCACTGGGGCCCCCCACTGACCAAACCCAACCGCGAGGCGAAGGGTGCGGGGGCGCTGTGGATAGGGTCCGTGCTGGCCAGCCTCCTGGGGCCCAGAGCGGGGTGTGGCCGGGTGGTCAGCGGAGCTACAGGACAGAGAAGAGGCTGAGGACAGGCCCGGAGACCGTCCGGCCAGCGAGCCAACCAGCACGCCCCCAAGAGGTGGGGACACTAGTGAAGGACACTGATGGCCATATTATTTCCAAATAGCTTTCCCTAGGGAAGACCCGCAGGCCAAGCGAGGAGAGGCGAGGAGGGAAGGATTGAGGAAGAATGAGGAACCAGAGAAAAGCTCAAGAAGACAGGCGTCGTGGAGGGCGAGGGCAGGACTGGCAGGAAGGAACAGCTGCCTGTGGCTGCGCCCACACCCACCCACGAGGCGGCCTCGGCGGCTGCAAACAAAAACACGGCAGCCCCTCACTCGAGCGCCGCAAACCAGACCCAGGTGGTACCGACCCCGTGCCAGGACTGTCAGAGGGAGGCCTGGTGACAAAGCGTGGTGGCCCCCACCCCGCCTGGCCCGGCCCCGCGTAGACTCACCGCCTCCGCTGCTCCATCAGAGCCTGCTTCTCCCGGAGCTCCCTGAGGGCCGCTGCTCGACTCTCTTCCAGGGTTTTTGCGCGAATCACTGTCTGGTACGATGACGGCAAATCAGGAAAGATGTTCCCGAACGAGGGCATCTTCCTTCTAGAATGACACACTGTTTTTGGCTGACGCTGAACAAAACCCCAGGAGGTAACTCTGATCTGTATCAGACACAATGTCACCAAACACATGCTAAAGATGCAAAAGCTGGGCTTGTGGACCAACTGCAATCAGAACCAGAATCTTCATATGGCCAGCATCGGCCAATGGACCTGAGGGCCGCGCAGGCTGGGATGGCCGGTCTGATGCGGTCCCTCGTCTGGCCTGGACGGAGACGCCAGAGGGGCAACCCGGGGCCGAGCCACCGCTGGAGCTCAGGGACGCTGGGTCAGAATTCTCATGTCCAGGGCACAGAGGAGTCGGAAGGCACGGAAAGGACCACGAGACGTGCCTGGCTTCTACAAGCACGTTCAGGTGGGGACAGCTGCTACGTCCCCCTCAGGGAAGCCAGCAGGACGGCTGAGGGGGACAGCCAGTGACATAGGGACACCCTCTCCTTACCCATGCAAAGAGAACAGACAGGCACGCTCTATGTTTTCTCTCAATGAAAACGCCTGTCTGCTGAAACACCAAGGCAGAGACGGCGGCTCAGAGCCCAGGGCTGAGAGCTAGGTATATTCCAGAACACCGGGCCTTCCCACCCCGGCTTAAGAAAGACAACAGGAAGCTCTGCCCCTGCCAGGGCAGAGAGGCTGAGCCCATCCCGCCGCCCACCCTGGCTCAGAGTCTCACGCCAGCAGCAAGCCCAGGAGGCCATGTGCAAGCGCTCACACCGAGGTGTGCGTGTCCTGGGAGCGGCCGGCCCACCTATCCCAGCTGAGCGTGGAGGGCAGGCGCAGCCTGTACCCTGGGCCGGGGTCACCTGGGGCCAGTGCTGGCGGTTGGCTTTAACGCACTGCGTTTGGGAGAACAGCAGCTTTGGATTCTGCCTGGATAGCAGTTTACGCTGGGGCCAGGTCTTCAGGAGGGCGGAGGGGCTGGTCAGCGGAAGGCCAGCCGGACATCGGCATCGGCCAGGGCAGCTCCGTGTTGGGTGAGTTCAGATGCTTTTATTCCCTCCCCAACATAACCTGGTGTTTAGGCCCAGACCATTATTATGACTGCCATGATTTTTACACCATGCTGCTCTTCCTGCAAGTATTTCAACGTAGGCATGCTCACGCTGAGCACATCCACACACTCCTCAACACCACGCCACGATTTAGCTCCTAATTCACTGGGATGCACCTTTCAGGAAAGTCTCCTGACACCGTGTGACTACCGCATTTCCTGAGGACATGTTTCTGCGTCTCTGCACCTACACACCAACCTGGCTGGGGGAGGAACTGGGGACCACGGCCCTCTCCCCGAGCTCAACCTGAGCCGCTCGGCCTTGGCAGAGCCAACCCGCCTAGGCCCCCCCTCGCCCATCGTCCCCCAGGCATCCTGCGGGCCCAGGACAGGCGGGGCCAGTGCCACCCTCCCGAGGTCACCTGTAGCCTCACTGAGCCCAAGCAACACTGGAGGGGACAGAGTCCCACCCACGGACACAGATGTGGGGCTCAGACCTGCTGCTCCCACCACGCCCACGCCCCGCAGCCAGGCCAGCGAGCAAGGCCACCTCCCCAGTCACAGACCACCAACCAGGAGGGCCTGTCACAATGAGCGCAAACCAGGGCCACAACCTCAGAGCTTCTCCTGATACCTGGGACCCAACAATAACCTGACCAAGGGGGAAACTAAGGCACAGATAATACATGTGACCCCATAACAACCCTACCCAGTGGGGAAACTGAGGCACGGATAATACATGTGACCCCACAACAAACCTACCCAATGGGGAAACTGAAGCACAGATAATACATGTGACCGCACAACAACCCTACCCAGTGGGGAAACTGAGGCGCAGATAATACATGTGACCCCACCACAATCCAACCCAGTGGGGAAACTGAGGCACGGATAATACACGTGACCCCACAACAACCCAGTGGGGAAGCTGAGGCACAGATAATACCTGTGACCCCACAACAACCAGATGGGGAAACCAAGGCACCGAGTGGCCTCGCAGGGCTTGCCCTGGCACAGCAAGGGGAGAAGCCGACTTCCAGACCCACCAGCTGTGGGGCAGGGGCTGCCGTCTGAGCTTCCCATCTGGGGTCTGGGGGTCCAGTTCTCCCCAACAACGCCCCAAGCTCCATGAATGAATCTCCCAAGGCCAGGATCTGGTATCTAAACCTGATACACTGACAAAATTTTAAACTCTACTAATAGGCTTACAACGATTTGCTTCAATAAATTATTACTGTTATTCATGACAATAAATAAATAAACGGAGGGAGGGAGGGAGGGAAAGAAGAGGTTTCTGAGCAGCGGGCTCAGCGCATTCCCGCCCTTCCAATGTGCTCCGAGAGTCACGGCAGCGCTGCAGCCCCCAAGGCCAGGCGGTAGCTGGTGCCTGCACCGTATCACACCGCCCAGGGTGTAACCTGCCCGTCATGCTTCAGAAGCATATTTTCAAAACGTGCAACCCTAAAGAAGAGCTGGAGATCGGCGTGATGGACGCCTAGCCCCTCCTGCAGACCACGTTTCCCTCCTGCTTCAATACGGCCCCAGCCGGCTTTTCCAGATACATTTTGAAACACATCTGGCCGCCGAGAGGAGCTCTGGAGGACCTCAAACCACCAAGGCTGCAGGGATTTCTTCACCCCAAGAGCCGGTTTTTGTCCCCTTGGATATGATGACATCCCCCACAGAATGCATGATCTGTAACAGATGGACCAACTGTTATCTGCCACCCTCTCTCTGTATATGAATATGTTTACACACACACCCACTCACACACACACACCACACACACACGTTATGTGCAACACACCACACAGCCCCCTGTGATTCGAGATTTTCTCTCTCTTGACGTCCTCCGCTGAGCCTGTTCTCCCAGGGAGCTAGGAACTTTAACCCTAAACCCAGGGCCAGCACTCACTGCAGAGTAAGTGATGGCAATGTGGAGGAACGTTTTAAAATGTAGACCTCATGTTTCAAAAGGTAATCAAAATATCACAAATTCGAGAAGATCAAGAAAATACACCTTTGCTTTAAGTTTTACCTGAAAACGTGCCTTGGCTTTGGATGCCCCCTCTCGCTGTTTAGTGCCGCCTTGAGATTTGGAGGTAATTCCACTGGCAGGAGCTGATTCTCAAGAACTTCTGCTTTTTCGTTCTCAACAATCTCCTGCCTCAGCTTCCAGAAGCGCCTGATCTCCTCCTCACTGGGCCAGTGCTCGGAAGAGTCCGAGGACTTCCTGAGTTCACTCAGGTCTAGCTTTTCGACAGGAGGGAGAAAGTCTGCCCTCTCTTCTAACACGGCCCCGTTTGGATCCTGAGGGTTCATGGTTTCTTCCTTAGACACACATTCTCCAGGTAATTCCAACACAGAATGTGGAAGGCCACTTAGGTGCATCTTTATAATTGGTGAAATCTCTAGTAGAATAAAATGCCATTTTAGTGGTCTATACGTCAGCACGGTCCCTGGGAGACAAACTTCAAGGTGCACGTGCAGGGGCCCCTCCGTGGAGAAGGCCTGGGAGGAGGGTCCCCTCGCCCCACCAGAGGATCCCTGCTCCACGCCAACCCGCACACAAACAGCCTGTTCACGAAACACATCCCCCCCCCAAGCTGCTGCAGGACACGTCAACACCCGAATGTGGAACAGGCGAGCACACGAGGCTTGGAGAGCACCTGACCTCTTCGCACAGCCCTGCCGCTCTGGAGTCCTGTGTGCGCGCGGCAATCTCCCAGCGTTCAACCTACGTGTCTGCTTCCCCTAGATCTCTTAGAATCTTTATCTCTCACTGATTGTTAGCCCATTGTGCCTGCTCTTCCTGTCTGGCAATGCTCTTGCTGACTTTTAAACACTGCATCTCCAGCTCCAGGTCAACCATTTGAGAGGAAATTGCCCGGAGCACGTTCATCCACCGCATGCATGTCAGCAGGACACAGCCTGCACGCTCGTTCACAGACAGGCACCAGCGTGAACAGTGAGTCCCCCGGGGACCGTGTGACACTGTAGATGAGCCGGGCAGGGCCTCAGGGCTGAATGTGATAGGGTGAGGTGCTAGCTTCCGCCAGGGCACCTGGGCAGTCCCCCTCTGCCTCACTCCCCAAGGCCTCACTGGTGCCTCCTGGGCCGCGGCCCAAATGCATACCTGGCCCTCGAATCCCTGCTTCAGGAGCTGCTTCTGAGGATGCCAGGACACTCGACCAGCACGGCCAACACTGCACCTGCACCCCGGAGCCACGGCGACGGGTCGGGGCGCAGGCCAAGCACAGCGCTGCTGCTCACTTGGACGCCACCTACTGTCAAGGGGATGCGATGCTCCTTTGTCCCCCCACCCCCCATTCTCTCTCCTTCTCGGCCACTTCAGTGCCCTGGTCTCCCTGGAGCCTAAGCCATCCCCGCAGGGTGCCCGACGCCCAAGGTCCGTCACTGGAGAATCTTCTCAAAGGCATTCATGGAAAGCTTATCGCTGTGACTCACAAAATCAAACCACACCAAAATAACACAAAAGCAGGAAAACTAACGCAGTGGTTCTGATCTACAAAAGGGGAGCAGCAAAGGAAGGAAAGCACACTTCCCTCTATTCCTCTTGGCCAAGAATAATGAACGTTCTTTCCCTGGACAGCTTCCCTTGATCGACACCGAGGGGCGCCACAGCTGCCGCTGTCTGGGGCTAACTCCTAAGGGGCCTCATTACGGGGTGCGCGCTCCCGTCTGTGGACGTGCTCTCTACAAACCAGTCTCCACCAAACAAGCACGGGCCTCTGCACCTCGACGCGCAGATGAAGGCCCGTTACGGACCTGATAAAAATGCTCCCACAAAAAGACTGATAAAGTGCAGGGTCAACTGCTGATCCTCGATCACTGAAAACGATTCCTAAATACAGGCCCGTCTAGGTTGAAAGCACAAGGTCACACACTACTGGCAAAGACCTCGTTGTTTACGTATTTTAATTATATCACGTAGATAACTATCTTGGCTAATTGTTCCAAATGTATGTATTTTTCTTAAGAATTCAAAGTATGTCTTAACGTAGTAAAATTTTAGATATTCTGAAGTTAATATTTTAGAATATTTACTTTTTGGGGGGAGCATTTATCATGATTTTCCTTTATCTCAATTTTACTTTGTTTTTCCTGAGTGCTGCTACAACGCCTCCTCGGGACAGAACACACGTGAGCATCTGAAAACATCTCGGTCAACGTGCTGAACAAATGGAATCATTTGGTGAATACCCACCGTAAAGGCGATCAGACGAAACATGTCCATAAAGCAATTTTTATGCTGATTTCTTGTACTTAGCTAAGAGTAAGAGACATTTGATTGTGCTTATCTTTAAACCGCTGTCTAACAGAACACCAAAAAATCCCCGAAGCAGCTGCTTATTGGCAGCTTGGAGATGAGGACTGTTACTGTCTCACGTGGCTCATCCCCATGAGCGTTCACCACGGTCCACACCAGGAAGGCCGTCTGATGGGCGCCGAGATGCCGCTCCTCGAGCACAGAACCAGGGGAGACACAGAAACGCCTGGGTCGGCCCGGAGACTCGTGTGCGCTGAGCAAACTCAGCAAAGGCCGCCTGAGGCCCCAGCACTTCTCAAAACATCACTAAAGAGAACGCAGGCTCTGCCCTGATTTTTAAAAGCTCTGACGGTCAGTTTTAATGAAGTCTGTCACAAATAATTGTTCTACAAACCTTGAGAAGTTGCGTCTCTGGGGAGGGAATGTTCCGCTGCGCAGATCCGCAGGAAGGTCTGGATGCTGACCAAGCCCTTCTGCACTATAACTTGGGGAGGGAATTCCAGAGGGCAGTGTCTCAGGTTCAGGGCTTTCAGGGTAGTGACTGTCCCTGCAATGGAGAAGAAAAACTGTCAGCATTTTACATACTGTTCTACGGAATAGAAGCAAGGAAGAGATGATAACTTTCCACATTTCAAACAAATGATTCTAATCAGTACTTGGGATAAAATGATATGATGGATGCCTGAGATTTGCTCTAAAAAAAAAACTGCAGGGGAGACATTCTACAAACAAATTTACACTAACGAGTAACTAAAACAAACAGAAACAGCAACAAAAACCTTCACTTGAAATTTGGAATATAAAGTTGCTATATTATCAAAAATGACCACTTTCAACATAAAAACTGTAAGACATAAAAAAGAAAAGGAAAATGTGACCCATACTCAGGAAATAAGCTGTCACTAGAAACTGTCACCGAGCAGCTTGGATGTCGGGTTCAGCAAAGGTGTCAAAGCAGCCATTTACCACAACATAGTTTTTTGTTTTGTTTTTGAGACAGAGTCTCACTCTGTTGCCTGGACTATAGTGCCGTGGCGTCAGCCTAGCTCACAGCAACCTCAAACTCCTGGGCTCAGGAGATCCTCCTGCCTCAGCCTCCCAAGTAGCTGGGACTACAGGCATGCGCCATCATGCCCGGCTGATTTTTTAGTAGAGACGGGGTCTCGCTCTTGCTCAGGCTGGCCTCGAACTCCTGAGCGCAAACGATCCGCCCGCCTCTGCCTCCCAGAGTGCTAGGATTACAGGCGTGAGCCACCGCGCCCTGCCAAAGCAGCCATTTAAATATGTTCAAAGAAATGAAGAAAACTCTATTTAAATAATTACAGGAAAATATAATAAAATGGTTCAACAAATTGGAAAGGTCTATAAAAATAGAAATTATATAAAAGTACCAAATGGCACTTCTAGAGTTGAAAATTACAGTAACTTAAATGAAGCAAACATTCACTGCAGGGACTCAACAGCAGATACGATATGGGAAGAAAGACAGTTCATGAACTTGAAGATGGAGTAATTAAAATTATTCAATCTGAAGATCAGAAAGAAAAAGAGATTAAACAAACAGCCAAGGCAGGACTCTGAGCTGATTTCGGGTCACAAGATCCTCATTCCAGAGGAGTCCTGCCCTATGCCCTGGAGGGAGGAGGCTGCTCACAGAGGCCAGGGAGAACCTGAGCAGACAGGCCTCACTGGGCTTAGATCATGTGCCTCTTGTCCAGTCACGTTTCTACACGGTTGTTCATGCTTCGATCATGCCTATTCACTGAAGTCTCCATAAAAAGCCCAAAAGGACAGGGTTCCGAGGTTCCAGAGAGCCGCACACCTGCAGGCCTGCAGGCAGGTGCAAGAACAGGGTCAGAAGCTCCTGTGCTCGGGACTCTTCCTGACCTCGCCCTGTGTATCGCTTCGTCTTTATGATATCCTTGTGGTAAACGTTGTTTCCCTGAGTTCTGTGAGTCGCTCTAGAAAATCAATCCACCCCAAGGAGGGGTCGTGGGAACCCCAACCTGAAGCCAGTCAGACGTTCTGGAGGCCCAGGCCTGTGACTGCCGGGAAGGAGGGGCGGTCTTGTGGGACTGAGCCCGCGACCTGTGGGATCTGACGCTGTCTCTAGGTAGACAGTGTCAGAACTGCCTTGGGGGACACCCAGCTGGTGTCTGCTGCGGAACTGACTGCTCGCTTGGTGCGTGTGGGAAAATCCCCGCACGGCTGGTCACACGAGTGTTCTGTGTTGATTGTTGTGTAGCATGAGAGCAGAGGATAAACAGCTCTGGTTCTTCCACTCACAGAAATCCTAAGGGAAATTCTTCAGTCTGAAGTGCAATGATACCAGTGGAAACCCGTATCTTTAGGAAAAATTTAGGGTACCAGGAATGCTAAATATTGAATAAATATAAAAGACTTGTTTTTTCTCTTAATGTCTCCAAAAAACGTACATGGCTGCTTAAAGCAAAAAGCGTAACATTGTATTGTGGGTTTATGACATATGTAGAATTGATATATGGGATAGCTATTGCATAAAGGGGTGGAGTACGTGGTTCTGTGTGGTCACGGAATGGTGACATTGTATGTGCTATGTTACAACGCTGACACTAAAGATGTATATTGTAATCCCTGGAGAAAACCATGGAACCGTTAAAAGGAATGAAAGAGTTACAGCTAAAAAGTCAACTTATATATTAAAATGGAAGGCTAAATAACACCCAGTCAACACAGAGTTAACTGGAAAGCCGCAGCATAGAAATAAGGACACCAAATGGGACAAGCAGAGAACAGAAAGTAGAATGACAGATCTAAATCCACCCATACCAGCAATTATATTAAATTTAATAAACGCTCCACGTAAAAGACAGATTGTCAGACTGGATAAAAAAGTAAAACCCAACTATAAGTTGCCTGCTAGCAACGTGTTGTAAATACACATACAGATATGTTGAAAGTGAAAAGATGGAAAAACACACACCACATGCAAACAGAAAGCGTAAGAGGGTTGGAGTGGCCACACCAATACCGTGGCATGTTCAATAAGCACACGTATTCAACGGCATCCGCCGTCAGAGAAACACGTGCTGAAACCGCAATGAAGTGCCGCTACACACCCACCAGAACAAAGAGAGTAAGAGGAATGGCACCACAAATGCTGGTGAGGACGTGGAGCGACTGGAACCTCACATGTTTTGACGGGACACGGCACAACCACTCTGGGAAAAGTCTGGCAACTTCCAACTCACCACGTCTACTTATGATGTAGCAATTCTGCTCCTAGAAATTATTCCGAGAGAGATGAAAACGCGTCCACAAAAAGACTTGTACAGAATGTTCGCAGCAGTCTCATTTATAATAGCCAACGACAAAACCAGAAATACCACAGAGGAGACCGGGTTACAGAAAAACAGCCGTGGAACGCTCACAGGAGACCAGCACTCGGTAGCAGACAGGAACAGCCTGCTGCCCCCGCAACAACGTGGATGAACCTCAAAACCATTACGCTGAGGGATGGACATTTTAAAATGAGTATATACCGTACTATTCAATTCACGGGACGTTCTGAAACGGGCAAACTCATCCATGGCAAAAAAAAAAATCAGAACAGTGGGTGCATCTGGGGGGTGGGGAGGGGTTGGGCCAACTAGGGAGGCTCGAGCTCTTCCCAGGGTTAAGGGGAGGTTCCAGGTACTGACTAGAGTCTCGGTCACACACGTGTGTGCACTCTCCAAACTTCATTCCTGCAGTGAGATTTGCACATTTACTGTAAGTCAGTCCTAAGCAAACAGCAGGAAATCATCAGGGTTAGAGTGGAAATCAATGAAGCAAACAGAAAAATAAGGGAAATCAACGAAACTAAAAGTTATTTCTTCAAAGAGAGCAAAAAAATTGACAAACTTTTACCATGGCTGACCAAGAAAAATAGAGAGAAAACTCAAATTTGGAAAATCAGAAAGAGAATAGGAAACATTAACACCAACCCTACATGAATACAAAGACGCAGAAGGCCGTGCTGTGAGCAGCTGTGTGGCAGGAGATCATATAACGAGGTTAGTGGACAGATCCCTAGAAAGGCCAGAGAGCCAAAGCTGACTCAAGAAGAGACGGAAAGCCTGATTCTAACGCGGCGGTAGGCTATTTAGCATTATTTAACGTCCCCCAAGATATCCAGCGTTGATACTTGGAACCTGTGAATGTCACCTTCCATGGCAAAAGGAACTTCACAGATGTGATTAGGAACCTCGAGGAGAGATTATCCCAAATTATCCAGGTGCGCCCTACACGTAAGCACGGCTGTCCTCACGAGGAAGGGGCAGAGGGAGCCGCTGCCGGGGCAGGTGACGCGAGGACTGAAGCAAGACGCTGCCTCTGAGGGTGGAAGGAGAGGCCACAGGCCAGGCCTGCGAGGAAGGCGGCCTCGGAAGCTGGGAAAGCCAAGGAACGATTCTCCCCCAAGGTGCCCGCCCGGAGGGATCACGCCCTGTGGACACAGCGAAACTGGTTTCGGACTTCTGAGCTCCACGATGGTAAGAGGATGAAGGTGTGTGGTTCTGAACCACCAGGTGCTGGCGGCAGTGTGTTACAGCGGCGGCAGGAAAGCAACCCAGACGGGGTTTGCACTCGGAAGACGCTGGTGCCGAAGAAACGGCCTCGACCAGACTGTCTTCCTGCAGGATGATTTTCCGAGTTCTGTGTGCACGCAAACCACCTCAGGTTCTTATGCAACTTCCGACTCCCGGGTCCAGAGGTGTTAGCTCAGGAGGCTCAGGTCACATCTTAAATGAAAGCCCAGGGGATTCTGATGTAGGTGGTCTCCTTTCCTGCAGTGGTTTTACTGACGTATAATTCACATACCGTATGATTCCATTTAAAGTGTACGATACAGTCGTGTTTAATATCTTCACAGAGCTGTGCTGCCATCACTATAATCAATTTTAGAACATTTTCTTCACCCAAAATGGAACCCAACACCCTCAATTACCCTTCAGTGCCCCGATCCCCTACCACCCTAAGCAGTCGCTAGTCTGCTTTCTGTCTCTATGGATTTGCCATTCTGGACATTTCACATAAATGGAGTCATAAAATGTGTGGCCCTGGACACCTGGCTTCTCTTGCTGAACTTGGTATTTCAAGGTTCATCTGTGCAGCAGCAGGTGCCGGGATCCCATCCGTGTTTATCGCCAGATCATGTTCCACCACAAGGATACCGCACGCGGTGTCTAGCCGTTCACCAGCTGGTGGATACTGGCTGTTTCCACCTTTCGGCTACTGTGAGTAGTGCTACCGCGGGACACAGCATCCAAGGATCTGAGCCCCTGCGAAGGCCACCTTTTGAGACACAAAGACACGTGGCCGGGGGTGTCATTCTCCCTTATATACGCGTTGCTTCCAAGGCAGAGGTGGCAGTGAGCACATGCTATTTGCTAAGCAGCCACAGGAAACTAATGGAACAAATAAAGAGATTGAATTAGTAATAAAAACACTTCACACAAAGAAAAGCCCAGGACAACATAACTTCACCGATGAATTGTTCCAAACGTTTAAAGAAGAATTAATACCAATTCTTACAAACTCTTCAAAGAATAGAATAGGAGGAAACACTTCTCAACTCATCCTACAAAGCCAGTATTATCCTGATACCAAAACCAAAGATATCATAAGAAAACTACAGACCAGTATCTCCTATGACTATAGACACAAAAACACTCCACAAAATACCAGCAAATCGAATCTGGCAATACGTAAGGCGGCACACGTACCACCACCGAGTGGAGTTTGCCCCAGCACCACAAGGCTGGCTTAACCTCTCAACTTCAGTTAATACACGAATCAACAGAATAACGGGCAAAACCCACAGATCACGTCAACAGATGCAAAAAAAAGAATCTGGCAAAATTCAACTAACGAGGACTAGAGGAACCTGCTTCACTGATGAAGGAATCCGTAAAACACACACTCACTCACCATCACACTTCATGGTGGGCGACGGGACGATTCCCTAACACCAGGGATGAGACAAGCAGCTCTTGCCACATCTGTTCAATGCTGTACTAGAAGTTTCAGCCAGGGCAAGAACAAAAAAGCAACAGAAGGCATCTGGCTTGGAAAGGAAGACCTAAAGCCACCTCTACTAATAGATGATATGATCCTGTATAGAGAATCCTCGAGTCCTACTAAAACTAACAAATGAGTTCGGCGAGGTGGCAGTATACAAGAACGCCATACAAAAATCAATTGTTTCTCCATGCAGGGTTTCATTTTGGGGCAATGAAAATATTCTAAAATTGTGGCAAAAAAATGCATAATTCTACAAATGTACAAAACGCCAATGTACACTTTAAATGGGTGAATTGAATGGTATATAAATTATATCTCAATAAAGCTGTTTTAAAAAGAAAAGCTTTCCATGTAAAAACTGGTGAGAAATCTGAATGCAGTCTGGAGGTTAATAATAATTGCCAATATCGGCTTCTTAGGTTTGACTAATACACCACCATGATGTAAGACGTTAACGTCAGGGGAAATTAGGTAAATGGTATATAAAAACTCTTGACCTACCTATGCAAATTTTCTATAAATGTTGTCATTCAAAAATAAAACCTTTATTTAGAAAAAAGTTGGCTGGTGGATAAAAAGGATGGTGTCTCAGTCCACAGTCCATCTTGTGCTGTTCAACAGAACACTCGAGCGTTGGTAAGCTATAATGAACAGAAACGTACTGGCTCACAGTTCTAGAGGCTGGGACATCCACGACTGGGGCCCGCATCTGGCCAGGGCCTCCTTTCTGCGTCCTCCCATGGCAGAAGGCCAGGAGGACGAGGCAGGGGGAGGGGGTCAAATACACCCTGTATAATGGCACAATCCCACCTGTGGGGGTGCAGCCCTCATGGCGTAATCACCTCTTATGGGTCCCAGCTCTTAATACTGTTACCATGGCAATTAAATTTCAACATGAGGCCAGGTGTAGTGTCTCACACCTGTAATCCCAGCACTTCGGGAGGCTGAGGCAGGAGGATCACTTGAGGCCAGGAATTTAAGACCAGCCTGGGCGACATAGTGAGACCCCATCTCTCCTGGGTATGGCAGCGTGTGCCTGCAGTCCCCGCTACTTGGGAGGCTGAGGCAGGAGGATCCCTTGAGCCCAAAAGTTCGAGGTCACAGTGAGCTTTGACTGTACCACTGTAATCCAGCCTGGGTGACAGAGCAAGACCCTTTCTCTAAAGAAACAAAAATTTTACAAATGTTAGCATGAGTTTTGGAGGCGACAAACATTCCACCCACAGCAGATGGAGAGACCACGGGCAGATAGAGCAAACTGCAAAACGTTATTGGGAAGAGGCCAGGACAATTCAAAAGGTAACCTAAAAAGTTTTTCAAAAAATGAACTAGAAAAAAATGAACAATTAGAAATACTTGATTAGTCCAAAAGAAAGTGAGAAAAGAAGAATAAAGGGACAAAGAAGAGACTGGAGAAGCAGAAAGCACCGAGCATGATGACAGCCATAAGGCGACAGTCAGTGTTCTCACCACGTGCAAATGGCGCAGACAGGCAGCCGGGCGACAAACACGGCCAGGCTGGCTAGAAACACGAGGCTTACCCATGTCTTCTTGACAAGGACAGACTTACATACAAGGACACAGCGTTTGCGAGTAAAGATATGGGGAAGGGTCTGCTGTGCAAACATTAACCAAAAAGAGCTAGTGTTATGAAAAAGAGCATTTCATAATGGTCGGGGTAATTAAACAAGAAAATATAAAAATCCTAAATTTTTATTCAACCGGTAATATAGAATCGAAATATATACGGCAAAAATTGGCAGATCTAAAAGGAAAGGCAGATGATCCACAATCACATTGGAAGATTTTAACCGCTTCTTCAGTTACTGACAGTACAAAATGACAAAAAACTCGAGGATGTAGATAATTCGAACATGAGCAGCCAACATGGCCCAGCTGAACACACAGAATATCACAGCCAACAGCCACCTGAGAACACACGCCCTTCCCAGGCACACAGGGTGACGTTCACCAGCACAGGACACAGCCGGGGCCACAGAGCAAGTCTCGATGGGTTTCAAATAACTGAAATCACACAGCATGTGCCGCTGTGGGATTAAACCAGAACACTGCAGTATTAATGAGAACTCAGTAACAGAAAGACAACTAGAAAATCTCTAATTGTTTGTAAATTAGCAACACATACCTGGACAGCCTGCAGGTCCAGGTATATTAAAAAACATTTTGAGCTGAAGAATAAAAGCATAAAACATGTGGGATGCAGCTAAGGCAGTCTTTAGAGGGAAATTATAGCTGTAAATACATTTATTAGGAAAGAAAGATTTAAAATCAATGATCTAAGCTTCTAACTCAATAAGCTAGAAAAAAATGGCAAAGCAAACCTAATAAAAACAGACAAAAATATGGAAGAGCAGAATCCTGTGGGACAAAGCAGTTGCACAACAGGAAAAATTGTCCTCCCCCTTCTCCTTACCTACAGCAAGAAAATGAACAAAAATGAGTGAACTACAGTTATATGTGTCCACACGGATAAACCTCAAAATCACAGAGTTGAGCAAAAAAAAAGAAAACCACCAAAAATACTTATGGTGCGATTCGATTTATTAAAAGCTCAACAGGAGGGCACTTTAGGCAACATGTATAAGTGGTGAGACGTACATGTCCTGCCAGGAAGCGAGAGAGACGCAACGGGAAGCCCAGGAGGGGCCTGCGCAGCTGCGCGCGTCACCGTTGCCGCTCCTCGCAATGCTGACGTGCCCTCATGCCTGCTGCTCCCACCGCGGGCCTGGCAACTCAGACGACCGCACTGTAACGTCACCTCTTCAGTTACTGCTTGGACACTTACCCAGCTCCACAGGTAACATTCTGATAGGATTTCTTTCTAAAAGCAAAGTTTTCAAATGCCTTTAAAACAAAAACAAACAAACAAATGATTTAAAAAGCAGAAATTTAAATGACCACCCCCAAAATATGCCATCAGATTTCTTCATTTTTCTTCTTCTGGCAGGGGGGGCAACTTCTGGCACTTTCGGCCACTGCGCTGCCTGGCTGGCTTCCACCCTGCAGCAAAGACGCAGTGAAGAGCAGAAGCCAAGCCGCAGGAGGACAGGCACTTGGACACTTTAAACAGATAATTTTTTTAAAAATCTGGAAAAATAAACATACGACTTACTTGTGAGATCCAATCCCAGAGGGAAGTGCCTTAATTTTATTATACCGGAGGTCCAGCCAGGTGAGGTTTGGCAGCAACTGAAAGAAATCTTTAGGAATCAGGCAGAGCGCGTTCCTTTGCAGATGCAATTGCTTCCGCAGAAAAGAGAGAAGCAGAGAACGCTTTGTCAACCAACTAAATTTTAAAACATGACATATCCAAAAGGCATTTCTAAAAGATCTGCCATGATAATATTTTACCCTGAAAGAGTTCTACTAAGTATCTCAAGAATGGAAAAACAAGCACCACATGTACTCACCAGCAAATTGGTATTAACGGATCAACAACCTAAGTGGACATATAGGAATAACATTTATCGGGTGTCAGGCGGGTGGGAGGGGGGAGGGGATGGGTATATACAAACATAATGAGATGTGCAACGTTTGGGGGATGGTCATGCTTGAGGCTCTGCCTCGAGGGGGGAGGGGGGCATGGGCAGTATACATAACCGTAATATTTGTACCCCCATAATATGCTGAAATAAATAAATAAATAAAATGTTAAAAAAAAAAAAAAAGAATTTAAATTGCAGCCGGGAGAATCAGAAGAAAAGAGCCGGGACTCCTTCAGACAGTTCTTGGGGCTGGAGGGCCGTCGTGCGCGGTTCCCACGCCACGACCAAGCGTGCTCTTTTCCATCAAATGTCCCCCGACACCAAACGTGACCCCCAGGCCCCACATGCAGTGTCCCGGCTCCTTCCCCAGCACCCGCTGCAGGCTGGCGGGCAGCAGCCCCGGTCCCTGCCTGCTCAGTGAGCCAACAGCTGCAGCCACGTCTGGTCCTGCTCACCCTAAGTCACTGAGACGTCTGCTATGGTGTCATCCATGACAACAGCCACACAAAAATATTAACAGTCTCGGTGACCATCACTCGAGGAACAGTCTGATACATCAACTCAGGGCTATTTCTAAGTCACCATCATAAATAAGCAAAGACAGCAGAACTAAATGTGTACACACTGATTTTAGCCACGTAAAATGTGTATGTGTATACATAATTCCACAGTCACAGTGTGGCGGGATTACAGGTCATTTTAAAAATACCGTCATTAATCTTGTTGTTACATGTTTTATATGTTTACATTATGACATATATTTACATACATATATACACCTACATTTACTGAGGCAGTAGAAACAGATGTTCAGGCCAGACAAGGTGGCTCACACCTATAATCTCAGTACTCTGGGGGGCCAAAGCAGGAGGACTGCTTGAGTTCAGGAGTTCAAGACCAGCCTGAGCAAGATGGAGACCCCATCTCTACTAAAAATAGAAAAATAAGCCGGGCATCATGGTGTGTACCTGTGGTCCCGGCTGCTCGAGAGGCTGAGGCAGGATGATCACTTGAGGCCAGGTGTTTGAGACCAGCCTGAGCAACATAGTGAGACCCCATCTCTACAAAAACTAAAAAAATTTAGCCAGGAGTGGTGGTGTGCCCCTGTAATCCCGGCACTCTGGGAAGCTGAGGAAGGAGGATGGCTTATGCCCAGGAGTGTGAGGTTGCAGTGAGCTATGATGATGCCACTGTACTCTATCCTGCGTGACAGAGCAAGATTCTGCCTCAAAAAAAAAAAGAAACGGATGTTCAGAGTACTGACCTTGAAGCCAGACTGCCTGGGTTCAAACCTAGGTTTTGAACCCTATTAGCTGTGAGACCTCGAGCAAGTTCCTGAACCAGTCTGTGCTCCAGAGTCCCTGACTGCCATGTGACCTCCCTCACAGGCAGCGCTAAACGGGCAGCGTGCGGCACACAGGAAGAGGTGTGTAGGCATCAGCTGCTTTATTACGCCTGAAGGACTTTATGCATCAAGGCATAATAAGATACATTTTGCAATCTGAATTCCTTATGCAGAGTTGAGGGCACTTGCTTCATTAAAAGTAACACACGCACACAACAGGAGCCCTGATAAGGCAGGTCCCTGCCAGCAAAATGGGGCAAACATAAACATAAAATAGTTGGGTTTAGTAGTATAAGCAGCCACTTAAGGCCGGGCGCAGTGGCTCATGACTGTAATCCTAGCACTCTGGGAGGCCGAGGCAGGAGGATCGCTCAAGGTCAGGAGTTTGAAACCAGCCTGACAAGAGCGAGACTCTGTCTCTACTTAAAATAGAAAGAAAATAATTGGACAACTAAAAATACATATGAAAAATTAGCCAAGCATGGTGGTGCATGCCTGTAGTCTCAGCTACTTGGGAGGCTGAGGCAGAAGTATTGCTTGAGCCCAGGAGTTTGAGGTTGCTGTGAGCTAGGCTGATGCCACGGCACTCTGGCCCGGGCAACAGAGTAAGACTCTGTCTCAAAAAAAAAAAAAAAAAGCAGCCACTTAAAATCTAAGCATACAGCATTTATAAAAGCACTCAAAAATGTCAGTCAGCACCATAGCAGTGCTCTGGACACTGCACTATAGATGCTATCACTTTGTTCTTACAATATCCATAATAATATTATCACTCCCATAATCCAGATGAAACCAAATGAGCTTTAAGGAAATTCTGACTCCAGGCAGTGACAGGCACTGCTGGAGGAGCCTCACCTGTCTGACATCAAAGCTGTGCTCTAACCGAACCTTTCTCCAGAAAAGCACAGGGACAAGACGCACCCGCTACGGGCCGACCTGGAGAAGGCCCCTGGCACACAGCAAAATCAGGGTGTGACGTGAACTGAGTCGTGAGTGAGAAAAACAGGTTTTTAACTGTTTTAATATTGCCTGATTTTTTAAAAAGGGTTTCTTGTTTTTAACAGGAGACCCAGGGTGTCTTGGCGGTAATTTCCACCTCGGGTCTTCTGTGACTCACACTTCCCCAAGGAGAGAGGAGACCTGAACAAAGGGCTCAGGGGCCTCATCCAAGCAGATGGCTGCTTCCAAGTTCTCCTTTTGTTGTGATCAGCCCATGGAACCACAAGTTAACCCTTCCTCTATTTCATTCTAGAACTCACTGCTTCCAAAGAGAAAGATGCCTACAAATAAAAGCCCAGGAGCAAATTTTCCATTTCTGTCTGCGTGAACATGTGGGCACACATCCTGAGGAACAGCTCCACTCACCTGGAGGGTGGGGATTTTAAAGATCTCTCCCAAATGGCGCAGACCACTTTGACTCAAGTCTAAAATCGATGTGGAAGGTAAGATCATCTCCCCAAGACCCTTGTGAACATCTCTGGAGGGGTAGGCAGGCAAGCGCCCAGCCTGGCCAGCACCCTCTTCCCGGCCGTCAGCAGCCCCAGAGGGAACTCTGCAGGAGCGGCTTCCCTCCATCCGCTGTCCCCCAGCAGCCAGGGCTCATCCTCCTTGGTCTGGGGTCACCTGGAGACACAGGGGGAGACACGTGGAAGCAACTAATGATACTGACACATTCACACAGGCCAAGCAGAATAATTAAGGGGCAGCTCTGCAAGGATTTAACTTGCTCTATGAGACATCATTTTTTTTTTTTTGAGACAGAGTCTCACTCTGTTGCCCGGGCTAGAGTGCCGTGGCGTCAGCCTAGCTCACAGCAACCTCAAACTCCTGGGCTCAAGTGATCTTCCTGCCTCAGCCTCCCGAGTAGCTGGGACTACAGGCATGCGCCACCATGCCCGGCTAATTTTTTCTATATATATTTTTAGTTGGCCAATTAATTTCTTTCTATTTTTAGTAGAGATGGGGTCTCCCTCTTGCTCAGGCTGGTTTCGAACTCCTGACCTTGAGCAATCCGCCCACCTCGGCCTCCCAGAGTGCTAGGATTACAGGCGTGAGCCACCGCGCCCGGCCGAGACATCATTTTTAATAAGCACTGTGACAGATTTGATTTTAAATTTGTAAAAAAATTGGAATGTAAGAAGGTTCAGATTAATATTCTCTGCCCTCACTCTGCAGGGATTTGACTTTTAACTCCTGGAAATTGCAGAGATGCACGATGGGAATGATTATTTTGCACAGCTGCTGGTCTCTGCTGCGGTCCTGCGCTGGCACCCTGGCTTTAGCTCCCCGAGGCCAGGCATGCCGCCTCCTGTTTACCATCCGGCCCAGGGCCCAGCACCAAGTCTGGCTCGACCGGGTCGGGCACAGGGAAAACCCCATAAATGCTTTTGCTCCACGCAGCTTAAGAACTGCCATTGGCCCGATTCGGCGAGGCTGGAACGCAACCTCCAGAGCGCGTTCACGAAAACGTTGGGACGCCCCAGCGTCCCGCGCATCCGTGGGCGGGGACACCCCAGCCCACACCGGGAGGGCACCGCGGGCGGGGGACACCCCAGCCCACACCGG
>VBSM01003145.1:67839-81102 GCA_008086735.1 Cheirogaleus medius
GGGCTGGAGGCCCAGGACGCGGGCGGCGGCTGCGCGGACCCGGCTAAGCGCCCGACCACGCCCGGTGGCTGGGCATCCCGGGAGGGTGGGGGCGAGGCGCACGGCCCGGACCCGGGCTGCGAGCGCGTGCGCGAGTATGTGCGCGCACGCCCTGGGCAGCAGCGGCGCGGAGCACGTGCGCCGCACTCTCTGGTCCCCCTTGGCTGGGTCCTCGGCACCCCCGAGCGTGGCCCTCTGGGCACCACACGCAGCGGCACTTCCAGGCGTAGGTCAGCGCCCAGGCCCGGCCCAGGACCATGTGCCGAGTCGCGCTGGGTCCCCTTGCCGGGATGGGACAGGGGCCTTGGCACTGACGGCCGGTCTCTGATCGGCCTTCGCCGGGAGACTCTTGCTCCTCACGCTTTGTCACCGAAAGGTCGTTTCCTGTTGCCTGGCTGTCTGACTTTGGAGCCTTTGCCTCCTTAGGCTGTGCCCGGAGCCGGGCCACAAAGCCCGCTGTCCGTTCCTGCCCACGGAGGGGCCTTCCTGCTCTTCGCCCCTGGTGAACGGTGGACCCCCACCTCCCTTGCAGGCCCCTCCCTCCGCGCACAAGTTCAACACCACCTCCGCAGGCTCTGCCCACCGCCTGACGTTCAGTGCGGTCGCCTAACCTGCCCGACCAGTGAAAGGTGAATGCAGGAGGTCTTTGTCTTTTGTGGGGTCCAACTGGCCACACATACCCACTTGGCTAAGGGAACGTCCCCATCCTTTTGGGACTCCAGAGCCCCCTGCTGACCGGCCTAGGACTTGTAGAACAAGAGGAAATCAGCCCTGTGTAAACTACTGAAATTTGGAAGGTAATTTTATCACAACATAACCTAGTTGAGCCTGACCCACCGTCTACCGCAGACCTCCCCGCCTCGCTAGCACGTAGGCATCTGGCATGTAATTAAACCTCCAGTGCAGAGGTGAGCTCCGCGCCTCCCAGGTACTTCTTTCTCCTGCAACTCCACCAGGCACATGGAAGGCGCCAGAATATCGCCTGCAGCCCAGGAGGGGCTCAGTAGTCACCCTGCGCAGGCGCCAAAGGCGGAGTGTCTTTGCAGTTAGATGCTCCACCCCTGAGCTGCCCCACCCCCAGGAGTGTTTTTGGAGCAGGAGCAGCGGCTGGGTAATGCCTGGAGCCCTGCACCCCAGCCTGCACCCCACAATCCCAAAACACGTGCAGCCTCTGACCACACCCCATCTCCCTGCCCCAGACTCCTGCAAGTGGCAGAAAAGGATCAAAATGTATAACACATCCCCGCCCCCTTCTCCAGGGAAAGTGGCAGAAGTCACTATGGATGTTGGAGAGGCTGAGGACCTGCAGGAAGCGGGGAGGGGCTGACTGGGGGGGGAGGTGCTACGGCCGACAGAGCGAAGGGGGCTGGAGGGATGCATGGGAGGAGGTCTGCATGCCAAACTGGGAGACCCTTCTTCCCCACCCCTGCCAAAAGTCCCAAACACCAAGCCAGGCCCCTGCCCTCCTGTGGGCCGTCTGACACTAGACCCTAAGGTGTGGGCTCCACAGGAAAGGGGGACCAGCATGGCAGACGAGACCTACAGCGGCCCGTGGGCTTGGGGGCCGCAGCTCTCTGTCCCAGCTGCAGCGCAGGGTCCCCTGATACGCAGGATCGGATGGTGCGAGCCAGGCTGAGAGTGGGGTGCACGGTGCGGGCACGAGGCAGAGAAAGGGTTAGGAGCTGCGGCACCCCACGGCACCCAAGCCCCGACCCCCACTTGAAGTGGCATCTAAGTTCCAGGAAGCTGTGGGGGCTGGGCTGGAACGGGCCAGCGTGAGGGGGAAGGGGCAGTAGAGAGTTCCTGAGCCCCGAGTGCCCACACTGGTCAGGATCATCAGCTCGGAGAGGGCAGGAGCCTCGCCCGTCCTGTTCCTGGGGCAGGACACCGGCAGTGACTCTGTGGACAAACAAGTCCACGACAGCCGGCAGCCGGGAGCACAGTGGGGGCCCGTGGGCAGTGGGTCCAGTGACCACTGTAGCCTGGTGGCCCTGTGGCTCCCTGAGCCGGTGTCCGTGTTGCTGGGCCTAACCGTAAACAAACTGCCCTGGGAGCCGTTAGGACACCGAGCCTGGGAAGAAACCAGTGTGGGTGACAGAAAGGGTCCGCATTGTTGGAGGACGGCGTGTGTCCGGCTGGGGCGGTTTTGTCCCGGGGTCTCAGCCCTGAGACCCAGACGCAGATGTGCACCTGTCTGTCATCGGCCATGAAGCCACGGTTCTGAGGGACACGGCTCCAACGCCGGCAGAGACTGCCCCACTTCTGGCACGCAGCAAACCCGCCAGCTTCATGTGTCCTTTGTCTCCCGTCACCATTCTGAAATCAACACGTGTGCTCTTCCCACGCTCTGCGCACGCTGTTGTGGAGTCCTTTTATCAAATCTCCTCAGATCACCCGATTAGAGCGTGCGCTTCCCTCGGAACCAGACCCAGAACCTGGCGGAACCAGGAAACGCCCGCGTGGGGTCATGAAGGGGTGCTCGCCCGTGTGGGGAATCCGCGGGTCCCCCCTCCCCGTGGGAGCCGGGGAGCCACTGTCCCTGCCCATGGTGC
This sequence comes from Cheirogaleus medius, assembly GCA_008086735.1. NCBI lineage: Eukaryota > Metazoa > Chordata > Mammalia > Primates > Cheirogaleidae > Cheirogaleus > Cheirogaleus medius. The sequence goes on from VBSM01003145.1 coordinate 70,431, forward strand.
TGCCAGAATCACCCCTGGCTGGACCTGGGACAGAGAGTAGGAAGGCAAGGGCTTCCTAGACCGGGTGCCCCTGGTTGCTATGGTGACGCATTGATTCGAAAGGTCACGGGGCCACCTGGCTGCTGTTGCTGACTCTGAGCACAGAGGAAGGACGCACGGCGTGGAGAAGCCACCTCGGTGGATCCCAACCCCCCCGGGACGTGCTGGCCTGAAGCTCACAGTCCCCTCAACCCTGCAGGTCTCCTGCTGCAGCCGTGCTGGCCCGGCCACGACAAATGACCACACGCGGTGGCTTAACAAAGCAGAAACTTACCCTCTTACGCTCCCGGAGGCCAGAACTCTGAAATCAGTGTCGGCAGGGCCAGTTCCCTCTGGAGGTCCCGGGAGAATCCGTTGCGTGCCCCTCTCCAGCCTCCGGGGTCCCAGCGACCCTGGGTGTGCTCGGCTCTGGTCCACGTCGCCCTGATCCCTGCCGCCATCACCCCACCGCCCTGTCATCTGTCCTTCTGCGCTTTTCTTCCCTTGTCAGGGCCCACCCTAGTCCAGGATGGTCTCATCTTGAGACCCTTAATTGCATCTGCAAAGAGTCTCTTTCCACCTGAGGTCACAAGCACCAGGCTGACATGGACAGGTGTCTTGGTGGGGAGAAGCCACCACATAACCCCTGCTGTCTACTTCTTGGGCTCCCAAAGTCCACACCCATCCCATAAACAAGATATCCGCTGCACACCCACATCCCCAGAGCACCGACATAACAGCATACACTCTAGGTCCAAAATCGCTGCTAAATGTTTTCAACTCAGAAGCCCTTAGTCTCCTCTAAATGAGGCGTGGGGGAGGCTCGGTGCAGTCGCTCCTCTCTCCCGTGCACCCAAGAAACTAGAAAACAAGTCACCTGCCTCCAGACCGCAGTGTCAGGACGGCTCAAGGTACACACGCCCCTTGCACCCGTTCTTAAGAAAGAATAGAGGAGTCACCAGTCCCAGCTAAGTTCAAATCCAGCTTGACAAATTCCAGGTGGTTTCAAGACCTGATGAGACTCCTCTGCCCTGGTGCTCCATCCCCTGGGCCCACGGAGGACCCATTGGCCTTGGAGCCACCCTCAGAGTTTTAGTCCTGAGGGCAGCGTGCATGTGCAACCCAGTGAGCCGCTTCCTGCTCACAGAATTTTGGAAATCTGACAGCCCCGGCCTTTGGTGCAAGCCAGCAGTGTTTCTGCTGGTAAAACACTCTCAAAAACCACGTGGATCTCCTGTGCATATCAAAGGCATGTGAGACCAGAGGGTCCCTGCAGGTCCCTCCTGGACAGCCCTCTCTGCTCCTCGCTCCCGCTGAAGCGGCCGAGGAGACTCGTGAGCCGCCGGCCTAACCTCTTTAGCAAAAGGTTGTCCGGCCACACCTGCGGGCCCCTGTTCAGTAGACGCCTTTCCAACCGTGACTTTCCTGTTTTTGCACCCTTTGCGACCTGGGCAGGCCAAGAACCTCCCAAATAATTAAGTGCTGATCCATTTTTGGTAACAGAGCATCCCTGAATTTATCCTTTCCTCTCACACTTGGCCGTAAACAGCAGGAAGACGCCAGCCTGCAGCTCAACACTTTGCTGGGGAATCTCCTGAGCTAAACATCCATTTCATCACTCACAACTTCTACTTCCACCCAACGGCAGGACCCAGTTCAGTCGAGTCTCCCGCCACCTGCAGCAGGTGACTTTCCCTCCGGTTTCCAGTAACAAACAACTCCTCGTCTCCTCCGTCCTCACCCAGAGCACCGGACCATGATTCCGCCACCCATCTCCTGTCTCGGCCGAGGGGCGAGGCTCTCCGCAGTGACTAAGGATTAGCCCCCCTCCTTAAAGCCAGCTGATTGCGGAAGGTAACCACGTCGGCGAGATACCTTCCCAGCAACACCTGGATTGTGTTTGATCAATAGCTCCCACATGGGTTGACGGATTACACCTGCACTGAAGCGAGGCCCTGCAAGGGGGAGGGGGCCCTTCGGTTCAGCTGGGGCACGTGGGCCACCCAAGTGAGGCTGAGCATGCCCAGCCCCAGAGTGCCCTGCCGCAGAAGTAACCCTCGGCTCCTGAGGGCGCGAGCCTGCCTTTTACAGTGGACCCAACGTCGCCAGTGAGAACCGGGGAGGTATCGGGGCATCTCCGGGTGAACAGAGACGAGGGCACCACCATAAGCCCAGGACAGAGATGGGACCAGTCGTCTGACCACAGGGGTTGGTGGCAACACCTGACTGACCACAGGGTCTCTAGAAAAGAGCTTGACAACGGAGCCACCAATTCTCGGTTTGCTGGAGGAAACCCACCTTGGAGCACTGTAGAAAGATTCAAAGCCTCCTGGCCCATTCCCAACTCCAAGCCAGTTCATGGAGTGAGACCTCTCAAAGGAAGAAGGGACAGGGTCCTTTTGAGGAAGGACCTGCCATGCAGCCATGGTGGCACCCCGACCTTCCTGAACCCCCCAGATGGACCTGACATGCAGCCACAGTGTGCACCCCAACCTGCCCAAATCCTTCCCCAGAGTGACCTGCAGTGTAGCCCGTGTGCACCCCAACCTTCCCTGTTTGCCAGATGCCCTGGGCTGGGGGTGGTTAGACCAGAGTCTGCTTCCCAGAGATTCAGCACAGCACAGGGTCCACTCTCAGGATCAGGGCTTCAGAGGTAGGTGAGAGTTCAAGTCCATCTCACAGTGGGTCTAGTGGAACCACACACCATCCTTTGGGTCTTTCCAGTCTCAGAATAAACATGCTCAGTAATGGCAGCTTCCCCTCACCTGGGGAGTAAGGTTATGGAAAAAGGGATAAATGGAGGTCCCTGACCCTCCTCCCCCCTCGCCTCCCGCCTACGCACCCCCAAGAGCAGCCGTCTAGGGCACCGACTCTGCCTTTAGGAACCGTCCTGGGCCTGCCCCGTCTGCCGCCTGCTGCCGCGACGCCCACTGGCCCGCAAGGCAGGGCCCCCGACCCGCTGCGTCGTGGGAAGGACCCGGAGTAGGGGACTCCGCTGGCCCCAGCAACAGCGACCTGGAGCCCAAAGCAACAGGGACACGTGATGCTGGAATGCCAGGTCCTCTGGTGAGGTGGCCACGCCATGCCTGTCCCAAGGTCAAGGGTGAGGACACCAGCCCAAGGAGGGCCTCAGAGGTGGCTGGTGAGGCCCCGCTGTGGCCTTGGCTCCGGACTGGCTGTGCTGTGGGATGCGAGCTGGGGCCTGCGGGTGGCCTGTGGAAGTGTGGCTCACGCCGGCGTGTGCTCCGCTGCAGGAAGGCCCGCGGCGCTCGGAAGCTCCAGGCCCGTCTGCCGGAGCCAGCCCAGCTCCACGGGGTGGACACAGTGCTGACCACCAGCCTGAGAAGCCCCAACACCTTGACTGCTCACCGCCCAGGCGGTGGGAGAGATACCTCTGCAGGCTAAAAGGACACTGCCACGCAGGCCACGCCACGTACATTTATTAACATTAAGCGCCTACTGCATGGAGCATGTGCACCACTCGTTGGGGGGGGATGGGCGCTCCAGGAACAGGGGCCAGCGTCACGGATGTCAAGAGAGGGGACGCACCATGGGCAGTGGGGGAGGAGCGGGTGCCAGTCCCGCCCCCGGATCAGGGAGGCCCCTGGAGGCAGGGACGGGGAGCTGACGGACAGGTGGGCAGAAGTCAGCCCAGGGGAGCAGGAAACGACCTCCCGACAGCACACAGGCAGAGGCCGGGAAGAGAGAGAGAACGTGGTGCTTTCGAAGGCCGGGTTAAACTGAGTGAGAAATGGTGACGGTGTCAGGCCTGGGCTCTCCCAGGGCAAGGAGCTGCGGGAGAGGCTGCCGCGGGAGAGGGTCTCCAAGGAGCCCAACAGACTCTTCTTCCAAGACAGCGCCAGCCTGGTCACACCTGGACTGGCCAAGATGGTCACAGACCCTCCCTTCACACCTGTCCACCCCCCCATTTGCCCCTGGGGAGCCAGAGGAGGGGAGGGAAGGGAGGGGAGATGGGCATGGGCCCTTTGGACCTCCAGGCCTAGAGCACAGCTGAGCCGGGGGAGGGGAGGTGCTGGACTGGCGGTGCCGCCGCGGCTCACTGGACCCCACCGCACATCTCACCTGTGGAATGACAATGTCCCCGGGAGTGACAGGCACAGGGGCTTGCTGTGGTCTGGCAGGGAGCGGCATTCTGGGAACTGCCAGAGACTCCACTGGGGGGCAGAGGAGGGTGAGTCTGTGCCGAGGTCTGTGCAGGTGCAGGTGAGGAGGGAGGAGGTGGCTTCTGTTTGTGGATAGCGTGAGCCTGTCGGTGTTCGGCCTCTTGTGGCAGACCCGCAGCCTGGCGTTGCCCTCGTGGGCTCGCCAGGTGTGGGGACGCACAGACAGGTCCCACAGGTGCAGCCTGGAAACAGCCCTGAGATGAGGGGCTGGGAGAACAGGGCCCCGTGGGAAGGTGAGGTCGAGTTGCACCCTGAGATCAGGGAACCTTCTAGACAGCTGGACTGAGAGGACCGGGTCAGGGGGAGTTGCCTCATGCCCCGCAGAGGGGCTGGCAGGCCAGGAACACGAGGTAGAGGGGAGGGTCCCACTGCCACCAGCACCCATGTCCCCAGGGAGCCAGCGGTGACAGCTGAACCCATTGCATGTGGCAGCCCCGGTCTGCAGAAACCTCAAAGGTGGCATCTCAGCCACTCAAGCAGGATGGACGGAGTGCCCAGGACAACCAGGAAAGGACACGCTGACCGCTGGGGGCAAGTCAGGGGTCCTTAGATTAAGGATGAAGATAGAGCCGTGAATGTATCCACCATTTGGGTAGAATTTTGTTTGCCGTGCAGCTGAACTCATGCATTCTTATTCTCTGTGGAAGGTTGAGTTTCTAGATCTTTCCTTTTACATGTTTTAAAAATAGCCTGTATTGGAACTTCAGATGTCTCAGTGACCAGTGATTGGGCACAAAGCCCAGCTCTGTCACTTAATCACTGTGTGGCCGCGGCACGTCCTTGAGTTCTATGAGCTTGGGTCCCTGCGTCTGTCGTCAGCAGAGTGGCCGCGCCAGGTGAGCGCCCACGTGCCAGAGAAACAAGGTTGGGAAGCGTCCTGTCACGAGTCAAGTGGCGCAATACTCACTCGCTACTTTCCCATTTCTGCTTTTAAAATTACTTCCTCCTTAAAAAAAAATTCTCTTACCCTCTGAACTGATTTAGATTTGTCTAGATATAGTCATGTTTAATTTAAATGATTTTAATCTCTGTTAATAAAAAGAAGAAAAATGCTCAGGTGCCTCCTCTGTGCTGGGCTTCCTGCACGTGTCTGCATTTATTCACTGATTGCCCAGATTTTAGCTCCTATCTTTGCTTCTGTTTTATTAATTACAGGGAAATGTGGGTTCAGAAGTATCTGTTGCAGATGACGTATCAGCCTCTGGCCCAGGGCCCGGCTCACATGCAAGCGTGTGCAGGTGGGGGCCGGGCCAGGTCCCTCGAGGGTGGGGTGGCCTCCTCAGGTGTCCTCCAGACCTGTCCCAGGAATGAGCGAAGGCCCAGCAGTGAGGAATCCTGGCACCATTCAACTCTTCCCTACCGCAATAGTTATTTCTGACCAGACTCTGCCCCGACCACTCTAACCAGTGTGTGGCTTAGTTTATCTTTGGCCAGTATGAATTTGGGGACACAGTACAGCCCATAACACCCACCCTGTGCACCCCCCACTCATCTCCCTCCCTCCTTCCCAGCCTGAATTATGGGACCTCCCTTGATTTTTTCTTGTTTCAGAATTTTATTCTTCACCCTTGCAGTGTCACTGTTCACTTGACTTTATAAACGCCCTAAACACGTGACCACTTATCCACGTTGTAAAAACATATCATACCATATGAGGTCTCTTGCAACTTGCTTTTTTGTCAATAGTTGTTTCTATCATTGCAAGCAACTATTGTTCATTCATTTTGAGGTTGTAAGACGCCTCATTGTCAACTTCGCTGTAATTTATTTGTGCTTTTTCTTGTTCTGGCCTTTGCAGTTTTTTGCTAAAATGCACAACCCTATGGTGGACATTTTTGCACACGTGTCCTGTTACCCATCTCCATTTGCTTCTTTAGAGAAGAGTCTAGAGGGAGAATCGTGGGGTGGTTGCATGATTATTCAACCACACAAGTTTTTAGACACTCTCAGGGCAGGAGCCGGGGCCTTGCCAATACACGGGGATTGCCAGACAGCTTTGCTTTTGCTAAGTGAGTGAATGCAAGCGGTCTCATTTTGTATAAAATTGTATTTTCCTGATGGCCAGTGAAGTGAAGGTTTTTATTTTTATTTTTTTTATTTTTTTTGAGACAGAGTCTCATTCTGTTGCCCGGGCTAGAGTGCCATGGCGTCAGCCTAGCTCACAGCATCCTCAAACTCCTGGGCTCAAGCGATTCTTCTGCCTCAGTCTCCCGAGTAGCTGGGACTACAGGCATGTGCCATATGCCCAGCTAATTTATATATATATATATATATATATATTATATATATGTATATTTTAGTTGTCCAGCTAATTTCTTTCTATTTTTTTAGTAGAGATGGGGTCTCGCTTTTGCTCAGGCTGGTCTCGAACTCCTGAGCTCAAACAATCCTCCCACCTCGGCCTCCCAGAGTGCTAGGATTACAGGCATGAGCCACCACGTCCAGCCAAGTGAAGGGTCTTTATATCTTTACTGGCCATTTGTTTTTCCTCTACTGTGGGTTGTTTCATATATATTAATCTAAATCTATTATTTTGATCTTATTGAATTATAGGAGTTCTTTATATAGTCTGCATACTAATCTTTATTGGAATATACATTCTGGACACTAATCTTCATTGTATATAAGAATCACCAATATCTTCTCTCATTTTTGGATGACTTTTAATTTTCTTTATGATGTCTTTTTGATGAATAAGAGTACTCCTAGTATAGTAAATGTATCAGTATTTGTTGTTATGGTCAGTGCTTTTATATCTTGTTTAAGAAATCCTTTCTTAGCTTAAGAATAAAATAAAATTCACACATATTTCCTACTAAGAATGTGAATAGAATTGACCCCTGCATTGATGTATAGCACACCTGTGGACACCTGTGCAGGTCATAGGCTGGCATCCTGATGAACTTTCACACAGTGAACATGCCTTTGTAACCACCAGCACAGGGAACAGAACGTTGCAGGTATCTGAGAAGCCCTGGGACTTGTAGGCCTCCCAGCAGGGGAGGGAGGGACACAGTGACCTAGGAATCCCTTCTGCCTGGTACTCACTGGTGGCCACTCTGGTCTTTCTCCAGTGTCCTGGGGCAGAGCCTGTGGTTCTCTCCTCTCCCCACAAACACCTGCATGTCTCAGCCCTGCTCTCTCTGGCCCCAGGGCCATTTGGCTTGTGCATCCCTCTCCTGAACACATTCAATCAGTTGCTAAATCCCAAAGAGAGTTCTTACCAAACCAAAAAGAACACACATACGGTTCTGTGCCTATGAAATGCAGACCCTCTGAGGTGCAGAGCCCAGGCAGGAGGGGTGCCTCTTCCCCGGTGTCAGGGAGGCCCCGCCTCGGGCTGACCACTTATTCATTCTGTGTACTGTGATTATTTCCATTCCTACTGTTTGTCCTTCCTGAAATAATGGCTTTTGCAGTTGCTTAGTTTCACTGAACCTCTTGGGGATTCTTCCTTCCTCTTGCAATAGCCTCGCAGTGCAATTTCCCACCAGATCAGTTTCTCCTTGAATCAATGAGTTCTGGGTCCAAAGGCTGGCTCAGGGCTGGAGACAGGCCAGGGGTCCTGCTTGTTTTCAGGGCACCTGCCCTTCGCTGCCTGGCCACCCATCCTTGATTTCTTGAGTGTGCAGACTGAATAGTGCCCTCATTGCCCAGCATGAGACTCCACTCCTAGTGTCCTCGGTGACACAGGCCCACTCCCGAGGCCACAGATGCTCGTCCATCATGGCAGCTCATTCATGTGGACCTGAAAGAGCCAGGGGGGCCCAGGAGGCTAACTGGGCCTAAATTCAAACAGAGCCACGTGCCACTTGCTGACTGGAACTCATACAGGTATTAAGTTCCCTGACAACCCACCTCTGTTCACCTTGGGGACTCCAGAACTTACCTGAGCCAGCCAACCACAGCTCAACTGCATTGACCAATCAGAACGGGGCCTGAATCCTTCATTTGCATAAACAGACCTAATTGGGAACCTGGGCAGGAACTTCCCCTGGAAACCCAAACCACCTTTCTCAGAATACACCTTCCTTTTCCACAAAGACTATGTCTCAGCAGTTTGCAAACTGTTCACTGGAATAACATCTCTTTCCTCTAAATTCCTTTCCAGAGAACTTTTGTTCACAAATGTATTGCCTCCAACAAAGACAGTTCCTTTCCTGGAGTTCCTTTTGTGGTAGGCAGAATAATGGCCCTGAAGATGTCCTAGTCCCCAGAACTTGTGAATATGTTAGGTTACATGGCAGAAGGCACTGTGTGTATGATTAAGTTAAAGATGTCAAGACAGAAAGAATGGGGACTGGACTCCCACAGGCCACGGGATTGGTGGGTGGGGTGGATGGAGCCAAACTGTTGTATCCATATCTCAAGGCCAGTGTTTTAGGCTGTTTTCTGTGGCTGTAACAGAATACCTGAGACTAGGTAATTTACAAAGGAAAGGAGTTTATTTGGCTCGCGGTTTTGAAGGCTGGGAAGTCCAAGTGTATGATGTACTGCATCATAACATGGCAGGCAGGGCAAGTGGGCACACGCAAAAGGGGCCTCACCTTAGGACAACCGGCTCTCGTGGTAGCTAATCCTGTCCTAAGACGGCAAGAATCCACTCCCTCCCTCGAGAATTAACCCAGTCCCTAAGGAGCAGCATTTATCTCCCTTAACAACCTAACTGTGTCTTAAAAAGGCCCCAACGCCCAATGCCACCACGCTAGGAACCAGATTTCTACCACATGAATTCTGAGGGACACGCCCCAACTACAGCAGCCAGGAAGATGGAGGCCAGCAGCTGGGTGTGCCTGAATCTCCCTGGGTGCCTGAGATGAGTTCGACACTTTGGCTCATCTGAAAGGTTCATTAGGGACTCCTCACACTCCCTTCTTGGAAGTGCTGAAGAACACACCCACTTTCCCACAGCAGCCGCAAGGAAGGCCGTGCCTGGCTGTCTCAGTGCCCCCACCTATCCCCACCTTCCTGACACAAGCCCATCCTGTGCTGTCTCTCAGAGGAAGTTACGTTGAAACGGAGGTCATCTTTGCCTTGGGGGCTTAGCTTCTCTCAAGGGAGACTTTCACACACTCAAGGGAGAGTTTCACACACAGCAGAGCAGGCATGGAACAGGCTGCTCAGGGGCACTTTGAACATCTTCCAGAAGGCCATTTGGAAATCTGCAAAATTTATCGAGAGATGCTTATTGTCCTTATATATATATCTAACTTTCTATAAAGTTTTTCTTTTTTTTTTAATTCAGTTGCTTTTCTTTTGATGAGGAAGAATACTGTTGGGAAAATATCAAACATGATTCATGGCAGTTTCACAGTCAGGTATTACATAGAAAATACTAAAACAGTAAAACTTTTATTTTCCTTTATTGACAATCATTATTACTTCTCCTCTGGGCAAGACGGTATTGTAAGTTCCTGTTTAGAGGCCCTCTCACATGTCTCTCTACCCACGGCTATAACAGATAATTTTTAAAATAAAAATTTAAAAATCCCTAACACTTCATGAGGGACACAGGGCAGCACGGAGGACTGGGACGCGGGGCCCTGGTCCAGGGCAGGCACCGGTGGCCCGGACTCCGAGGCGGCTTCTCGGAGGCAGAGCCTGGCCACTCCCGCGGCGAGCGCGGGGACAAAGCGGCTTCCCTGCCGCGCACCGCGTCCCCGGGCGGCGAGCCCCGCCGGCCCGGCCATCCCGACGGCCCAGCCGCATCGCGGGCGACAGCCGACTGCCCCGCTCCGGCCCCGGGTCACGCTGGCCCGGTCGCTCCCCAAGGCCGCGCCCCGCGCCGGGGCACTGCCCCGCGCACACGACGCTGCGGGCTTCGCGGGCTGCGGCTCCCGGCGCCCCCTCCCCGCCTCCCGCCTCTCGGTCCTGTGTGTCCCTCGGTCCACAACGCCCGGGAGCTGGCTGAGGGGCATGGGCCGCAGGCCACTTAGTGCGCAGGCGCGCCACCTTCCGCGCAGGCGCGCCACAACCACCCCGCGCGCAGGCGCACCACAACCACCCCGCGCGCAGGCGCACCACCACCCGCTTCTGCCTGCGGTTTGGCGCCTGCCGGCTCCCGTGCCGGCGTCTCCATGGCGACCGCGTGGGCCCCGCGTCCTGTATTGTCCCGCAGCTGCTCTCCGCCGCCCCGGCCGGCCGGCGGGCTGGGGGGCAGGGGAAGGCCGCGCCTCGCAGGCCCGGAGTGTGTGAAGCCCACAGCGTCGGGTGCGGCTCGGCCTCACCGGAGTGGGGAAACCGAGGCAGGGTGCGCGGCGGGGCGGGGCCTGCAGCCAGCCCCTACGACCCGCGGACCCCGCGCTGCTGCTTTTCCCTTTCGGAGGTTCGTGGGAGGCGGCGGCCGGACGGAGGGTGGGCCAGCCGCGAGAAACGCTTCACAGGCCGGGCTTCCGGCGTCGCCCGCCGCGCCAGCCGGTGCGTGGCCGGCCCCGCCGCGGTGCCCTCCCGGTGTGGGCTGGGGTGTCCCC
>VBSM01003145.1:83753-93990 GCA_008086735.1 Cheirogaleus medius
AAAAAAAAAGAATTTTGGGGACACGGTCTGGCCTGTGACTGACGTTTGAGGCTGGGGTCCCATTGCACTGTGGCCTGTGCTCTGTCTGCTGCTCCTTCCCCGACTGCAGCCGGGGGCGGGGCCTGGCCCAGCCAGCACTCGCGGTGGCATGGCGGAGCTGGTCCAGGTGGCCGCTGAGGACCGGGCGGGGCCGTGGCGCTGACAGGTGCTCCAGGCCAGCCCCGCGGCTCCCAGGTGCAGCGTGCACAGCAGACCAGGGTCTGTGGGGGACGCAGACTGCAGATCCCACCCCTACACGGAGATGCTGGTCAGGAGGGGTGGGGTGGGGCGCCGGGGTCCCGAGCAGGTGCTCACAGACGGCTCTGAAGCACGGTTTGGCCACTTTGGGGAAACACTGCCCAGGTCCCAGGGCCCCGGGGGCTGGATCAATGGCCATGCCCAGCTGACGCGTGGCCACGCCCTCCCTACCCTGAGCGCCGTGCGGGATGAGATTTGGCCGCTGTTGACGGATGGCACCCGCGAAGCCTGCGGGCTGGCGGGGGCCGGGTGCGGGGCCAGCCCCAGGCGCTCACACTGGTGGGGGACACACGGCGGGAGGGGCTCCCCGGGAACGGCCTGACCTCTGTGCTGAGCCTCTGAGCGTCCCTGCCCAGACCTCAGACCTCTGACCTCTGCCCAGACCTCTTCCTGGACACAGGTGCTTGTCCTGGAGACCAGGTTCAGGTCTCGTGGCACTGTTTTCTGGCCATGGCCGTGGGCAGGTCACGTTCTCTGCGTGAGTCTCTGTCTCCTGCGGTCAGAGCAAACACCTGTTTCCTGACGTGCAGATTAGACACCTGACACTCTCCCTCTGCAAAACACCCGTGATGTGTGTTTTTATTCGCGTGTAATCACGGCCCGGGGCGCAGACCTGAAGTGTGCAGCCTGGTGAGCTGGACAGGTGTGCGACCCAGAGCCCAGCTGAGGCACAGAACATTGCCAGCCTTCTGGAAAGTTCTCTGGCGCTCTGTTCAGGGCGACCCCTCCACCCCAGAGGCAAATACCAATGCTGTTTCTGTCACTGTGGTTAGTGTGGCCTGTCCCTAACTCGTGTGACTGGATGACACTATACACTCTTCAAACCCAGCTTCCTTCATCCCGGGTAACGTTTTAGAGATTTATCCGTTTTATTCCGTATCAGTAGTCTGTCCCTTTTTTGAAAGCAGACCACTGAGTGCAAGTCCACTGCACGAAATGACCATTCTTCATTCATCCTCCTGCCGGTGGGCACCGGGTCGTGTCCAGCACTTGCTGTCATGAACACGGCTGCGGAGAACCTTCCCGTGTGGACACCTGTTCATTTCTCTGAGTAAATATCTCGAACGGGGTTGCTGGTTGCACACACGTGTTTAACTTCCCAAGAAACTGCCAAAGAGCTGTCCCGGTGGCCGTCCTCGGCAGGGTATGGCTCGAGCGGCCTCCGTCCCTGCCCCACTGGCCGTCCTCCTGGGGGTGTCGTGCCCCTTGTTGGGCTTTAATCGCGCTTCCTTGGCGACTAATTGTGGCGAGCGTCTTTTCTTGTGCTTTTTGGCCTTTGTGTATCCTCCATTGCAAAGTGTCCGTCCAAACCTTTGCCCATTTTTCATTGGCCGTGTGCCATTTTATTATGGATTTGTAGGAGTTTTTTAATACACTCTGGCTGCCCGTGACTGAATCCCGATTCCAAGTTGAGAAGGGAACGCGCCGGCCAGAGAAGCGAGGGCACGAGGGCAGAGCCGGCGGTCGGGGGCTGCTCCTGGGGTCCCCACCCTCCGTCTCTGGGTGCCGCTGTCCTCATGCCTAGCCAGCTCCCCAAGGCGTGGTGAGGACCCCGTGGGCTCCTCTGGCCTGTTCTGCCCCTGTGACCGGTGGACCTTGCCCTGGAGTTCCAGCGGCCGGGGCCGGCCCCAGCAGACAGCTTCACGCGGATGGGCCGGGCCCAGGCAGGGGTGGAGAGGGCTGGACCCCCGAGAGCTGGGGCTGCTGTCAGGGGAGAGCCGGGGCCGGCAGAGCTGCCGCGTCGGGGCCTGGCCTGACCACCCTGTGCTGCCCGAGGGCTGCCCACGCCCACAGTGGCCCCAGCACCTTTCTGCTGCTCTGGCGCGGGGCTGGGCCACGCTGCGCCGCTGCCCTGGGCCCTTCTGTGAAACTGGGCTGAGTGTAAACAGAAGACACTTGTACCTGTCAGACGGTTCCATCTCGCTGGCTTTGGGGTGACAGGAAGGTCCGTGAGCTTCCGGCCCTTGTGCCGCCTGGTGGTTCCGGTGTCTGCACGCTGCCCGGGGTGCGGGGCACGAGCCGGGGCAGGGCCGGCCTCCAGGGTCATCTGGACTCTGCACATACGTGTGCGCCTGGGCCGTGGTGCTGGCCGCTCTCGTGTGGGGTCGACGCCAGGACAAACCTAGTGAGGGGCCGGGGCTGCCCCCTTCTCTCCATGGCGGTTTACAAATAGCTTTTCTGCCCACGTCGTAACGGGCTGCAGGACATTACCATGGGGTGATGGGCTGTCCTCGCACTGAAGACCAGTGTGGCCCACACAGGGCTGAGGACGCCGCCGCCGGGTGCTTTGCCCGGCTCTGGGGGAGGTGAAGGCGCCTCGTTCCTCCCAGGGACATTCGCCACGGGGGGACACCATGGCATGGTCAGGCTCTTAGCCCCGAGGCCAGCCTGCAGCTGTCCCTGCTCCCCAGGCCTGGGGTGGGGACAGGCAGAGCCGTGTGGCCGGCACCAGCTGGAGCCTGCTGGCGGATTGCGGGACGGTCCTTGGGCTCATGACAGGCCATGGCAGTGTCGGGGCCCACGGGCAGCACCATGGCCTTTGAGGTTGACTTCGGCTGGGCCTCCGTGTCCCCCACATGCCCCACACCACCCCTCCACGTGGCGATGTGCACGTGGTAAGTGGTGCCCAGGTGGCCTCTGTAGGTCCCCTGAGCCCTGCAAGGGCAGGGGCCGAGGCCCTGGGGCCTGACTGCGGGGCTGTGGGGGTGGCCCTTGGGGTGACACGACCCCCAGGTGAGGGGCTGCAGAGCAGGCCCCGTAGCGATGCCCAGGACTGGCCGGCTGGGGCCCGTGTCCTGCGAGGAGGCCTGTGTGGCCCTGCGAGGGTGTGGGGATGCTGGGCTCCCGGGCACGGGGGAGCAGGCAGAGGCTGAGGGGCGGCCGCCTGCCCCTCCAGCGTGGCCAGCCTCGATGCCACGTCCTTGTCTCCCAGCTGGTCACCAGCGAGGAGGTGCCGTAGTCCCTGCCCAGGGCCAGGCTCCGGGGGTGTCTGCCATTGTCCCTGCCCGGCTTGGGGTCTGGGCTGAGGCTGTGGGGCCAGTCGCTGCATCTACGCAGAATGGGACAGTCGTCCCTGGGGACGGCTCTGACGCAGGCCCCGGAGACCCGTGGCTCCCTCGCCACAGCGCCAGGCTTGTGCCTACACCAAACCTGATGCGGTTTGTGTTTGTGACGTGCGTGCGCCGGGCCCCGTGACATGTGTGCTCTGCCCTCGGTCCAGAGCCAACGCTGCAGACGCACCAGTGACAGGAAACCATGGCAACCCCCTGCCGGGAGAAGCCTAACGGGCGGATTGGGGCCGGTTGAAGTGAGCCGCCCACGGGCTGCGCCCCAGAAAGCTGGTGGTGAGGCTTCCCAGGGGAGACCGTCTTGGCCTGGTGGGGGGGGCTGCGAGGCCACAGTAGGGTGGGAGCCATATGGGGTGGGATCCATGTGGGGAGGTGCCACTTGGGGTGGGAGCCAGGTGGGGTGTGAGCCACGTAGGGTGGGAGCCATTTGGGGAGGCACCACGTGGGGTGGGAGCCATGTGGGGTGGGAGCCACGTGGGGAGGCGCCACGTGGGGTGGGAGCGCTCTCCCAGGCCAGGCCCTGGGGTCCGCTTGGGAAAAGGGGGTGGAGGCAGCGTTTACTCCGAGCAGTGCTGCCGCTGGCGGCTCTTCCAGGCCCTCTGGGGTAGGGGAGGCTTTGGGGTGAGGGTCTCACTGTGCCCCGCTGTGAACCTGAAATTCAGGTGAGCAAGGCTGTCTTCAGGCCACAGTTCAGTTTACGCATACACACGGGTGCACACGTGGCCGGGCGCCGTGGCTCTCGCCTGTAGTCCTACCTACTGGGGAGACTAAGGAGGATCGCTTGAGCCCAGGAGTTGGAGGTTACAGTGAGGTATGATGATGCCACGGCACTCTAGCCAGGGTGACAGATTGGCCGTGGGAAGCCGTGTTAAGGCCATGGGAAGCAGTGGAAGGCCGTGGGAAGCCTGCGGGAAGGTCGTGGGAAGCCATGTGAAGGCCGTGGGAAGCAGTGGAAGGCTGTGGGAAGCCTGCGGGAAGGTCGTGGGAAGCCGTGTGAAGGCCGTGGGAGGCCGTGGGAAGCCTGCAGGAAGGCCGTGGAAAGCCTGTGGGAAGCCGTGGGAAGGCCATGGGAAGCCGTGGGAGGCCGTGGGAAGCCATGTGAAGGCCATGGAAAGCCTGTGGGAAGCCGTGTGAAGGCCGTGGGAAGCCTGCGGGAAGGCTGTGGAAAGGCCGTGGGAAGCCGGAGTCAGGGCAGGGCGTGTGCGGGGTCGCGGGTGCTCTGGGCTGTCACCTCTGTCCTCAGCTGGGCCGTGGTGCCTGGGGGCTCTGCTGTGTTCTCTTTGCTGTCTGTACATGTTCACTGTCTCCCCACGTGTTCGTAGATGGCGGGGAGGAAGTCTGGGCCGTTTTCATGCGTGGCGTTTCCCGCATGCCACAGTCCGTGGGGGAAGACTTCTGTGCTGCCTTGGAGGAGCCACCGTGTCTCTTCTGTCCCCAGACCTGAGGTGCCAGGTCCCCAGAGACACCGTCTGGCTCTCTCTTCTGCGACTCCGGCTGTCCCACGAGCTGCCGAGGCCAAGGCGACCTCCAGCGGGGACTGGGAGGCTCCGGCCAGGTGTGGTGGCCACTCAGACGCCAAGGAGCTGCGGTCCCACCACCCAGAGCGGGAAGGAGGCCGAGGGCTAAGCGGGCGGGTTCTGTGGGGAGGGGCAGTGCGGGACGGTGACCGGTGGATCGAGAGGGCTGCGGGCAGGAGGTGTGTGTCCTGTCACCAGGGCGCACGTCTGGCAGGGCCGGGAGGGTCGGCTCCTGGGAGGGGCTTCAGGGGGACGCGGCTTCCTGAACAGGCAAGACCTGGGCAGCTTTGCTCCAGTTGTGACCTGGCCCCCCCAGACCCTCCCCAGGCCCCCCCAGGCCCCGCTGGGTGGAGGTCGTGGGGCACCTCGACCCTGGGGTCTCCCGTCCCAGCCAGGGCCCCCGTGCCGGCGTTGGGGAGTCGGCTATACTCATGTCCACGCCCGGCTCCGCCCAGCACCCCAGGAAGCGCCTCCCCGACCTGTGACCCCGCTCGCGTGCCGTGCAGTGAATGCTTTTAATCGAAGTGGGTATTTTCTAGCCATCAGCATCTGGGGATAAAATTCCTTCCCGACGACATGGCCTTTTCTCACCCTAGGTGTGCGCGTGGTCTGTGCGTGAGGTTCCTGGTGCAGAACAGGCCACCCCGCCAGGCCCTCACATGTGCAGCCGCGTGCCCTCGGCCACTTAGGGCAGTGGGGACACGCATGTCCAGAAGCAGCAGCGGCTGCTTTCGAGGAACTGCCCGGACGCCAGTGTTGACCACGTGGACTGCGGCTGTGTCCAGGCCCCCTGGGGGTCTGGCCCTGGGGAAGGCAGCCCCTGTCCCCTGCCCAGCCCCCTGCAAGGACAGCACGGGCTCCCTGTCCTTGGCAGACAGCCCTGGAGGGGCCTCCCAGGCCACGGCCGTGCCGTCACTTTAGGAAGAGGGAGGCCGTGAGGAGCGTCTGTGTGTGGTTGGCACTTCTGGGAGAGGTGTCTTTGACTCAGCGCAGGTGCTAATGTGAGTGAAAATGAGACTTGAGCTCCCGCGGCCTGGCAGACACGCTCCCCACGGCAGCCCTGGGGGGGCTGTGCAGCTGGGCCCCTCCCCCAGCGCCGTGGCAGCAGCAGGGAGAGTGACCACGATGGCACATCTCTTTCCCACGGGACGTTCGGGGACTACGGCGCCTCCCGCAGTCATTCCCAAGGCGGCTGGGGCCCGGCACCCCTTGGCCGCTCCACGGCCCCGGTTTTGTGCAGGGCTGGCTGGACCTCAGCCTCCTTAGAGCCACGGGCAGCTGCATGGCAGACGTGGCCTTCCCGTGGGCTCCGCAGAACACGCTGTGGCTGGTGGGAGCCCCGACGAGCCCACGTGCAGGTACACAGGAACCCCCAGCCCCACCTGCGACCCAGCCCAGCGCCCATTTTGCTGGGTCTGGAAGGCGTCTGCAGGGCCCCTGACGGATCCCCCGGGCGCGGCCTCGGCGCTGGGCCCCTCCTGGCGTCTGCGGCGGGGCCTGGAGGGCGGTGGGCTGGGTGGGTCATGGGGGTGCCAGGCCTGGCCTCCCTGTCGCTGGTTCACAGATGGGACCCCGCCTCCGCCCTCCACCCCACCCGCCACGTCGGCCCCTCAGTGAGCCTCACGCCCCCTCTGTTTTTGGGAAGTCTCCTGGCTGCACCTGCTCCTCTTAGTCCTGAGTTGCTTCTCCCTCCTGCCCCACCGCCGTCCTGTGTCCGGCCGGGGCCTCTGTCCCCCGGAACCAGGCTCAACTGAGCCTTCTGGACGGCTGGGCCCCGGGGCCGCTGCCCACAGTGATGGGGGCGGCTGGGAACCCCCTGCTGAGTTCCCGCAGCCGTGGGGCAATCCCTGTGGTCCCGGGCAGCCTCCCCGTGGGCCCGGAAGGGGCTGAGCAGTGGCCAGCCGCAGATACTCCATTGATCCCGCGGTCGCCTGATCACTAATTTACGAGAGTCTCCGTGTTGTCTGAGGACGGCGGCATTAAACACCGGAACTCGGTCCAGACTGTTTTAGACTGGGCGGACCCAGTACGAGAGGTCTGGGAAGTCGCACCAAACGTGTTTTATGGGCGGAAGCTTTTACTGTAAGTAGAGCTGGGTCTGGCTCGAGGGAGGGAGGCGCCAGGACTCCAGGCCCTTAGCAGGATGGCCAATATTGTTCTGGAACCCGGGGGCCCCAGAGGCCTCAGCTCTGCCCGGGCTGGCGCCGTGTCCCAGCTGTGTCTGTTCTGTAGAAAAGGCGAGGCGAGGGCCTTGCTCCCAGGATTGGGCCTGGGGCACAGGTGTGTCTGGGCACAGTTATGTCCCCGGAGAGAGACACCCATTTGCCCTTCTGCTCTCCTGGGCGGCCGTGGCGCCGGCTGCAGCAGAGCCCTCCCCACCCGGAAGTCCGCAGCCTCGTGAGTCCAAGCCAGACACCAGGACTCCGGGGAGGGTGGCCCTTGCAGGTTCCTGGCCACAGGGTCCGCCACCTGCCAGCGGGGCCCTCTGAGACCCGTGACACTCGGACCCGGCCTGACCTTGAGGCTTTGAGCCTCCTTAGGACGGAGGAGTCTGTGCTTAGAAGCCACAGCCGGCTGCCCTACTTGGCCTTTGACCTTCCTGCCCCAGGTCAGAGACCGGGCAAGCAGTGGCTCCGGTCCCAGCAGTGACCGGCCATCCCTGGGGCCCAGTGTTTCCTCCCTAGCATGTGTGGCGGGGCCGTCCAACTCAGTGTTCCCGCCTGTGAGATGGGCATGCCCTTCCTTCCTGGCTGCGCCGAGTACGGCTCTGCTCGTCCTTGGTGGGGCAGCCCGGCCCCTCCCAGTCTGTTGAGTCTTTGCTCCCCAGCAGACCCTGGTGCGCAGGGCCAGGTGACGGGGTGATGTCTGGGTGCAGGTTCCTGCTCACACAGGGCTGGGGTCTGGGGGCAGCCACGGCGCCCAGGGGACAGGGGAGGCTCGCCCACTGCAGGAAGGAGCTGTCGGGCCGGTTCCGGCTCTTCTGCCCAGCCTGGTGTCTCCCGAGGCAGGGGCCTGAGCATGAGCCCCCCAGCCCCCACGAGTGGCCAGAACTTCCAGGGGTTGCGCAGAGCGCCAGGGTCTGAGCCGCAGAGCACGGTTTCCCTCCTTGTGGGGCTTTTCTGGCTCGTGGGACGTGTGACAGAACGTAACCAGCCCTGCACGGTCCCAACAGCTCGCGACATGGATTTGTTGCTGCAGCTTCCAAGCGGCCCCACTCTGGCAGGGCGTCCGCGTGGGGAAGGACTCTGAGGTCCCGGTCGCCCATGCGCAGCCCCACCTGCGCCGTGGGCAGCTCTCCTTCCACGCGGCTTTTCCAGAACCCCCGGCACCCACCTCCCGGGCCTCCTGGGGCGGCAGGGGGTGGGAGTCAGGAGCAGAGCCGCCCCTCCAGGCCCGCGGGGGACGCCTTCGCGGGGTGCGCGCGCCGTGGGGCTGGTGACAAGGGCAGTGACTCACGGCGCCCTGCGGCAGGTCTATTTTTACCCTCCTGAGCCCGTCTCTGCCGTCCTCCTTGGGGGCATCTTCTTGTCGGGTTTAATAAGAGCCCTGACTGATGAAAAGGCTGCGCTTTAACCTGAGATCTCGCTGGGACTCGGCTCCCTAGGGACGGCTGCTGGTTGGAAGGCGTTCCTCCCACGCCACGGCGCCGGGCGGGGACGCGGATCCCAGCCAGGCGCTCGTGGAGGGCGGGCCCTCCTCTCGGTCTCAGGGAAGAAGGGCTCAGATACTCCCCGATGCGTGTCAGGGCGTGAAGTCCGCACTCGGACGAGAGAGGATTCTCGGAGTTTGGACCAGGAGAAGCACCGAGTTTATCTCACTCTCGGGAGAGACGGCACAGCGCTGGGAGCAAAGACAGGCGCCGGCCCTGGGCCGAACTCTGACCTTACCAGGGCGGCTGGGGGCGGGAGGTGTATGGTCACAGCCCAATTAGTTTGTCCTCCTCTGTCCCTCACCTGCGGGCTGGTACCAGGCTGGTCTCTCACGCTCCTGGGGGCGGAGACACTGACACCGTCTCTCCCGGCAGAGTGGGGGGAGCTCGTCCCTGCTGTCTGCCCAGGACCCTCCTTGCTGTCTGCCCGGGACCCTCCACGCTGTCTGGACAAACTCAGAAACCGTCGTCTGTGGGTGGTGACTCTGCAGTGACAGCTGGTCAGACTGTGCCTTCCCTGCCCCTGGAGGGCCCTCTCCCTCTGCAAAGTGACCGGCTCTGGCGAGTGTCGGCTCGAGGCCTGACTGCCAGGGGAGCGTCTCTGCAGGAGAGACGCACGTGCCACTGGCCCAGGGACAGAGCCCTGCTGCTCTGGGCGGCTGCCAGTTGGAAGTTTGTTTTCTCGTCAGCCCGTTAGTGGGACTGTCCTGTTAATGCCTTTTCCGTGGATTTTGCGGTGACCGAAGAGCGGAGTTTGGCTTTCGCGTGTCTTGCCGGGACCAAGGCGTGGTGGTGCGGTTGTGCCATGGGAGAGACCCCCCCCATCTGCTGCGCCCCCTCCTCTCTCCCCACCCCCCCTGCCCTGTGCTGCAGCCGGCAAGTGCACCCAGTCCGCCCAGGTGTGGCGAGGCGGGAGCCCCACGGATGCCCCCTCCCCGCCCCCGCATTCCCCGAGTCGTCCTTCCGCAGCTCCCTCCTAAGTACACACAGCGACCCGGCAAGCGGGGGGCAGGCGGGAGCCGTGGGTCTCTTGGGACAGGGGGGTTCTGCTTAGCCCCTGGGGGTCCTGAGGCTCACCGGGGAGTTCTGGGCCAGCGGTTCCCTTGCGCAGGGGTCCCTGTGCCCCCGGGACAGTCTGCTGGCGGCTCCTCATGGTTCCTGGTGCAACACGCGCCCTGCCCAGAGGACTGCGCTGCTGGGTCCCCGTCCCGCCTGTGTCTTCCTGTGGCCACCGCGGTGCTGCTGCGTGGGACCCGCTGCGGTGTGGCCGCCTCCTGCCGGGTCCCGGGGAGGGGATGGTTGCGCTCAGAGCCACAGGAGGCCGAGGGCCCCCCCCAGCCAGTGGTGCACCTGACGCAGGCCCCGGGCAGGTGTCTCCCCAGGGTCTGCAGGTGCGCGGGCAGGGGTGAGGGCCATGCTACTAATGCACTTTGTTTCCCGTCCTTTTCTTCTCCCAGAGGGGTTGAAGCTGGGGACTTGCCCTGACTCTGAGGATCTGAGGGTCCTGGCCGGCCCACAGCCCACAGCCCAGGGGGTCCGAGGTGGGGGGCTCTGCATGGTGCCGGTTGTGTGGGGGCCTCAGGGCACAACAGCGAGCTGCCCAGGGACAGGATGACGCCTGCTGCTGGACCCCAGAGTGGTGCCGGGCTGGACCCCAGGCAACCATGCGCTGGGGGGAGGGGCCGGCACAGCCAACTCGATGGGGC
>VBSM01003145.1:111838-127567 GCA_008086735.1 Cheirogaleus medius
AAAAAAAAAATCAAAAGCAGAGTATCTCGTGACTGGTAAACACGACATGAAATTCACACTGCTGTGTCCACAGATAAAGCGTGGCCGAAGCACACTCGTGCACACTGACTTGCTGCTGCCGGGACGGCCCTCCTGGCAGGGTGGGCGGTGGCAGGAGAGACACTGGGACCTCAGAGCTGAGCTATCTACCCTCTGGCCCATGGCAGGGGAAGCTGGCTGACCGTGGTCTGAGCATGACCATTCCCAGCGGCTGGGCCCTCCCCGCTGCAGACGTCCGGCAGACGCTGTGCCCAGTCCCACTGAGCCCTGGCCCCAGCTCTGGCCCCTCACGACCACCCACTTCCCTTGGCAGGGCCTCCCCTCACCTGCCCAGTCCCCCCACTGGACCAACCTGCCTCCAAGGAAGCACAAGGAAAACCCAGCAGGGAGGAGGAAGGCTGGGGCAGGTGGAGACGTGGTTCACTACTATCCAGCCCACGCCTCAGCACCTGCCCTGGGCTCTGGGAACCTCCTGGGTTCGGGGCGGGAGGGAGATGCAGCCGGAGGTCGTGCCAGGTTCTTCTCATTCATTTCACCAGCATGAAGGTAAAAGTTCCGTAAACCACAGACAGGGTCACCTGGCCCGCGTGGGCTGGGTCCTCCTGCCAACCCTCAACCCACCACAGGTGCCGGCTGCGTGGAAGGACCTCCTGCCTCAGCACCCACCGCTTGGGCAGCGGCCAGTCCGGAGGCCACTGCCCCTTCAGAAGGGAGAGGGAAGGGGCTCCTTCCTCCGTGAGAACCTTCGGAGGGAGTGACCTGCAACCGCCCTGGCTGGGGCTGAAGTGCCAGACCAGACCCCGGCCCTCCTGCTGAGGCCAAGCCAGAGTGGGTTCCGAGGCCCCACGGACGCCCCCGACCAAGGTCCACGACCCCAGGCGCCGCCCTCCCCTCCCCATGTCCTGGCCGCTGCGTGGGAGGTTTTGTTTCCTGCCAGAGCCCGGCCTCCCGCCCCTCCTGCAGTCTGGCACGCGAGTGCCTGTGTTGGGGGAGTCTCTCCTCCAAGGCTGGGGCTGCGGGGCGCCCAGTCAGTGATAGTGCTCGCCTCCCCCGAGTCCGGATCCGGCTAAGCGGAGAGGCAGAGCGGCCTGGGCTGAATCGCTTTGTCTCGGACAAAGAGCTCCCGACACGGCGCGTCCAAGGGGCAGGGGGCCCACCGGCTGCACCGCGCCTCCAGGCCCGGCCCTGCCAACAAAGGGCCGCCTCCGCCCGCCTCCCCGCGCGGAGCTCCGAGGCCAGACGCGCCCGCCTCGCCGGCCGGCCCCCACAGGGAAAGACACATCCGCTCTGTGGGGAGCAGGCCGCTCGCGGGGCCCCGGCCCTCCCGGAGCGCAGAGGGGGCTCTCGGAAAGCCGGCGGCCCGGGGCCTGCGCGCCCTGCGCCGCGCCCGCGGCACTCTCGGCCCGGCAGCAACGAGGGAGCAGTACACGCGCCGGAGCGGGGCCAGAAGGCTCCGCGCCGCGTCCAGACTCCACGCCGGAGGGGGCAGGGGTGCCGGACGAAGTGGGGTCCGGGGGAAGCCGGCTCACCGTGATCCGAGGGATGCTCTTCTTGCCCTGGAAAGACATCCTGCTCCCGGGGCCGGCGCCACCGCCTGGGTCTGCACGCGCGGCCTGGCTCCGGCGGGGGCGACACGAGCGCGGGCGGGCGGGGAAAGCGCAGGGCCGGCTGCGTGCGTGCGGGCGCCGGGCGTCCGAGTGCGAGCGCGCGGGGCCGCCCCGCTCCGCTCGGGCCTTACCCGCTCCGGCCCCGCCCCCCGGGCCCGGGTCCCGCCTGGCCAGGCCCCGCCCCGGCCCTGCGCGGCTCCTTTGCATTCCAGCCCCGCCCCGGTCCGCCGGCTCCCCGCGGCGCCACCGCCCAGCGCCCCAGCGCGGCCTCAGGCCTTGACCCCTGACCCTTGCACCCCCCGCGCACCGCGGACGCTGCTGGGCGGGGGGCTGAGAGGGGCGCGACCGTCCCGGCCGGTGCGTGTGCGGAGTTTGCGCCCGAGAAGGCGAGGGAGAGAGGTCGGGCAACGTCCTGCCAGGGCTCGTCCACCCCTCTGCCCTGCCATGGGCGCATGGACCCGAGGCCCCGAGGCCCTGAGACTCAGCACCAACCTGAGACCCGGACCGCGGTGCTCTGGGAGCGGCCCCGTCCGGGACAGCGTCTGGCCAAAGCCGGGCTCCCTCTTAGATAGCCCGGGCTGGGGCCCGTACGCTGGACTGTGAGCTGCCCCACGGCCACCGCGCGAAACGGGGCAGGAGGGAGAGGACACATCGGAGAGACACAGACAGCTTAACAGACACACAGAGACCACTACCCAGAGACCAAGACGGACTAGAGACCCAGGGTCCTGGGGAGGTCGCAGGATAGAGAAGTTCCAGGCCCGCCGGGGGAGGAGGACCCGGCGGCCTCCCCCCGTGAGTGCGCTGCTCGCTGGCACCGACGTCTCCGCCGGGCCTCTGTCCTGTGGCCACTACCTGCTGTGGGCCGCAGGCCTGGGCCTCGCTGGTTTGCCCCCGGGGGCTTGGCGGGGCCGCGGGGCAGACTCTGGGTCCCTCGGAGTCGCCGCGCGCCCCGGGGTGGGGCTCGCCAACCCGAGGTCCCCCGAGGCCCAGCGCGCCCAGCTGCAGAGTCTTGTTCTCCCAGGCGTCCTCCACGCGCCGGAAGATGCAGCCCAGCTTGGGACGGGCTGGAGGCCTCGTGGGCTCCTGCGGCTGCCGCGAGGCCATGGCGGGGTGGGCGACGGGCGGCCAAGTGTCTCGAGACTCTGCAGGTGGACTGCTCGGACCTGGCAGCCTCGTCCTCTCCCCGCCCCCTGCCAACCCCCGCCCCCTGCCCCCCGCCCGGCTGCGCGCAACTGCCGCTGTCCACGCGGCGGTGCTGAACCCGGCCTGGTCCCGCGCACGCTGGGTCCCAGCCGAGCGCGACTGCGCGCCCTCGGGGCACGCGTGGGCTCCGGCCTCGCGCTCTCCGCACAGGAAGGGCGGGCGGGGAGCGCACTGGAGAAACCACTGTCTATCTGACTCCGACCACATTTCCAGGCCCCCGGGAGGTCCCACACCAGGCAAGGGGGCCCTGACTCCGAAACACAAACGCAGGCTGGAGCTATCCGCGCAGGCGAGCTGCTCCCGACCACCCAGCTGAGTTCAGGTTTGGGGTGAGACAGGGTAGAGGGAATCTCCACTCAGACCAGGGGTCACGGGGCGACGCTGTCACTCTGTTGAGCCCTGCAGGACTGACTTTGAACTAAGGGATCTGGGCCTCTGTATTGTTAGCTCGGCCGCATTTCAAAGCCTAAATTCAGACACTGAGAGTCCTGGTGCCACAAAAGCAACTCCCACCTGCCATCTCCAGTCTCCGCTTCCCCAGAATGATGATAAAAAGTCCTTCACTCACCTTTGGGGACGTCACAGCAGATATCACCAGCTGTTCTTGCTCATGTGCAGAAATTTGTTCCCCTTTCCAACTGGTTTGACCTCTCCCTCGGGTCACATTTGGTAAGCACCAGCGGCTGGCCTCAGCTGGGTGCTGCAGGTACCCCGACCCACGCACGGCGCGTCCCCCAGGCAGGTACAGTGATTTGGAGGAGATGCACGTGACACCCGTAGCTCCCCCTCCGCAGGGGCCCCGGTCCCCTCGCTGAGGCGAGAGACAGTTACTCAGAACGTGCACAGATATACAGACGTGGCCAATACAGCCCTAAGTTCAAACTTTAATACCTTTGAGGGGACTTGGATCTTCTCAGATTTAAAACGATTTTTATTAAAACTGTACAATAATTTACAAATGAGTAAAAATTCTCTGGTATATACCATAGGAATCACAATACAAAAATACTTGTAAAATTTGGTAGTTGAACACCGTACAAACCTGTTTTAGGCCTTTGAATACTGTTTAGCACTGAACAGGGTATCACATGTTTAGAATTGTGGTTATTAAGGAATTGCTTCAGAGAACACAAATACTGCCTGGCATTCTGCCGTGAGAAAACAAGGTCCTATTAGTTTTTGCATAAATTTACAGTAAAGCTTTTTAAAAAATATACAGTAAACAAATCTATGATTTGATACACATATTCACAATATGATTTTCCTGAGCCTAAACTTAAATCCATTACTGTGTTAAAACACACAATCCGTTTTAAGGTTTCAGTGATGGGGTGATGGAAAATGCTGATCAGCGGGTCGATGCCTCCAAGCCCGCTCGCGGGCACACCCTCCTCCCTGTGTTGGTGTCCCCAGCCGCGTAAGGCACTCGGGTATCCTGAAGGCTACAGATTCTGCAAGGGCAGAGACTTCAAGGAACGGCCACAGCCCTTCAGCACTAAGATAAACAAAGGAATCTGCAACTCACATGGATTTGTAGTTTAGACAAACTAAGACGTGTGTGGTGTTCTGCATGTGGACACGGTAATGATATCGATAACTGCCAATGTAATATGAATGTTCATGTCTTGGTTACACAGTGAACACTCCTGGCAATGTTCCAGGGTCCCTCCTCTTGCTTCGCTGGGGGTGAAGCGTGTACACACAGCCTCCCCCGTGCAAAGAGATAGCAGTAAGAGACCCAAATGCTTGGAAGAAATTCAGCCGAGCCCACTGGTGTAGAATAAAAGGTATAGCCTAAAATTTAGAAAATGCACCTTATTTTAAAACACTTGAATTCTTCAGATGCTCCCTGGACCAGGAAGAATCAGTGATATATGCTCACGTTTGCTTTTTTTTTTTTTTGGCAAAAGCCCAGCTCTGAAATGATGCGTGCAGTCCGATGAAAACAAGGTACGTATGGCATATGAATGGAAAGAGTAATATTTAGAGAGAGGAACTGACATTTCACCTGAACCTGTGCTTTCAGGACTATGGCTGGGACGCAAATGCAATTTGGTGGATGGGATATTATTTGAAACATTCGTTGAGCCATTTTCCCTTTCCTATGTACATACTTTTTATATATAAACAGCAACAACTTCATAAGCATTGATACATATTTACATGCTTCTGTCTTGTATAGTTTGCCTTTTTTTTTTTTTAATTGTTAAGGAGCTGTGGTTAGGAGTGTCCGTGGTGGGTACAGAGGGCATGTGAAGGTCTCCATACATATATACAACATGCGAAATCACGATGGTCCAAATAAACACGGTGGGCGTGAGTTTGGGCGCATTGCAGTGCACATCTTTATATCCTAAGTGGCTGACCCCTTCGGCTGCTGTTCCCGGGAGGTGCACGGTGGGGCCGTGCCGGGAGCTCCCCAGAGGAGCTGGGCCGGCGGGAGCCAGGTGGAGCTACGGCACGTTCCCGGATGCCTGCCTCGAGGAGTCCATCAGATGTCAGCCCGCGGTTCAGCCACAGCGCCGTGGCAGCTTTCACGGACACAAAGCTATTGTTTGCCTTTCAGTCTGAGAACAATGAGTGTGCCAAGAAGATGTCATAAAAATAAGACAGAACTACGCACGAAGGATTAAACAAGATTTCAGACTGGAGATGCAAACCCCGAGGTCAGGCTCAGCCAGAGACGTCAAACCGGCCCAGTATCTTGTCCGAGCAAATCAGTAACTGTGGCTTAAATGACAAAGGAAAGGGATGGGTCCCTCTTGGACGAGCGCCGTCGGTAGCGCACTTCCCAGCAGAAATCCTCCTGCACCCACCAAAGAAACAGCGTACCTGTCCGATCCTATAAGCTTCCCCCTGATTCCGACCTGGAGAACCGTGCCCTGTCTGCTGCCACTCTGTCGTTTGCACCAGAGCTGAACATTTCTTCCGACACTGATATAAAATGAAGGTAATGCTTCCAGACAATGTGGCCGTCCCTCCCTCTGGCTAGAGTCCGCTTTCTCTTGTGCAGTGTCGCCTGTTCCATTCACACTCGGACGCACATCTCACTGCCCGGAGCACCGACTTCTGGATGCTCACAGGAGCTCAGAGCCACGCACTGTCTCCTGGGTGGGCGAGCAAATGCGTGGACACACACTCAGAATTGAGTCACCACCTTAGACCTCCAAGGGCGTGAGGACACAGACGACCCATCTCCAACCAGTGAGTGGGGCTCCATCCTGCCTGGCCGTGGCCTGGGTCACCCGGCAGGAACGGAAACCACATTTAAGACTGCCTCCAGCGATGCGCTGTTTTCTCCCTGGAAAGGAGCAGAGACAAAAGCATTTTTAGTGTGACGTAGCCAAGGCACTTACGGGGACTGTGTGTGCCCTGTCCTACCAGGCAGCACTCCAGGGGGTGCGGACCTTGACCAGGCCCTGCGCGTGGACGTCAGTGACCCGATTACAGTGGCACTGCCGTCCTCCGTGGATCCAGCCCGAGCCACGGGGCCACATCTTGAGCCTGCGGCCGGGGAGGTGCCCGTGGCCCTCCTGGGTCTCCCAGGCCCTTCCCAGTGCATTAGGGCCACACCGAGGACCCACAGCAAGAAACCCAGGCAATCCCTGCCCACGCTCAGCTCCTCGGGGAGCTCACAGTGCAGGAGGGACAGGGGCCATATGTGGATTCCCAAGTGGCCATGT
Organism: Cheirogaleus medius; assembly: GCA_008086735.1. Lineage (NCBI taxonomy): Eukaryota > Metazoa > Chordata > Mammalia > Primates > Cheirogaleidae > Cheirogaleus > Cheirogaleus medius. Next base: position 118,374 of record VBSM01003145.1, read on the forward strand.
GCCACACGACAGGGGACACGGGATGCGGGAGGAGCTCGTGCACACGGGGTGTTGGTGGGGCCCTCCCGAGCTCAGAGCCTCCTGCAGCAGAGACGGGCAAACAACTGCCCTGTGTGGCGTGGCACGCCGTGGCATGCCGTGGCAGGGGCAGCCACCAAAAGCCACAGCCACCCTTCATTTTAGAGGGTGAGAGTCTGATGAAATTTAATGTCGGGCTGCAATGGGGAGGGTGACAAAGTGCAGGAATAAGCTGGCAGCCAAAGCCATGAATTGGTTCCTCTGACAGTCCCAGAGTAAAAGGAGCAGGGACAAGAGGGTGGCAGGGTGGCAGGCGCCAGGACCCCGGGCTGGCCGTGTCGCGTTTCTGCACGTCGGGCCCAACCGGAAAGGCGTGAAGACGCCAAGCCTGGTTCAGAGCTGCAGAAGCAGAACTGCGGCACCCGTCGGAAGCACATGCCACAGAGGCGAGCGCGTGGACAGGGAGACGGTGCTCAATGTATGTCAAAACAGAGCCCGTGGAGCAGGCGCCGTGTCTGTGCTGGTGCTGGGTTTCCACTGGGACCTCGGCTGTTTGCAAACACCGAGCTGTTGGCAAGGAAGGCAGGGACCTTCCTGGGATCCAAAGAGCCCCGCTTGGATCAGAACCAGCCGCAGATGGCGAACGCCACCAGGAAGCTCTGACCACAGCCGCGTTCGGGATTCCAGAAACGTGCCCAGACGAGGAGTGCCAGGGCTCCCACGAGGGCGAGCTGCTTGGAGGGGAGACCTTGCAGCCGGCCCCCAAACACTGCCCCACTTCCTGTGCCCTAGCACCCCCAATTACCCAAACAAATACACGTGTCACCAGCTAGCAGGGCCATGTTGGGTGGGCTAAAAACAGGACCTTTCCCCGTAAGCTCTGCTCGTCTGGGAAACTTCAGCCAAACATTTCAAACCAAACAGGAACAGGTGGCAACACCAGAACCTGTTTGGGGCCAAGACCTTTCCCCCTGAAGCTCGGATTTTGGGGGACATATCAAGAGGCAGACAGCCGGGGCAGCCACAGGTTTAGCTTCTTCCTCCTCCTCCTCTTCAGAGCTCTCCTGGGGTCTCTCTCCCTGAACCCCAGACAGGACCGGAGCACTTAACCAACTCCCTGCCTGTCCCCAACCAATGCTGCAGAACCCTCGAGTGGCTCACACCTGCTGGGACGTCCTCCCGGCCCAGGTGGCCCGCGGACACGCTGCCCTCTGCCCTGGGTCCCCCTCCTGGTTTTGACTCTGCAGCTACCTGAGAAGTGAATCGCAAGGGCAGTGGCCACTCTACGGAGCAGGTACTGGGTGAGGATGTGGCCCCAGGGCCCTTGGGTGCTGTGATGGGGATTCTCAGTGTCAACTTGCCTGGGCCATGCAGGCCCCGGGTATTCGGCCAAACGTTATTCTTGGTATGTCGGGAGGGTGTTAGGGATGAAAGCAGCTAAGAGGGTGGAGGCAGGACCTGAACTCAGGCCTGTCTGACTCCAGAATTACTTTCAACCATGTGCCAAGTTTCCTGAGTAGCAATCACAGCTTCTCCAAGGATCCGGTACAGACTGGGACAGATGGATAAGTCTGCGGAGACCACGGCACTGCCGCAGACGGGCCGTGTCTCCATCCATCGCGTAGCTACAAGGGAACACCTGAATCCGACCAAGGGCTGACAACTGCAATCTGTATAGAACTCGGGCAAATCAGCAAGGAAAAAAATCAAACCGCCCCATTAAAAAGTCTGCAAAGGACATGAACAGAAACTTTCCAAAAGAAGACAAATGGCCAACAAACATATGAAAAAATGCTCAACATCTCTAATCATCAGGGAAATGCAAATCAAAACCAGAATGAGATATCACTTATCTCCAGTGAGAATGGCTTTTATCGAAAAGTCCCAAAACAATAAATGTTGGTGTGGATGCGGAGAGATAGGAACACTCCTACACTGCTGGTGGGACTGCAAACTAGTTCAGCCTCTGTGGAAAGCAATATGGAGATACATCAAAGAGCTCCAAGTAGATCTACCATTTGACCTAGCAATCCCATTATTGGGCATCTACCCAAAAGAACAAAAGACATTCTATAAAAAAAGACATCTGCACTCAAATGTTTATAGCAGCACAATTTGCAATTGCAAAGATGTGGAAACAACCCAAGTGCCCATCAATACATGAGGGATTAATAAAATGTGGCATATGTATACCATGGAGTATTATTCAGCCACAAAAAACAATGGTGATCTAGCACCTCTTGTATTATCCTGGATAGAGCTGGAGCCCATTCTTCTAAGCGCAGTATCACAAGAATGGAAAAACAAGCACCACATGGACTCACCATCAAATTGGTACTAATGGATCAACACTTAAGTGCACATACAGCACTAACGTTCATCTGATGTCAGGCGGGTGGGCGGGGAGGAGGGGATGGGTAAACTCACACCTAATGGGTGCAGTGTGCGCACTGGGGGATGGGCACGCTTGTAACTTTGACTTGGGTGGTGCAAAGGCAATATCTGTCACATAAACATTTGTATCCCCGTAATATTCCAAAAAAGGGGGGATACCTGAGGCTGGGTACATGAAGAAAAGAGGTTTATTTGGCTCACGGCTCTGCAGGCTGCACTAGAAGCCTGGCGCCAGGCTCTGCATCTGGCGAAGGTCCCAGGGAGCTTTTCCTCTTGGTGGAAGGGGAAGGGGAGGGGGAGGGGGAAGGGTGCCATGGGGGGAGGGGAACAGGCTCTTTTTAACCACCAGCCCTTGTGGGAACTGGCAGAGCCAGAACCCGCTTGTTACCTCGGGGAGGGCAGGAGCCATCCTCCCTGGACCACACACCCTCCCCCGTCCAGCTCCAACGCTGGGGCCAGGTTTCCATGCAGGCTTGGAGGGACAAACATCCAAACTGCAGTGGCTTTAAGGATATTAAAATCCCAGACTGTGTCAGAATATAACTTAAAGAAAATTTAAACAGAGAAAAAAACCAGGACATTTTAGCCAAGATAAAGAGTGGTCTCCTCACAAACTCCAAACCTGGGACAGAGGTTCCTCCCATCAGAGAGTCAACACTTCTCCAAGTGGGTCCCGGGGAACCGGGGACATGGAGGTGGGCGCCGTGTGGGGAGTCTGAGGGGACAGGTGAGGGCCCCATCACCCCGGCTCAGGCCCCCAATTCGACTACGAGGCTGGGACCTCCGGAGCCCGTGTCCCTGGGCGCAGGTCTGGGGAGCGGGGGGTGGAAGAGGGGCAGCAGGCCCGGCTGGCAGGTGGGAGCCCATGGGGGTGCTGGATGGGTCTATGCGCTCTGGCCCCCACGTGGGCTGCAGGAATTGGGGAGAAACTGAGGGCACAGAACCTCTCTGCAGGTGCGTGGTCTCACCGGGACCCGGCGTGGCGGGACCTGGGGCCTGGGGGCTATAGCTATGTCCAAACCGCTCCATCAGGAGACTGACCCAGCCTTGGCACGGGCCCAGCGCCGGCCAGAGGAAGCTCAGCGCTGCCGGAACATCCCGTTTATTTCAGGCGACACCGTGACCTCCCTTTCTTGGAGCAATCACTGAAAAGGGCTCCCGACTGCTCCCGGCTCAGAAGAGTCTCGGCAAGGACCCGCGAGCCCTTCCTTTGAACACCATCAGGAAGGACAGGCTCCGACTCCAGGCTTTGGCGGGAGGGCGGGAGCCTCAGTTCCGAGACTGCCGGACACGGCGGCAGGTCACAGTCACACGGACCTGCTGACCCACTTTGTGTGACTTTGCACTCCTCTGGTTCCACGGAGCCCCCGCCTCCCCCCCCATTCTCCCTTCAAAACGCCCAGATTGCCTCTGCGCAGATCGGAACGGGGCTCAGCGCCGGCCTTGCTGTCAGCAGGGACGGAATCAGAGTGTTTTCAGGCTTTAGTGAAAGGTCCAGCTCCGGTTACCTGCCCAGGTGCGGGGTGTGGGGGCCAGGCCTCCAGAGTGGCCAACCCACAGCTCCCTGTGGGGTCGGGGAGCAGTGCCTGGGGGTGGGAGCTGGTCCTGCTGGATTCCAGGACTGTCCCCCCTCACCCCTCGGCCAGGGGCTTGCAGGGTGGGGCTGGGGGCAGCTCTGGAAGAGAAACTTACCTACCCCTTGATTTGGTCCCTGCATCCTCCCAGCCCAGACCTCTTGGGCAGGAGGCCACAGCCTCATTCCCCTCGCCACCCCTGCCCGGTCCCATCCAGGTCGCTGGTGCAGGGAGCAGAGCCTCCCTGCAGCCTTGCTGTGTCGTGGGGGGGCCAAGCCCACACATACGGCTGTCCTGGAAGGGCTCGAGCCAGAGTGTGAGATCGGAGTGGTCCGAGGGGAGGGCGTCCTGCACATTGGGACAGAGAGGACAGCCTGGCCCTCTTCGGGAAGATGCACCAGGCTAGGGAAACGCCCTGCGGCAAAATGACGTCCTCCAGACGACCACGCCACCCTGGGCAACCTGCCACACTCGCAGCTGGGCAGGACACCCGGGTGGGAGTCTGGGAGGCTTGGCCCACCACAGCCCTGCAACTCGGGCTGCAGGTAGAAGCTGCGTCTCTGCTACCAAGGTCCCCCACCCGCAGGAGCCACCCTGGGAAGTGGGAGGGCGGAGCTCCCTCGCTGCAGCAGGACCTCTGTGGCTGTGGCCCCCGCACACCTGGGGACACAGAGCTGCGGGCCACCCTGGGGGCTGCAACCCCTCCCGCCTGCCGAGCCCCCCGCCCGCCCGCAGCCTGGCCCTGGCCTGCCTGGCTGGTGGTGCCGCTGCCTTTCGCTGCCACCCATCCTGGCAGACAGGAGAGTCCCCGAGTCCCCACAGGCCACTGCCTTCCGTGGGTGGGGGTGGCCCCCTCCATGGCCCGGGTGAGCACTGTGGGAGCTGAGGCTGAGGCCCACAGGAGGGCTGCCTGGTCCCCAGGGCTCCTCTCAGCTCCGCGGGCCCCACTGGCTCCACCCTCCATGGCGGGGAGGGCGGGAAAGCTCCGGGCAGACTGGACTGAGGACACTGGAGGACACTGGACGTCTGCCGGGCCAGGAGCAGCGCCCTGGGCTCCGTTCTGCCTGGTGCTGGGTGTGCTGGAGGTCTGCTGTGGTCTGCAGTGGGCAGGGGCTTAAAGGCAGGGGCCGGGGACGGGAACGTGCACTGGGCCTCTGGGTCCCCACTGCATGTGGAAGCTCTGCCTCTTCCCACCGGGATCCAGTGGCCTCTTGGTGCGCGGATGACCCCTGACCTGCTGCAGGTGGAGGTGGCCCCAGGCCATTCCGGGCCTGACAGGTGCGGCCTGGCTGGAGTTACAGCAGGCTCAGCCCACACTGACCGGGTGACACCCACAGCCTTGCTCTGAGCCCTTGGAGACAGCCCGGAGCTCTGGAGAGTGTGGAGGTCCCAAGCGAGGAGTGACGGAGCCCCGGCCACCCCCAGCTCCGCCTACTCGCTGCCGCTGGAACTGGGGCATCGCTCTCCCACCCAGAGCCCCACCCCAGCTCCTGGGAGGACTGTTAGCATGAGAAGGAGAGGGGCAGGGGCGGGATGGAAGCTTCCAGGGCTTTGTTCACAGTGCAAGGAAGGCCAGGGCTGGTGCCACTCGCTGGTTCTGACTGTGTTCCCCTTGCAGTCACCTGAGCACCTAGGAGCCCACCAGGAGCCCCATCAGCCCACAGTCACCAAGACGAGCCAGGCACTTCAGGTATCGAAGCCAGATCTGCCCTGTCCCTCCTGGAGAGAAGGGCCGGCTTGATGCAGGTACAATGACCACTGCCGGTCAGGCAATCTTGTGTGGGGACGGAACCAACTGCCCAGCCTCAGGCCTCTGCCTGAGCACACATGTGTACCCAAATGCACAGGTATGTGCATGCACACCCACACAACCAAATGCACAGGTATGTGCACGCACACTCACACAACCAGATGCACAGGCGTGTGCACGCACACCCACACAACCAGATGCACAGGTATGTGTGTGCACACCCACACGACCAGATGCGCAGGCGTGTGTGCACGCACACCCACACGACCAGATGCGCAGACGTGTGTGCACACCCACACAACCAGATGCGCAGGCGTGTGTGCACACCCACACAACCAGATGCACAGGTATGTGCACGCACACCCACACGACCAGATGCGCAGGCGTGTGTGCACACCCACACAACCAGATGCACAGGCGTGTGTGCACACCCACACAACCAGATGCGCAGGCACACACGCACACGCACTCTGCACACACTTCCTGCTGCCCCCTGTCTGTCTTGGTTCCGTTTCCTATCCGGGCCACAGCAGCTGCTGCCACAGGCCCCATGGGGATGCCTCCCAGCCATCCTTTCTGACATCCATGTGTCTGATAATGGCATCTGGCATTAATGGCCCCGCGGTTATGCTGGTGAAAGGACCCATCATTGCTTTAGCCAAGACGGCCGGTGCAGACTGGAGGCAGCTGGCCCCAGGCTCAGGCTGCTGGCGAGAAGAGTGAATCAGACAATAGAGAAATGAGGGGGAGGGGCGGCCTCCCCTTCAAGCCAGTTGTTCGATTTCTATCTGAGACTTTGTGCAAAGTCACGTTTGAGAAGCGTCTCTGCCGTAAGGTAAGTCAGGAAGATTCTAAACAAAGAGAAAAAGAAAGAGCTCCGAAGCCGCAGAGAACTGCAGAAGCGTCTGTCAGTATCTGCTAGAGCTGAACCCTCTTGACTCCCAGGCAGACCCCAGGGAGTCGCCGCTGCACCAGAACCTGGGAGACTGCACAGGACGTCACCACGGCCGAAAGCACCAATAGCCCAAATGCCATCGGAGGGGTGGCAAAGCCCACGGCAAGGTCACATATATCGGGTGGCACATGGTGAATCTCAGCACAGCGAGACCAGGTGCAAAGAAAGACGCCTTTGTAACCAAGATTCAAAACACAACAGAGAGTCTACCTTTTAGAAACACACACGCCTGCCGCAGAGCTCTGCATGGAGCTCTCGTGGGGGAGGGGAGGGATGGGCCACCGGTCAGTATCTGGTGTGGGTGGTGGAACCACAGATGCCATCAGAACGAAGGAACAAAGCGGCAGAGAGGGCTATCCACAGACTGCTGGCAAGGGCGTGGCTCACACCGGCACTGGGACCATGGCAGTTCTGTGCACCAAGAAAGTAAACAGGAGACGGTCCTGTCAGAGAGTCCCCCGAGTCAGCAGGGACCCTCCCAGCTGCTGGCTCTGAAACGCTGACACCAAGTGACCCCAGGAGCGGCTGCACCTGCCGTCAGCCCAGCCCATGGCTGACCTCAGACCTGAGCCCTCCTGCCCCACGGTGGGGCGGGTGGGGGGGGATCCTGCAGGGAGCAGCGCAGGGCGCCTGGGCGGGGCCTGGCGGGGGCCCAGCCTCCGCTCCCGGGAGAGACTGGGAGCATCTGCAGTTCCAGGGGCTCCGAGGGGAGCTTCCCCCACCCGGGACAGAGCAGCCGAGGGTACCGACTGTTCACACTCGGGTGAACTGTTTACAAACACCTCGCCTTTTGTCCCTCTTTCCTTTAACAGCGTACGCAAATTCAGTAAAAGAAAACTTCATTGGGTTACGATGGAAAATATTAGAGACATTTTAAAAAATGAAGGCTCCTATCCCTTTTGTGCACGATGCTCATTAACCGCGGATGTATTCTGAACGGGAGCAGCTTCTCCCTGGCTCTTAAAAATGACAAATGGCCTCATCTCCGGCCTGCCTAGTGGCAGCAAGAGGAACATCTGCGCCTGAGCTCAGACGGGGCCGCTCATTGGCATTCGGGCGCCGGCTCCGCGCGGGCCGTAAATCTGCGCCTGCTGACAGCTAATCCGACACAGCTCCAGCTCCAGACCCGCAGCGGGGACAGGCGCGTCCCTGGAGATCCAGCTCCGGCCCGGGGTCATGTGGCGCCGGACGCACTGGCTCGGCCGCTCGGGGGACACCGGCAGCGCCCCACCCAGTGTCCCCTCCCCCCACGCGGTGACGGGCGGGGCCACCCCGGCCAGGATGGCGCTGACCACAGAGCCAGGCAGAAGGGATTTCAATCAAAAACAGGACGAGCCCTTCACGGCGGGGCTGGGAGGGGACAAGGACACGTGGGGTGGATGTTTGCCGCAGAAGGCGAGCTTCCTCCGTTCTGCGCCCCGCGTGGAGACGTTAACTCAGAGTCGGCCCTGGGCGTTTAATGTCAGACGTGAAACCATGAAATTGTAAATGGAAACGCGGGAGAAAGTGACTGTCACGCTGAGTTGGGCAGCGTGTTCTCAGTCCCAACGCCAAAAATGCAGCCCATCTCTAAAAGCTGGCAAAGTGGACTTCGCCAGAATTAAGAACTTCTGCTCCTCAAAAGACACTCCCCTAAGAGAACAAAAGGACAAAAGAGGCTGAAGCCGGCACCGAATGGTGAATCTGTAGCAGCAGGCACCGGAATATTATGTAAAGAACTCTCAAGACCCGACAGTAAGAAAGCAAACAACCCGGTTCAAAAATGGGCAAAAAAGATCTGAACAGACGTTTCACCAAAGAGGAAACATGGATGGAAAGTCAGCACACGGAAAGATGTTCAGCACCATTGGTCGTTAGAGAAATGCAACTTTAAACCAAAATAAGACACCACCCTACGCCTGCAGGAACTGACCAAAGAAATAAAAGTGACCAGGTCGGGTATCAGGGAGGGTTGGGGTGGAGCAGCGGGAACGGTCGTGTATCCCCAGTGGGAACGCAAAACGGCCCGACCATTTCGGACGATAATTCCTTGTAAAATTAAACACGTAACACGTGACCCAACGATCCCTGTCCTGAGTATTTGCCCAAGACAAATGAAAACTTGCATTTATACAAAAATGGGAAACGACACGGATTCCTTCGGCTAGAGGCCGGTGCGCTGTGGTGCTACCACACACCGGAGACCGCCCGCCGCGAAGAAGGACCCCTCCCCCCCCCGCCCTGCAGAGGAACGGCCCCCTGGCTACACGCCGCGCCAGGCCCTGATGTAACGTGGAGAAGGCAAAGCTGAAACGACAGAAAACAGACCAGGCTTTCCGGTCAGGGCAGGGTTTGGTGGGGGTGAGGGTCGCCGCTAAGGTCAGCAGGGGGGAGTCTGGGGGCGGGACCGTCTGTGTCCTGCGACCTTGGTGGCCACACATGTCGCGCGTGTGTCGAGACCCAGAGAACTGCCACGGTCACGCCACAAACAGTAAACTTTACTGTGTGTTATTTTTTTTTTAAG
>VBSM01003146.1:91469-114578 GCA_008086735.1 Cheirogaleus medius
AGTTGCATCTTAACGGGCATTAACTGTTAAGTTTTAGTTTCGAAAATTAAATGTAAGTAATTAGAATACTGCAATTTTAAGATTTTTCTTGGAAAGCACTTTTGAAAATGTTAAAGGGAAATGTAAAAGGCTTAAATTTGTTTGTTTTTTTTTGTCACATGGCCATACCATTAATTTTAAAAAAGCCTCTTGAATTGTTGGCCAGTTTTCTTTGAAGAGAATATTTAAAAGGGGAGGAGTGTTACTTCTGCTCAGGTAAGAGCAGAGGGATCCCGGTTCCGGTTGAAGAAAGCAAAGATTTGCACACTCCATTTAGAAATGGTGAGGGGGACTCTTTCATGCTGTAAAAAGCCCAAGAGATTACTTTTCTGCTCCCAACTGAGGGCGTGATGTTTTGTGCCCATGCTTGGTAGTGACTTTCCAGGTTTGCAGGAGGCTGATGGTGGGTCAAAGGGCAGGTTGGGGAGGACCCCAGTGACTCAGCATTTCACAGGCAGTGGGGGAAAGGAAGGAAGGAGAGCACAGGTAGCATGTTTTCACCACGATCGGTTTTATTGCTTAGGAACCGGAGGGGTCACACTTCCAAGGCCTTCAGAATGACCAGCAGCCACCAGCCCACCCGCCGGACAGACGCCCTGCTGGGGCCGCAGCCCCGCACAGACCGACTGCGTCCTGAGGCACGGAGTCGGCCAGCGGACACCAAATCACCTGCAATGGTAGTGATTTCCATACAACAAACATCGACCTAATGCCTTCACCCAGTCCAGGAACTCTGTAGTGTTCTAAAGTAAAATCAATAAACATACATTTGTGTTTCTCAACAGACTCTCTAATCACCTTTTAATGCTGTACTTAGTGCTAGGAGAAAAATATTTGCAACAAGGTTATTACCTAGGTTGTTTGTAGCAGAGCAACTAAGGAAATGTACAGTTTTGCTTCTCTTTAATATTTTTATATACAGCCCATGTTAAAAGCAATCTGTATTGGAAGCAGACTAGGCTATTTCTATTTCTCCCATGATATTATTGTTTAAATGTAGAATACTTGGCACCATAAAACAGTAACAAAAGACAGACGGTTTACAAAATTCTTAAAAGGTACACCCAGGCTAGCTATAAACTTCACATTCAGTTCTTAGTACGACACAGAGAAAGGCATAGGAGTAACAGACCGCTAGTACAGACGTGCTGCGGGTCGGCTCCTACCCGGGTGGCACTGCAGGCGCACCGGTTCTGCGTTGTGTGCACAGACACAAAGCCCAACTCCTGGACGCCGCTTCTACCTGCCGACACAACACCCTTGCACATTCATACTGGAAAGGATATTTAGCATAAGTTTTGGTAAGATTTATAAATTATTTTTAAAAAGTATATATTTATATATATTTATATTTATAAAAATGGAAAGCAGCTGCAGTGTGATTCAAAACCATGTGACATGGCACGGAGAAAATACCGCGGGGAGGCGTCGGCGGGGATGGCGCCGTCCCGGCCCCCCGGCCCCGGGCACACCTGCCAGGCAGGGCCGCTGGCCTCGCGGGGGCTCCCTGCCGCTGACAATCACACAGGCTGGGACTGGAGTGAGATGCAGGCTCTCCTTGCTGTCTATTAGAGTTTTGGCAACAGGACTGTGACTTATTCTAAAAACCCAATATTTCTACTGATGTCACACGAACAGACAAGACAGTGAGGTATGTGAGGCTTTTCCGGAATGGTCCGGAGGCTGAAGCGAAGTGTGGGGCCGGCCTTCTAGCAGGTGGCGCTCGGGCGGTTTCGATGCAGCTGTTGGGAGCACGTACTTCGGTCACTGCTACAGGGAGGTCTCGCGGAGGATCCTCTCGTGGCGCTGGCATCTCTTCCCTGTGGCGAAATCAGTGATTTGTTAACGGCACAAAACACCAGGAAAAGCTGCAGAAAGGAGCGGTGGAGGGAAGGAGCCATATTTACCACGTCACTGCACGACACAACACTTGCGCACATGTGCGTGAGGTTTACCTGCCCCGGGCGTGATGCGGAAGGCCAGGAACACGGGCTGCGTGGGGAAGAGAGGAGAGGTCAGAACGGCCGGCAGACACCGCGCCACGGCCCCGCCTGACCTCGCACCCTGCGTCTCGCGAGGGCGGCCTCAAACCCCGTCTGGAGGAGCTGACGGCGGCAGAGGCCGAGCAGCTCGCGGAGCAGGACGGGAACCCGTCAGTGTGACGAGCCCAGCGACGGCTCTTTGCGTGTGGACGCATCACGTCCAGACACACCACTGCGAACCTGATCTGAACAGCCCTCAACAAGCCCAGCGCAGTGGCGGGAAGCGCTCGCGTACCCCATCGCCCTGGGCGGGGACACCGTGCTCCGTGGCCGAGGTTCAGGGGCCTTGAAGGCGGCGGAAGTGAAGTCGTTTAATTTGGCTGAGAATGGGGCGTGGCCTGTCACCTGGCACAACCCTTCGGCGAAACCGTGGGCTGCGGTTTCTGGACAGTCCCCCGCACACGTGACCTGTGAGGGTGACCTGCGCCTCCCCGTCTGTGACCCCCGCGCCCGCCCCTTGCGCCGCAGACGGTTGGCGTGGCTGAGGGGCCCGAAGTATTTCAGAAGCTCCCTTGGAAAACAGCCTTCAGAAATGATCAGCTGCAGATACACGATTTTTTTTTTTTACAATAGTAAAATTATGTATTTTGCTCTATTGTGAATAGTCTTTTCTGCCTTTTTCCTACCTGCCTACCTACCTACCTGCCTATCCTTTGGTATTTTATTAAAGTTAAACATAAACAGAGCAACTTGGCCCATGCAGAGGGGCAGACGCAGAGGCCGTCTGGCCCGGCCGGGCCGGGTGGCTCACGTCACCTTGTGGTCTCCCATGCAGACGTCGGGCCCGATGTGGTCGTAGGTCACGACCTTCTCCTCGCTCTCCGACTGGGGAAGGAAACAGAGAGAGGCCGGTGTGGGGGTGCTGGGGGCACCCGGGGTCCCGTCGGGAGGTGGCAGCAGGAACTGGGGGCTTCCTGGGGAGCAGAGGCAGGTGGGGACAGTCCCCACGCATGGACCCCGTGGCCCGCCCTGCCCTGCCCCTTGGGGCTCTGCTGGCCCCCGAGAGGGCATGGCCAGCCCGTGGACGGAAGGTGCTGGTGGCCCCGGCTACTCCAGCCGAGACCGGCCCTGCTTCTAGGCCAGGGTGCGAGGCGCGGGCCGCTCGCGGGCTCCCCCCTCCCTGCTCTGGCGTTGCTGGACAAGGGCGACTGGCTCCTCCGTGCTCCGCAGTCGGGCAGCTCGCCTATTCCCGCCTCCCCATTTACACGGGGCCGTGAGCCCAGCGCTCCGTGCAGAGGAGGACACCGAGCTCCGCACGGCCACGTGGGGCAGCTCTGCATGCTAATTAGCCCTGTGTGCGCAGGCCGCGCGGCAGCCGCCTTCACGGGGCAGGACGCAGGGTTTGTTGCTTGAGATCTGGTCGGTTCCGATGGGGCTGGGATTTTATATCACAGCTGAAGCATTCGAGACTATAAAGTTAAAACTGAATTATCTTTAATGCAGTGGGAGGCTTAAGGTCATATCTACTCTCCAGCCCGGCTGCCTGCCAGAAAGCATGAACCGCAGCCTTCGCACCGCACGAGCTCCTCCTCAACTCCCAGGAGCATGACGCCGCCTCCGCACAAGTGGGGAAACATTCATCAAACGCAGCGTGGTAATTTACAAAGGCAGCATAAAATTGTGAATTTTCAACTGCATAATCTTTGGACAGGTAAACAAATCACCGCGGGTGCAGGCAGTGCGCGGCGCACCTTGCTGAACATCCGTCACCGAGGCGCCCAGGCAGCCAGCCGCCCGCACCCGGAGCCACCTTTGGCGTCTGGGGCTGGGGAGGCGGAACGGAGCCGGTGACGGGGTGACAGGGCGTGTCATGATGGATGAGGCCCGGAGGCGCGAGGCACCCGCCTGCTTGGCTGGCGCTGGCTGGCCCGTCCAGGCTGCAGCCCCAGGAGGATGGTGCCTGGGCCAGCTCAGGCCGGGACAGGGCCAGGGCTGGGCCTGGGGGCCCCAGGGGGGCGGCACCCTCCCCGTGGCCGGCCCCGCGCAGCGCACTTACCCGCAGCACCAGCTCCTTGGCAGAGGGGGACATGAGGATGCGGTCGCACCAGGCAGGACACCGGGTGTTCATGTACTGCGCGGCCCGGCTGGCGTCCTCACTGTACGGGTAGCTGGGGGAACAGGGGCGGAGGGTCAGCCGGCTGCCGCCGTCCAGGAGATCCACGGGGAGGGCCCTGCGCACCGCCCCCCCTCCGTGAGCCTCAGAATGGCCAGAGCCACCAGGGAAAGAATGTCCGTGCACACGTCTCTACGGTATAAAGCCAAATTCGCAGTTTAAGTTTTTATATCAAACTTATTTTTACGTGAAACTAAATTTTACTCCTAGCGCAGTTTCTCCAAATAAAACACTCCCTTTTACAGAATGGAACTGTCTGCTAAGCTTTGTTTGTTTGCTTCTTGTAGCTTTTAGTTTTGAACGTGGTCTAAAGTGCAATGAGAGCCTGCGGTGGGAAAAACAGCCTCAGACGTCCTCTGCCTCGTCCGGCGATGTGCCGGCTCCCCGGGACCCCCTCCGCCCCGGCCACCGCAGGAAGTTCCTCTACACGCAGGTGACCTCGGTGTGCGGCGGTGCCGGACGCCTCCCCGTGGGCGTCCCCACCTGCTCCTGTCTCGCCTGCTCTTATCTTGGGAGGAGCATCCGGTGCCGGGCTGCAGCCCTGGGCGGTGCTGACGTCCGCACTCTCCACCCCAGGCACGTCCACCCCTCTGTGGCTTCAGGGACAGGCTCCGGCCGCCAGCCCTGAAGGTCAGGCCCGCAGCAGGGACCATAGCACCCGGCTCTGTCTGGGCACTCAGGCTCCGCCCACCCGCCATGCTCTGCTCCAGGGGCCTGGCCTGCCCAGCGTCGTGTTTAAGGTGCAGACCCAACCCCTAAGGGGCATTTTGTTTGGGATTAAACTGAAATGATGATAAATGAATTCAACTTTAACTGAGAACCCTTAGCTGTGTCCAGCCTTGCACCCCTGAGTAGGCTGTATCTGTTTATCCATCTGTCCGTCCATTCCATCCATCCATCCATCCATCCATCCATCCACTCAGAGAGACAGGAGCTCTCTGTCACCCGGCTAGAGTGCAGTGGTGCAATCACAGCTCACTGCAGTCTTGAGCTCCCAGGCTCAAGGAATCCTCCCGCCTCTGCTCCTCAGTAGCTGGAACTACAGGCACCACCATGCCTAGCTGATTCTTTTTTTTTTTCTTTTTTCGTAGAGACAGAGTCTTGCAATGTTTCCCAGACCAGACAAGCTGCCTCTTACGGCCTTCAACAGAGTCTAAAGATTTTACTTGTAAAAGTCTAATGTGTACCTTTAGATCAGTCCTAAAGTATCACATAGCATTTGTTGTCAATGATATCGTAGTCTCTGTTAAATTTTCCTGTTGGTTTTAGCTGGAAAAGGATGCTATTGATTTTTCAGGCAGGTCCTGTCATCGGTACCTGCAGGTGTGGATTCTGGGGCCTCTTGCGCCTCCTGCCCTCTGCGGGGCTGGCCCCTGCCCAGGCCTGGCCCTGCCCGGAAGGCCTTGAGGCCCCGCCTTGTCCCTGCACCTCGACCAGCCAAGCAGGACGGGGCTGGGAGAAGGTGTTCTCTGCCTGGTGCCTCCTCCAGAGCGGCTGGCCCTGCACAGAAACCCAGGCCCCGGCCTCACATGTTACTTTGCTTGATTAAAGACTCAGATGTGGTTGCAAACAAGATCCATGTAGTTCCCACTTAGAGGAAGTACTCAGAGACGGTCCCAGCTCGAGGGCCTGGCACGCAGCCCAGCGAGACGCGCTGCCCAGCGCACCCACAGCCGGAGACGCCGGTTAGGAAGGACAGGACCAAATCTACCTGCTTTTGGAAACGCCACTCCATGCCCGATTACCCCACGTGGCTGTGACCACCAAGGCCTGCGGGCCACACCTGAGGCTGCCCCGTGGCGCCCACAGGGTCCCTACGGGATACGCCGGGGCCTAAGGTCAGCGCAGATGCTGAGCTCTGCGTGTGTGCGGCCACAAAGGTGAGCTGAGCACGTCTGTGAGCAAACAGGTCCTAGCTCCCCACACGCAGTGGAGCACGGCGGGAGGTGCCACACGCCCCTGTCTACGGGACGGGGTCTGGTGGCCAGACGGGCTCCGGCGACCAGCAGCAGAGGATGGGACGCCAGTGCGGCGACCTCCTCAACACCGGCACCGCGAGGGAGGCCGGGGGGTGTTCACAGGTGACACAGGAGAAACCCGGCCCCAGGGGCGCCCGGCCGGGGTGGACGGCAGGCCCCGCCTCCCCAGCTCAAGGCCGGACGCCCCGAGAGGACCAGGCCTGGGAGGGCGGCGTGGAGCCACGGCCGCTGCCCTCCTGCAGGCGGGAGGCACGGAGCGAGGGCAGGGCCTGGGCGGTGATTCGCTCGGGAGCGCCGCGCACACGGGCTTATCTGAAAGCAAACCCGCCAGGGCGCGGACGGGACAGGGGGCCCTATGTCCGCCCCGTATAGCCTGGGCGCCGTCGCCATAATTACAGGCAGCGGCGATAAGGTGAACAATCGCCCTCCTGTGTGGCCGCCACGTCCCTTCCTCGAAGGCTGTGGGCAGCGTGATGACTGCTCGCGAGGCCGGGCCGCCGCCCTGCTCCGGGCAAAGCTCTGAGAGCTGAGGGGTCTGGACTGGGCAGGTCGCGCTGCCCGGGTCCGAAGCTGCCCAGGGCGGGAAGCGCAGGGCCTGGCCGCATGGCGCGTGCCTCTGCCAGGCGGGGCCGACACAGGGCACCCAAGGCTCGGGAAGGCCCAGAGCAATCGGGGCTGGGAGCCCCTCTCTGCTGGATTCCGCGGGGAGGAGGCAGCTCCTGCGTTGGCCAGCGCCATCCTCTGCAGAGGGGAAGAGGGTGTCGGCCCCCAGTGCACTCATTCTGGGGGGGCGGCAGGGCGGGAAGCGCCTCTTGGCTCTCACCTGGTAAAAGGTAACTGCTCCCAAACACCCGCTGCTTTTGTGTCGGTAACACGACCACATCAACAGCACCAGGCACCGAGGAGGATTCGGTACGTTACAGAGAAAAATGATTCTGACATGTAATGGCGTCACTAAAGCGCATTTCTACGCTCGAGTGAGACCTGAGTCACAGTGAACAACCTTGGCCTCAAATACCTGGTTTCAGAACCACCAGCTGCTAACGAAATGCCTGAAAAAGACAAAAACACTGGAATCGAAGTAAAAATACTGAACGATTAAAACTGCGGCTACGCGGAAACCATGACGTGGAAGAACTCGGCGCGGCGGCGTGGCTCACACTGGCGTGGTGGGGGGACGGGGATCCCAGAACCTCGGCGGGTCTGGGCGCAGTGAGTCACGCACAGGTGGAGCCCGGCTGGGGCCGCGCACATCACGGCCCTGGACTGGTCAGAGAGCTGGCGCAGGGTGTGGGCTCACGCTGCGTGGCCTTCCACCTCGGCACGACACCCGCCACCGTCTGCGGCACTCTGGTGCCTTGCAGTTTGGGGCTGTTTTATTTTATTCACAGTCACACTGAGATGTCACTGCTGTTTCCACGGCGCAGGAGCAGGAAGCGGGCAGCGGCCAGTCAGCGCGGTCTTCCTCAGCGCCGCACACTCGGCACCGGACAGGCCAGTCCACGCACGAGCGTGCCTGACGACACGGTGACGTGATTCCACTCGCTGAGCCTCGAGCCTGGGAGACGGAACTTCGGGACCCGGGCACAGACTGGACTCTGCCCACACCGAGGCACTCTGCGGACGCCGGCTGACGCGGCTGCTCATTTTCAAGGACAGCATTTTTTGCCAGAAAGATCGACAGACAGACCAGGGTCACTCAGACGTGGGCAGCCAACCGGCTTCTCCCAAGAAGCGGTGAGAGGAGGCACCACTTCGGGGAAACGACTGGCAGTATTGGTTGCTGATGACAAAATTCAAGCTTTCAAGAAAAATCCCGCCAGACAGGGCCCCACCGCAGGCTCCTCTGCTGACGTCCGCGTGTTGACGCAGGTGCGGGGGCTCTCAGTGAGCTGTGCTGACGCTCAGACGCCCGCACACCCCGTGGCCCACGCGCGCTGCCACCAAGGCGTGCACACCGGCCAAAGACCCAACCACGTGCAAAGGGCGGACGGCCGTGGTCTCAGACTCCACGCTGCGAGTAAGTTCCGAGAAGTCCGTTTCTCGAGGTGGCGGAGCGGGCACACCCACACCGCGGAAGGTAGTCGCAACGCCACGTGCACCGCGTCCACGAGAGGCCGGCCCTGCTGCCCACGCCAGCCGTCCCCTGCCATGCCGACTCTAACACGATTTATGAAAAGTGGGAACCACGGCCACTCTTCCAATTATTTTTTGTTTGGAAAATAGTTATTTTTCCGTGAAAATGTTATTTATGTCAACACATACTGGGTTTGTTATTGCTATTTTAAAATGAATTACTATTTTAAAATCTAAGGCGATCATCGATAGACACAGGACACAGCCCACAGGACGAACAGGCCTGGGGTCCTCAAGCTACGAGGAGTGAAAGTGGGTCCTGCCCCAGGGCCGTGGCTCCCAAGGACTTGCCCCGAGCGACAGGGCCAGCATCTTGATGGGGACACGACTCCTCCTTCTCGGAACAGAGCGGTGCAGTCACTGCCTGACTTCAGGCTGTCCCCAAACACTCTGCCGTTATTTAAAGGGAGACCAAATGAAATACACGTGACAGCCGTCACCTTTTGCATACGAAGCGGTCACACGGAGAGAGGACGGGTGGCTTACAGGCTCCTCCGCTGGCCTCAAGGCCACGGTGGCAGGCGGGAGGTCCAGGTCTCTGCTGCCAGTGGCTTGCTGAGTCCTCTGGCTCCGGAGGGGTTGTCCTCAGGGAGGGGCTGGGCTGGGCCGGGCCGGGTGTGAAGGCTCCGCGGCCCAGAGGAGGAACCACCCTCACTGACCCTCAGCTACGCAGGATTTAGTGAACGCTTCAGGTCCCGGGAAGACGCTCCCCTGTCACTTCAGTGGAAAAGGCAGCTGCACAACCGCATCTTTATGCTTCGATCTCTTTAAAGTTGATGCAGTGCCCAGCGCCGCTCCAGCGTGCCTGGAGCCACTCTGAGGGGTGCGCTCCTCCGCCGTGACATCAGGGCCGGGGCTGGGCAGCAGCCGCAGGACACCCTGGCCGCTGGCCGGCGTGTTACTGAATGACGGACAGTTCTGAAAACCGGGATCTGCAGCTGGAGAAGAGAGCGCAGGGCCCGCCCTGCCTGGGCCGCGGCTGCCGAGAGACGTAGGCCCTCAGCACCCCGGCTGCGGCAGGGACGCCCCGACAGTCTTGGAGTCCTCACGGCCTTCTGGAAAGTACTAGGAGAGCCCAGAGCGTGGGGAGCACAGACATCAGGAGCTACATCACGTAATGAGAATTTAAGTGGAAAACGGACAACCTCACGACCAAGCAAGGTGAACCCAGAGTCCTCAGGCCACACCCTGACGCACATCTGAAGCGGGGCTGGACTCGGCTTTGCCCCAAAGCTGGGGGGCGGCCCTGGGGCCAGCACAGCCTGCAGCCCGCAGCCCTGCAGACTCATACCGCCCCGGCGTCTTGGCGCTGGGGCAACAGGTCCACCAGGTGCCTTTGGGGGCCTGCGTGTCCTGCAGTCAAACCTCAGGCCCACGTGGCGATGGGGGGCACCCGCCCTCCCACAGGGTGACACCAGCATGCCTGTCGTGGCAGCACAGAGAAGGACATCTCAGCCACCACCACCTTCCGGAAGGCTCCCCACCCCGACAACTTATCTGAAAACCTTCCCTGGACACCAAAGCGCTCTGTTATTTCACGGCTCAGCCCATGGCACCACGGCTGGTGGCAGGAAAGCCGGTGTCACCAGGCTCCCCCAGGCAATGTCCTCTTGGGCTCCCACCCCTGGGCCAAGGGAGGGGCAAACGGGGTCTGCGGGCTGAGGTGTCCAGCTGCTTCCACCCGTGAGTGGCTGCTCTATGCCACACCTGTGCAAAGAGTGCACACAAACACCCATATCCACATGCATGCGCTCACACGCACACCTGTGCACGCACACCTGTTCATATGTGTGCATACTCACAGAATGTACACCCCACATGCACAAACCCTGCACATGCACCCATGCACACACCACACAGTTCACACATGCTCCCACTCATGAACACACATGTGCACACACATGAACATGCACACCCACCCACCTTGTGCACACATGCATCTGCACACCTGTGTGGTACACACTGCATACTCATAGACACATTCATGCAATGCTCACACACAATGCGAACTCTGGTGCATGTGCACACCCCCCACGCACACGGTCCCGTAAGTACACACCCCATGCAGCGGTGCGTATGCATGTATGTTTGTGCACATATGTAACACAGCTGTGCATGCATACGTGCACACTCAAACTCACGTGCACACATGCACATGGCCATATACACATTCATGTGTGGATACACTACATACACACATGTAAATCCATGTGCTGCACACACACACGTGCACAAGTAGTCCATAACCCACTCACATAATTCTGCACACACATGCACAAATGAGTGAATGCAACTATGCACAAATCCTCTATACACACACAAACCCAAGCACACACCTAGACCCATGCACACACCCAGACTCGTACACACCTATGCACACGCACACACATGCACACGGCTCATGCCTGTGCGCACATACAACCTGCACGTGCACATACTTGTGGGCGTGCGCAGTCACCTGCTCTACTGCAGTCAGAGAACACACCTGGGCTGGTACCAAGCCACAGAACCACCCTCTGATCCCTGCCCTGCTCCTTCCCAGTCACTCCTGTTCACGCCACTCCCACTCCTGGGAACGGTTCAGCAGCCCACGGGGGCCGGGAACTCTATTTGTTGGCCACAAACATGGTTTTTAAAACACAGTAGAACCAAAGTGGGGAGGGGCATTGGTGCATCCAGGCGGGGGCGGGGCACAGACTCAGGAGCCTCCGTCGGGGCTCGGGCCGCAGGTGCCCCTGTGCCGGGCTGGGAGGTGCAGTGGCTTCTGTGGCGCGTTGGACCCCAACCCTTGGCAGCCAGCGCTTCTCTGGTCTGGAACATCTCAGCTCCGCCTCGGAGAGCTCCAGTGCAGTTTCCAAACTACAGGAAAACGCCTGCAACTGAGCTGACAGGACAGGAAGTGCCCAGAGCCCCACGTGTCTTGTGTCGACACCCGCCGGGCTGGGGTGGTGAGGGCGCTCTCGCCGCAGTGTGACGGTGAAGCCAGCAGCTGGGGCGGGGCACGAGCCGCCCACGGTGATGCCCTGGGCTGCCACGGCACGTGGATCTCGGGGGGCTGGAGGCCAGGCATCATGAAGGCCGTGGCCAGCGCAGGGGGCGAGGTTGCCCCAGAGCCGCTCTGAGTGGGAGCCGGGAGGCCCGGCCACCGTGCGCAGAACCTGCCGGTGCTGTCGGCAGGACGGTGGGCAGGTGCGGCGGAGTGAGGGGCTGCAGGCCGCGGTGCCGCGAGAAGACAGTGACGCTGACGACGGCCGACGCAGCTCGCCAGCGGGAGCCCACGGTTTGATGACAAGGACGCTGCGCCTCGCAGTGTGGGTGTGGGGGGCCACTGCCGCCCTGACGTGGCCACAGACCTCACGCCTTAAACCGCACGGCGGGTGAGGCTGGTGTCTCAGCTTGGGGTCTCACGCCAGGGCACTGTTCCTGCCCTGCTGGGGGTGGGGAGCTGCCCAGGCCATCCCGGAGGGAGGCAGACCCGGCCCGAGGCCTGGCGTGAGTGCGCCCCTCCTGCCCTGCTCTCTGCTCCCCGCCAGGGAAAGCCGTCCGTCCAGCGGGGCCCACAGGGGTGGCACAGGAGATTGACCCCTTTAAGCGCACTGTCCTTAATCACCTCACTTACCCAGAAGCCCCAGGGTGCGTGGGCCCTGACACCGGCACCGCTGGCCCGGCTCTGACACTATGCCCTGAGCACCTGGACCCCCGGCCAGAGCCCCGCACCCTGAGGTCGGAGGGGTGCGGGCCTGCGGCCCCCCACCACCGAGCTGCAGAGAGTCCGTGTCCAGAGAAGGGCGGGGCATTTCCCAGCCTGCACAAGCCTGACCACGGGAGTGTGGCGCAGGCATCTTGAGTGACCCCCACAGAGAAGCTGAGAGGCCGTCTGGTTCTCGAGCACAGCTACTCATTCTGAGCCAAGGCTGCGGCGTGCTCACTGCCGGGCTTAACGCAGAACAAGTGGGCGGGAGGCAGCCCCCACGTGCTGCGTCCACACGGACGGCAGGTCTGAGAGGCGCAGTGGCGAAGGCTGAGTCCTGCAGGCTCAGGCCTGGCTGCACCTTCACGGGCCACTTGCTGTTAAATCGTAGCTCTCTCTTTAGGCCACTCCTCTGAGGTCCTGTGCTGGCGCTGGCGGGAGGCAGGAACCTGGCGATACTGTTGCAGGTTTCAAGGTTCCACAAACATCAGCGTGAACATGGCCTACCATATGCTCGAGGAAGACAAACGGAACCAAAACCCTCCCTCAGGACACTGCCTCATGGCAGGAAAGATCCAAGACAGAGCCGCCCTGGGCACCCCAGCGTGCAAATCTCACGTGGCCTTATTTTGCATGTTGGAAAAACATCGTTTTTTTTTAAAAAAAAGAGGATCACAGAATTACTATTACTCCAGCTGGTTGCTTTCTTCAGGTCGTGGGGAGTGTAGAAGAAGGTGCGGTTTGCGCAAGCACAGGATGCACACACACACGCACACGCACAGTTACACCATGAACACAGGCACGCAAATGAGCACACAACACTTGCAGGCACACATATGCACACATGCACAGACACGCGTGATGCACACACAGGTGCACACACACCCCAGAGGGAGGAAGGTGGAAACGTTACCTGGCTGGTCCGGCAAGCAGTGTGTTCCTTACCTGGGAGGGAACGAGATGTCCAGTTCATACAGCCTGTCCTTAAAGACGGACAACTCTTTGTCAAATTCCAAGAGCTAAAGAAAAGAAAAAGAAGAGAAAGTCACTGTTTCCTCACCGGGACACTCTGGTCCGTGTGCGGCGGGGACGCCTGTGCCTGCTGGGAAACACACGGCTCACGTGCTTGGAGTGGCATGCCCCCCAGAGTCGCCGCGACGTGCCACCAGGAAGCTCTGTGGTGCCACCGACGCTGGTGTCTGGGCCTTGGCTGCGGCGCCAGGCCCTGCACTGCCGTCACCGACCAGCTCTGCCCACCCGGGGACCTTCCCGCAGTGGCCTCTCTGCTGGGCGGCCCTGCGCAGACACGCGGATGACAGGCACTGTCCCTTTGCGGCACGTGTGGCCGCTCCACCCTGGAGCTGGGCTTGACGTCGCGGCAGGGACACGCCGGCAGAGAGCGCGTCGGCCTCGAGCGGGAAGGTCGAAAACGCTGTCCCACCTTTGCGCGCAGGTGAGGTTCCGGCGGCAGTGCAGGCGGGAAACACTCGTTCCCACGGGGCGGGAGGCCCCTCAGGGCTCTCCAGAGAGGAGGTGTCACCCCCGCCCCGAGAGAGGCCACCGCGGCACCCTGGACGCCACTCGTCAGTCACATCCCGCCCACAGCTGAGTGGGCCCGGCAAACTCCGCCTCAGAACCACAGCGCGTCCTAGCGTGTTCCTGCCTCCTCATCCATCATTCCCGAGACATGCAATTAGCAGCCTCGTGTGCGCAGTAATTGCCGTGTGCGGCTGCTGCCTGAGCCACTGGCACTGCGGCCCCCGCCGGCTCTCGCCACCGTGCCCCCAACCAGGCTGGCACCTGCGATCTGGGGCCGGGCCGGGGCTCAGGTCACGGGAAAACAGCCGGGATCTCTTTCAGAAGTTGCCGTGCTCACAGCACTGGCACGGCCACCACGCGGGGGCGGGGAGGGACGGGGCCACTTCAGACACAGCTGCCCGGAGTCACCGCACACGGCAAAGCCCAGACTCCGGCCGAGTCTCTGACAGCCGGGCCCCCACGGTGCTGCGTGTGAACAAACCCTTGTGCTCTACGCAGTTTACCCGGCTCAGCGCGGCGCCGGCACCCAGGCCGCAGGCGGCTCTCCGTGACACCGGGTGGCCCTGCTGCCTCTGCACTGGGGGAGGCCCCGGCGCCACCCAAGGAGGGACCCGCCCCAGGTCTGAGAGCTTTGGGAATGACCTCGGCAGCACCCGGCGGGTGGGGATGGGCGGACGCCCTGCACAGGGAAGTCCACCTTCAAGGGCCAAGCGTGTGCGTGGGCTCCAGACCAACCCTGCACTCACGCGTGTGTGTCCGTGTACCTGTAGGAACACTACACTTACACACAGGCCTACACACACGCATCACATCCAGGACATCCCACGTCGGAGACAAACAGTCCCCGGATCCCAGGGTGGGCCCGGCTGGCCTCTCGGGCGTGGGGTGCCCCGGCAGCGCGGTGTGCAGCGCCAGGCCCTCGTGTGGACGGTGGGGCCGTGCACCGGGCACGCGGCTCGTCCGGGGCTGACCCGGCTCTGACCGCCGCGACCAGGAAGGGGTGCTGGGCTCCGCGGCTGCTGGCCACGCAAGACCGGGAGCCAGTCCCTTCCGGGAATCCTGTGCCAGAGAATCCGCAGGGAGCTGCCGAGGGGGAAGAAGCCGCGGCAGACTGGCGCGTTTCCCAAGTGCCGACGGCAGCCCCTTGGGTCTTGAGGACGCGATTCCGGGTCTCAGGCGCACAGGCAGGCGGGCGCGGGCTCACCCTGCGCAGTCAGGTCGTCCGCAAGCCCCACGTCCGACTCGGGCTTCTAAGGACCCCGAGGACGCTCCCACAGTCGCCGCGTCCGCACCGGCCCACACAGTCCGCAGACGCAGCTCATCGCACGTGACACGTGCTGAGACCTGACGCGAGGTCCTCGCTCCTCCTCCGCGGCGCCCTGCTCCGGAAGCACGGCCACCCTGTGTCCGTGACAGCCTCTCTGTCTCCGTGCTGACGTCTACGTTCTGGCCGGTGCCCCAGGACGAGCAGGCTGCTCACAGAATCCCAAGTCAGCCGCATCGTCCATCCGCTCTTTGACCACGTTGCTCCATCACCTCCTGGTTTGCGAGGCTGCGGCATTCTCGCCGGGTGATCGACATCTTTCCCGTGCTGCTTTTAAAGCTGTCCTTGTGTCTGAGGTTCTGCCCTCTGGCTCTGATGGGTCTGTGGTGAATTTATTTTCATTCCTCCTGCTCAGGACTCCTTGTGTTTCCTGAGAATTTCCATGACGGTTCTGGGAAACACGCAGTCGTTAACTCCCCAAACACGACTCCTGGGAAATCCCAATCCGTGCTGAGCTCCAGTCCCCCCCGTGGATTCTCCCGCTCACGTTCTGCACACGTGTGTGCTGCGCTCAGGCCTCCCTCAGGCCTGCCATTCAGCTCACCAACCCCTTCTTCAGCTGCGTCCACTCTGCCTCTCGTCCATCCCCGGCCGTGCTCAGGGCTTCCTCGTGGACACTGTCTGGGGGTCTCTCCTCCGTCCCTCCCTGCTGCTCGCCCACCGGGTCATCGCCTGACAGCCGGGGGGCTCCCCGGTGGGGGCGTCTGTCTGTTCCGTCCACCCAGAGCAGGGCAGCCAGGGCAGCTGCTGAGCGGACACGTGGCTCGGGAGCTCAGTATGGTGTCCGCTGGTCCCGCGGTGCGGCTTCCAGAGACTCTAGGCACGCCGCAGTCCCAGCACTTTGGGAGGCTAAGGTGGGAGGATTGCGTGAGCCCAGCAATTTGACGGCACTGCACTCCCGCCAGGCAACAGAGCGAGACCCTGTCTCGAAAATAAAAAAACGACACAGGACCACACATCGAGGGGCATTTGAGAGAGGGCTCCCAGCAGGGCTGCGGTGCTGAGTGAAGCCGCCACCACGATGAGCTGGTGGGGGCGGGGCGCTGGGGCCGAGGGGACACTGGCAACGAGGACCCCACAGGGAGGGGAGGAGGAGCCTGTGCAGGTGGACAGGACACTCTCGATGGGTCCCTGTCACCAGCAGGAACGTGGGCGGCCGGGGGGCACACCCGAGTCAGGCCCCAGGAACCTCCCGGCAAGTCTGTGGCCTGCAGGGTCGCGGGAGCACAGGGCGGGCAGAGGGCCTGTGACTGAGCTCCCAGCACCCGGAGGTCCCGGCCCACGCGCTCCTGAGGGGCTCCCAGTGCAAACCGCAGGTGAGAAGCAGCGTTGCAGCCTCCGCACACTCAGCGCCTCAGGGGATGGGACCCCAACCGTCCTCTGCACACCGGCCTGGTGGAGAGACCCTCACCCACACCACCGGGACTCTAAGGAGTCGGGGTCTCTCCCTCCCTCCTGGGTCCCCCGTGGGGCGTGTGAGCTGGCCCCAAGGGGCCTGGGGGCTTCCTGTGTCCTGCGCTCAAGGCCTGGGGGCGATGCTGGTCCCAGAAGGCTCAGAGGGAGCCGCTGCTGGGGCCTGGGCTCCGCTGCTGGCACGTCTACACGGCTGGTCTGAGCCACGGCTGACCTGTCTGTACACTCAGATCACAGCCAGAGCACACTTTGTATCGTGTTTTGTAAACTGGCATTCTCCTTCAGGGAGAAAACGAGATTCTGCTTTTAAAAAACACATCTCCCTGAATGTAGACAAAAGCTTAACATCACTGGCTGAACAGATGGTTTGCATCGAGAGGGAAAATTAAAAACCTAAACTTCTGCTCTTTCAAGGAGTAACTGTGACCTGACTCCAGGCGTTGAAGCCCGCCCCTCCTGAGACAGGCCCAGGTGGTACCGCGGCACACCCAGCGGGCAGCTTGTCTGCGGGGGAGAAACCAGCACACGCACTCAGATAGAAGAGGAGACAAAGGGCGGGTTTTCCCCTCTGCCCTCCCCTCCGGCCCGCAGCCAGGCTCTTCCTCCGCGCCCTCCCAGCAGGCAGGCCCACCCTGGGCACGAGCGAGGCAGAGGAGCGGGGTCTGCTGGGACCCGCAACGTGGTGTGGGCTGGGTTTTCCAGCCTCTGCCACGCGTGGCTCTCAGCACCCACACCGGCCCCTCCACCGTGGCTCTGTGGGAGGGTTCTGCACACATGTGTGCACACGTACACAGTCATGAGCCACTTAATGACAGGGACACGTTCTGAGAGATGCATCACTGCGCAATTCCACGCCGTGCGAATGTCACCGGGTGTGTCTACACAGGCCTGGACGGCAGGGCCCACCACGTGCCTGGGCCGTGTGGCGCAGCCCTGCACCCGGGTACTGAGGGCCGCAGGCAGGTGGGACGCGGTGGTGAGCGTGTATGTAAACATGCGCAGACACGGAAAAGGTCCAGTGAAACTACAAGATGAACAACGGACACCTACACGGGAGCTCGCGGGGCGGAGCCCGCGGGACGGGAGGCTGCTCTGGCGACGCGGCGAGGGCCAGGGAGGGACGCGGAGGCCCAGCGCTGCTGCTCACGGAGGCCACACGGGACTCGCGCACCGCCCTCCTCCTTCAGCGACAGATTGAGCTCGGCTTACTGTGACTTTTCACTCTATACACTTTAACGTTTTTAACTTTTGGACTATTTTGCAGCAACAGTTTAAAACACAAACACATCGTACAGCTGCACAAAATACCTTTTCTTTATGTCCTTATTCTAAAAGCTTTTTCCTATTTTTAAAGGTTATTATTTTTTAAGAACTTCTTTGTTAGAAACTAAGACACAAACATGCGCATCAGCCGAGCACAGCGTCAGGGCCGTCGACGTCACCGTCTCCCCTCTGTCCTCCCACTGGCCGGTCTCTGGGGCGAGGACACGCCCGGCGCTGTCACCCCTGCGGTGACGGTGCCTCCCGCACGGCCCCAAATCACCTTCACTTCCTCGCTGAGCTCCCGCCACCCAGCAGTGGGGCTGCCATCAGTTTCGAGGTCCCCACGACCTGCTCTGGGGACACTTCCCAGGGGACCCGCACCTGTGTGCTGTATCCATACCTGTGTGCACATGTGTGACATCTGTGTGTGTCACACATATGTACAGAATGTGTATGGTGCCCTGGGCCTGTGTGTGCCTGGACGTGGGGGCTTTTGCTGTGACCCAGTGACCACTCCCCAGTTTCAATCAGCCCGGCCAGGCCGAGCAGCCAGTCTGCCTCAACGCTCTGATCGTAAAGCAGAACCTGTGAATGTCGACACGCGTGCATCCCACACGCTCCGGTAAGGCTGCCCAGGCACGCGGCGTGGTGGGCTCATGCCTCCTGTCACGACTGACTGCGATCTGTCAGCCGTCTCCGGGCTGGTGGCACCGTGAGACGGCCCAGCAGACTACCCGCTCTCGGTTGTTCCTGACGCCCCCAGGCCCACGTGTGCTCAGCCCCGCCAGGCTCGCCAGCCCCGCCCCTCTCCTGGGAGACCCTCGGACAGCACTGCTCCTCACCCCCTCCCCCACTGCACACCTGTTGCCCATATTTGCGCAGAGATGCCCTGAACTAGGCGTGTAAACTCACTCTCACTAATGCTCATCAAGCGTCTCCATGTGCTGGGCCGTGCTGCACGCCAGCCTTGGCCACGGGCAGAACCAGAACCAGAACCTAGTGGGGACAGCCATGAAGCTGTGCTGGGGCCACGCAGGTTCTGACGGGTCGGTAGGACCCTCAGCCCCTGTGGCAGCCGTGGAGACACAGCTCCCAGGGCCCAGAGCTGCCACCCACCCGCCACGTCTGCACAGGTGACGTGGGTTAAAGCCGCCGCTGCTGCCGAGAAGGTTCCAGACCAGGAACTGCGCGGCATTTCCACTGCACTGGCGATCTGTCTCCCCGAGCTTTCTCACAAACACGAGACATTTCGCATGCATCCCGCACGCTCCCCTTGATTGCAGAGTGGAAAACAGGCAGGGCTGGTGCGGATGGTGACAAAGGGCGCCGGTCGTGCGCATTTGTCAGGAGCTGTCCCCGCGGCAGAGTCCACCGTGCTGCGGCGACACCGCGCTGATAAAGGGAAGAGCCCAGAAAATCGATGCGCCGGGGCCGGCGTGGCTGCTAAGCACACAGAAAACATCTCTCTCCGCGCGGCCGGCGCTGCGGAAATTCCCAAGCCCTGCCCTGGGACAGCCACGGAAAATTTAATCTCTCCAAACCCTCGCCAGGCCACTCCATCCTGCGGCCCTGACAGCCACACTTATAATTAATTATACAATTTCGATGGGAATATCGACTAAACAAAGCTATAAATCATAGAAAAAGTCAATAGGCATGGACACATTCAATCATGTCCCGGCCAATGATTACTACTCTTAAAATACAATAATTATTTTCAGGAGCCAGCTCGAATTAAATTCCTGTCAGACGGGTACAAGACCGGCGGCTGATGAAGGATAAGGATGCGATGGATTTGGGGGGCTGAGGCCAGCGCAGGCGCGTCTCCCCGTGGACGGGAGCTGGCTTCTCGTGGCCGTGGCGCTGCGTGTTCAGGCATACTGAGACGGTGAGGTCATCGCCGACGGCACATCAGGCCACCTGTCTCGCCCCTCCCCTGAAGGGGACGACGCCCTGGTCTCTGGCACAGCCGCCTCGGCGGGTGACTTCCACTGCGTGTTCCCGGGGCAGCTGCGTGGGCGCAAGCACGTCTGGGGCGCCGTCGTCTCGGGGACCCGAGGACAGGAGAGCGATGCCGTTTGGACATTGGAGAAACTACACGCGCAGCCCAGGAGGGCGGAGGGCTCCAGGCCCCCTTGGCGTGAGGTTCCCGACACACCAGGACAAACGGGCACGTGGGTCCTCCCAGGTCACTGCACACGAGTCTGCTCTTCGCTTCAACCCAGCTGCGGTGTCCTACCGGAGGATCGAATCCAAAAGTTCTCCTGAACATTCAAACTGAGTTTCTTCCATCTCAGACAGACCCGAGACCACCACACAGGGAGACGCAGGGAGCGTCACTTCCAAAGGCAACAGCGCGTCTCTGTCTAAACACCGAGGGAAGGAAACGAGGACTCTGGACCTCACAGAAGACGATGGCTCCCAGGATGTCCCCAGGACATGCGGCGACCTCCTCACCACGGCACGGCCTGCCCAGTCCTGTGCTTCTCCCTTGGCCACTGCAGCCTCCCCTCCCCTGCTCCTTGCTCCTTCCGGAACGTACCGTCCCCTTCGACACCCTATCGTCCTCCTCCAAGGGCTCCCACCATCTCCCGCCCTGCATGGTCCCGAGAGGCCTCACACCCGGGCTCCGAGGGGCCGGCTCTGTGGGGGGCCTGCATGGCGCCCCTGCCCTGGCCGCTCCCAGGTTCCACGCTTGTCCACACGTGGTCCCTTGGCGGGGACCGGCAGCTCCAAGCAGAGGGCAGGTCCTGCAGCCAGCGCTGCCCTGACAGGGAGCCAGCTCTCGACTGATCTGAGACGCATGTTCCCACCTCAATTTCCACAGGCACTCACTACACACATGCACTCAGACACGCTTAAGTACACACATGCACGCACACACCGCACCCACCCATGTACACACATGCACACGTACTCATATACACACTCATGTACATGCATGCACATGTACTCACAAGCATACCCACACAAGCATCCATGTGCACAAGTGCACGCGTGTGCTGCACACACAGCAAGTCCGGCAACGGGATGTGAGACACTCGTACACGCCTCTCATCAGTGCACACGTGGCTTTTGCCCATTCGGAGCGAAGCTGCACCTAGGGAGCCCCCACACCACCCAGGGCCCCACCTTAGACACATAAGGGTCTCCAGGGCCGACGGCCCACTGATGGTCCCGCCACCCACAGATGGGACACGGATGCGGGAGCCGCAGCCCCACCCGGCCTGGAGGCAGGACGCACCCCACAAGCTGTCCCCGGCAGGGCAGCGTGGCCCCCAGACTCAAAGGCTGACCCAAGAGGTGGCGGCGTCAGGAAGGGTGGTCCTGGAGCCACGGGCCACCGCCGACCACAAACTCACCGCGGTGCCGTTGTTGTCCCGGAAAACCTCCTGGTCGAAGTAGCTGAAGAGCTTCTTCCCCAGCTGCAGCATGACCTGCAAGTCAAAGCGTCGCTGCCGAGCCGGGCAGGGGCGCCCCGCCCCACCCCCACCCGCAGGGCAGGCGGCGGGGTCTGCGGAGGCCGCACCCCCCTCGGCACGGCCGCCGCCTCGCGTCGCCGCAGGCAGGTGCAGCCCCACTTACCTTCCGGTCGTTGTCCGACTCGCGAAATATCAGCTTCACGACTTCGTTGGTGTCGGCGGCCCGCACGGTCTGCATTGTGGCCTTCGTGCAGAGTGTCTGCGGGAAACACGGAGGGACTCAGCCCGACCTGCCCGGGCGGCGCCAGTGGTCTCCCGACCAGCCCACCTGGCGGGACGCATGTTTCCAGACAGGGGCCGGCGGCTGGCTCTGCCTCGCAGCCAGGTCTGCACACCTGGGCCAGGAGCTCCCCACGGCCCGCCCTGCTCCCCAGGCGAGGCCCGGCGCCCACCAAGTGCAGCTGCAGAGGCTCCCGGACCACAAACCTGCTTCCGCACGGAAGCAACCTGATCTGCCGCGGCGGCGCCCTCGGGAGGGGCTGGGCCGGCTCGTCTCCGCTACGCAGAGGTGGGAGCACACTCCCGCCCCCTGGCAGTCACCCCCAAACCAGTCCCTGCGGTGCTCGGCTGACAGGGCCAGGACGCCATAGCACAGGAGGGAGGAGCTGGGGTGGGGACGCAGTAGGGGCAGGGCTGGCCACGCTGGAAGGGGCAGCAGCCTGGACAGCAGAGGAGAGGGAAGACCTTGTCTTAGCCTCGGTGCTGCGGGGGTCAGGCAGAGCTGGGCCCCTCCCCGGCAGACAGCACGAGCCTGGGGGCCTGGCTGTGCTCTGCAAGCCCGGCACAGTTGTGACAACGCAGGAATCGTTCACCAGGGGAAGCGTGAGTGCCACGGCAGGGAGGGGGCGAAGCCCACAGTGGGGGAGGCTGTGCTCAGGGCGGGGAGGACGCCTCAGGGGCTTCCCAGAGCGGGCTGGGGGAGGCGGGGTGGCTGCCACCTCCCCAGAGCACACTCCAGGGCAGGTCATTGACATTCAGAGCGCAGGTCGCTGGTCGGGTCAAGCCCCCCAAAGTGGCTTTTGGACTCATGTGTCACAAATCAGTCTGGGGCCTTCAAGCAGCCTGAGGATTAGGACAAGCACCCAAACAGCCGAGCAGCCCGGCCTGCCCCAGGAGTCCGGCCATCCACATGCTAATGTGCTTAAGTGGCTTAAGCAGCTTTGCGCAGACGCCATTGTAGCCACTGGGGACGCAGGAAATTCCTGGTTCTGTCTCCCAAAGGCATCTGCTGGAGACGTTTTAAGAACTGCTTTATCTCGCCCCTTCAGGCAGCTCCCGAGGACAGACGTTGCTGGACCCTGGGGCCGCCCAGGAGGTCCGACACCTGCCCCGGAGCCGCAGCGTCCCCATTCCCAGGCTTCGCAGAGCCTGCCTGCCCCTCTCCTTTCAGCCCGCGAAGTCCTGGCCACTCATGCAGAAAGCGCCAGGCCGGGCTTTTCCGGCTTGCCTACTCACAGAAGGGATTTTTCTCTTTTGAAAGGTGAAAAAAATACCCCAAATGCTATTTTTAAAAAGCCACCTAGGATTTATTTTATCATTTGTAGCCGCAGGAAGGAACGCTAGAGAGGGCGGCCCCAGTGCACAATCTCGGGGCGCTCGGAACGCCTCCTGTGTTTTCTCTCGGAGTTTGAGGGGACTGCTGTGTGCCGAGGAAGTCCCTCTGTGTGCAGAGAGCAAGATCCCCGGTTTCTTCCCGTTTGGGTAACCACCGAGGCACGAATGCTGGACAAGGCGGCCCAGGCCCAGGGTACAGGTGTCACCCGGGGAGGACGCCGTTCTCTGTGTAACGGACTCACGCGGTCTGCACGGCCCGTCTGACTCGGTGATCGGAGCCCCTATGTGCACACGCACAGCCGACGGACCCCCCCTCACCCCATCCGCAGACACGCAGGCTCTGCCGCCAAGTTCAAAACTCCACTGAGAGGCAAACGCAGCCTGTCGGACGCGCAAAGGCCCCGTCTTGCATGTGCATCTTAAAGAGCCAGTTCAGAAACACAGAAGTTGTTCTGTGCTGACACCAACACCTGAGGCCGAGACACAGGGGCACACGGGGGCATACGGGCAAGTGCGGGCCACAGGGTCAGCCCC
>VBSM01003146.1:116044-128295 GCA_008086735.1 Cheirogaleus medius
GCCGCAAGGATTTTATCTCCCCGAGAGCCGTCTCTCCCCTCCTCCCTCAGCCTGGGAGCAAAAGGCTGTGAACAGCTGAATAAAATGAAGACAAATATCAAGTCAGCCTTGCCCGAAATCCGGACACAGTACAGGCAGCACTGAGGGAATATTCTAGGGCATTCTTAAGGAATCGAACTGTTGTCAAGAGAATAAGACGTTGTTTTTCCAAACTGAGACCTCCCGAGGAAGTGCTGAGTGACCCCACGCCACCCAGCAGCCCCGGAGAGCGCGCACCTCTGCGAGGATCTCAGAGGCCGGAGCGAGCAGATCGGAGGTGTGTCCGCTGGCCAGGACGCCGGGACGCCTGGGCCGTGCCAGGGCTGTGGCGAGGGAGCTTCCTGTGGAAGCCTGAGGTGGCCCGTCCATGCTCACCCACGCCCACTGTGCAGAGCTGACCACACTTGGCCATGGAGCAAATCCTTGGGGGCCCCATTGACGCTTCTCATCAAACTGGAAGGGAAACAACAAAACGCAGCCTGTTCCTTGGGGTGACGCCTCCCGTGTGGGCGGCCTGGCCACCACCCGCCTGCAGGAGCCCGTCCAGCCTCCAGCTGACAGGAGACCCAGACCTGCCGACACAGCAGGGGGTGCTGAGGACGGAATTCGGGACTGACCACCCGCACAGCCTGCACCGCAGAGCGAAGGCACCAGAACCAGGCAGCTCAGACGAGGCCGAGCCCGACAGTCCCCAGGCTGCGAGGCACAGTCCGTGTGAGCCCTCAGCCAGCCGTGGAGGGCGTCCTCGGCACACGCGTGGCCCTCGTCCCCACTGAGGCTTTCCTGACAGTCATGCCAGCACTCGGGAGGCCGCCTGTCGGTGCGCCCACCGCAGCCTGAGGGGCTGGCGGTGTGAGCTGACCGCTGACGCTCACCCTATAGAAGTTTCCTTCCCACATTGAGGTGGAGGAATGCCGGTTCCCGGGCACGCTGCCTGTCTGGCCCTTGCCTAACACGCGGAGCACATGGATGGGAGTTCACATTGCGCTTGGGGCGCTCCTGCGGATCTGCTGCCGCGCCGCCGAGGGTGGCCTGAGGACACGTTTGACCAATTTTTCATGCCCGTCCCTCTAACTGTGACCCTGCTCCGGAGCTTTTATCCCGCTGACAACTTCATGCAGAAAAACACGCAGGCCCGCTGACAGCGTGAAATCAGGGACAAAGGCCAGGACAAAGGGGCTGAGGTGCGGGCAGGCGGCCGAATTTCAGCCACAGACAGATGTTCGCGGGAACATCTGAAAGGAGCAGCTCGTCAGAGAAACGGCCTCAAGAGCAGTGTCTGCAGCGGCTCAGACACGGGGCCCAGGTGGCAGCAGCCCGCAGTGGCCAAGCTCGGCCGGGAGAACAAGCCGTGTCATGAGCTTCCGCAACGCAGCTTCCTGTGCTGCCAGGCTCTCGGGGTCTTCCAGGGTCCCGGTACGTTGGACGCGGACCTCTGGGCCCGGCGCCTACTCTCGCCACCCTGCCGACACCTTCGCACACCCCCAGGGCCTCCCTGAGACAGGAGGACTAAGGGCACTGCGTGTCGCAAGCTCCGGTGTGAAACCAGCCATCCAGCTGTGCTCCAGCTCTGCACAGCAGCGTCTCAGACCAGCAGCGGCACGGGGGTCGCGAAGCTGGGAGCTGCCCTCAGGCCTGGGCTGGCTCAGGACGCGAGGGCACCCCCTCCGCGCAGAGGGAGGCCGCCCCCCAGGACAGTCCACGTGGCCTCCTCCTGCGGGGCGGGGCCCAGGTGCGGGCTCGAGGCAGGGGCGTGGGGGACGCCAACTCGGGTGGCACCCTGAGCTCCGCCCACCGCACGGACTGTGCCGGGTCCAGCTGTCAGTACCGAGACGGCCGTCCTCAGCTGTCTCCGCCTGTCCGAAAGGAGCCTGGCCCGTGGCGCCACCAACACCACACAGCGCTGCTCCAGGCTGAGGCACAGGCTGGCCCCGGAGCTGGTCACCTCTGGGAGTAGCGGCTTCTCCATGGAAACCTGTAGACCTGGAAGATGCACCACGGAGTCCTCTCGTCCCGCCAGGTGTCCTGTGCAGGTGCACGCGCGTTCTCTTCAGCGAGGCGCCCTCTCTGCAGGACGCCGTGGCTCGCAAGGACGCTGTGGGTGGGAGCTGAAGCCAGTGTGGCCTCTGCCAGCCGCCGAGACCAGCCTCCACTTCCACGCTGGGGCACCCACTCCAGCTGCGCCGAGTACTGGGGTCCCACGGGTGAGGGGACTCTGACTTTCTTGGCTCAGAGGGTTCAGAAGCTTCTGCGGTGTCACCGTGTGCTGTGACCGGCAAGTTGGTCTGGCGGGTTCTGCAGACGGAGCTGTCTGTGCCTGGCGGCAGGTGCGGCCGCCCCTCCCACGCTGCCGGCCCAGGGTGGCCTCCCCCCCCTCAGACTGAGTCTGTGGGCTCTGCTCTCTCTGCCCCCAGGAGACCGCCGCCACGTCAGAGACCTGACCCTCCAGCAGCGAGTGCCGTGAAGCGGACGTCGTCCACCGTGCGGAAGGCTCCTCGCCGGCAGCTGACCAAAGGCACGGTGGCCATAAATCCATCACTGTCTCACCTTTCTCCTTACCACCATTAGCTGCGGTTAAATTTTAGCCGTAAACGTGTCTGGAGACAGAAAGGGTTGCACATGCAGTCCGCGCAGCAGCTCCCGAGCAGCGGAGGTGAGAGAAACGGGAGGTTCTAGAAGTCGGCTAACAAAGGCAGACCTGAGCGCCTGACATGGCTTCCTTAAAACAGGTTAGTGGGAAATCTTTACCTTCCAGTTTAAATTTTCTGAATGACGACAGAAACAGAACTGACTCCCAGAGATAAGCACTTCTTATGCTACGAATGACTCCGGCAGCAACGTCGGACAATATAACTTTGTGTTCCACCGCACAGCGTCGAAGGCAGCTCTAACTGACAAGCTCCCACGCCGCTGCCGCTGCGACGTGCCTGGACGGCCGGCCCCCCCACCCAGACCGGAGGGGTGCGACGCCGCCGCCGCTCCTGCTCCCACAGCCAGCAGCACGCCGCAGCCACATGGGGCCACCATGCTGTGGGAGGAGTCCGGACGCTCAGCTCCACAGACACCCTAGTCCTCTGGGGTCCGTCTGGGCCTCAGGAACACAAAATAGCACTGTCGGTCCCAAGTGACTGACTATTCTTGGTAACTGACACCTGCAGACGCCACTTCAAGTCTTAAACTCATCATGGAGTACAAATCAGGAATGATCCGGGAATCACGAAGGCAAAATCAGTGGCTTTGAAGCTTGTGTTTGTCACTGGTGACTCCGGTTGAGGAAAGTGCCTGGAAAGCAGCATCTCCACGGATTCTCCGGCCGTCCCTGCCGGGCGCACACCTGCCACCCCCACAGCCAGAGCGCAGCATGCAGACGGCTGCCCCCGCCGGGGGAGACAGGGCCCAGACCCTAGAAGACACCTGCTGGGCCACTGGACACCTGTGGAGGGCAGGGGCCAGAGCTGACGGGCCGGGTGACGTCAGCCCCACTCCTCTCCTTGCTTTTGGTAGAAACAGCCACATGAGTGAGCCCGAGTTAACTCTGGCCAGCCTCCCGCCTCTTTTCCCATGACACGCGCGCGCGTGTGTGTGTGCGTGTGTGTGCGGCTTCTGGAAGTGACCACCCCACCCTGCGGTGCAAGTCGGGAGGGCAGCAGAGGCCAGAGGGCACCATGGCCACCTTGGGCAGCAGCGAGGCCGGGCCACTGCCGTCCCCCAGTGCGACGGTGACCACCTGGACCGCTGACACTCAGGCCCCTCACAGTGTCTGTCCTCCCAGCGCAGCGTGGTGCAGATCGCCCCAGGGCTCAGGGAGAGCGGGAATAACCCCCAAGCTGACCCCAGGCTGCGCGGCCTGTGCGCCTCCCAGCGCGGGGCTGGAGGGTTTCGCTGCACACTGGACGTGGGAGACTCGCGGTGGGGCTGGGAGGCTGAGGGCAGTGGGGCCGACTGTCCCTCCCCCAGGAGAGCGCAGGCCACGTGCTCAACCCGCAGCAAAATCAGCGACGGCACTTCGCAAACAAGTGTCCATGATGATAATTCCCTTGGATTTTAGGGTCAGGGTGGTCCGCCCGACACAGAACGGCTGTCAGGAGGGGTCAGAGTTCTGGGAGGCGGCCGTGGGGTGACCGTTGTGGGGGTCGCTGGAGGGGCCACAGGTGCGCCTGTCCTCACTTCAGAAAGCTGCCTGCCCGCGCCTGCCAGGATCTGTCCATTTCACTCACTGGACCTCCCCAAAGGAGGCCCTTCTGGCGAACTCCATCTCTCAACGGTTTTCCTGGAGAGCCCAGGCCCCTGGGCAAGGGAGATCTGCTGGCGACCGCAAGGCCCCCGGGCGCTGACCTCACCGCGAGCCGCAGGGCTGGGCGCAGGCGCCGGCGAGCCCATGAAAGGCGCTGTCACGGGAGTCCTGTGTCAGCACCGAGGCCCTCCCGCCTTTGCTGCGCATTGTCCACTGTTCGCCAGAACAACAACATGCCATAAAGACTCTTTCACGGCCTCCCGAGGCTGCTCCCTGGCGGGGAAAGGGCGCAGCAGCCGCTCGCTCTCACCCCATGGAGGGCGCAGCCCGCTTTCCCAGCAGGAAACGGCTGGGCCCTTCCCCAGGCTGGTGTGCGGCCGCGTCTGGGCACCTGCTGCCCAGCAGACGTGCAGCCCGGACCTGCCCCGTGGAGGTGCAGCTGCTGCGCTTCTTGGGGGCTTCCAGTGGGCAGGGGAGGGGACAGAGGCAGAGCACAGACCTTGCCCCGACCCAGGGCCCCGCCCGCTCCTCGGAGCCGTGTGAAGGTGGCAGTGGGGACACACGCCGGGGGCTGGGCCAGGTTCCCCGAACAGCGGGCCCCTGGGGTCTCTGGCAGCCCCCAGGCCTGGCGTGGAGGATCCGTCCTGTGCCTGACCTTTCCCACAGGGTTTTGTTAACCCTAAGGACAGGCAGAAAGCAATTTCAAAATAAAGGATGAGCTTGTAAAAGACACAGAAAGACGCATTAAAGACTAGGGAAGACAGAACTAACATGAACTGATTAGCAGCGAATCCAAACATCTGGCTCCTCTAGCAGAGTCCTAGGGCTGATGGGTAGGGGAGGCCACACGCTATTTTGCCTTCTTTTCTATAAAGTGGGAATAATTATTTCTGATGTCAGTCTATTAGCTGGAAATCCTGGCTGATGTTCACAAAGTGAACGTCCTGGAAGAAAACCCTCAAATCCTGAACCCCGAATCATCACCGCCATTAAGGACAACGTCTGCTCTTCTGGTTGATGTAACAGGCCCTACAGAGAAGAGATCAGACAGAAGCCTCTTCTTAAAGGTGATAATTCAGAAATAAGTTTTTTGATTTAAACTGATAACTGTTGCTGCCGTCATTATTTTAAACACAGATTCTAGAGAAGCAGGAAAGCTGAGCAGAACCATCCAGCTCAGGCACCGCACAAGGCCCCGACGGCCTGAGCTCCGTCCTCGGCGACGACAGCTTCGTGCACCAGGTGACAGGACGCCACGTGGCCGGGGGAGCTGGTGGCGGGTGGAGGCGGCGGCCATCCGCTGACCCCGAGATCCAGAGCCGCTGGGCTGTGCAGCATCCGTGTCCACGCTGGGCCCCAGTTGGAGATGGAAACTTGAGGACCGACGTCCGCCAGCAGTGGGCAGAGAGGACGGGCTGCACACGCTCCTGAATCCGTGACGTTCGCAAGTCATGTTAAGGGTCCGTGGAAGCATCGCTCTGTGGCAGTCGGAGTGGGCGATCCCTTGCGCTCCGGGACACCAGCTGCGCCCACAGCACCGCGCCGAGTCCTGGGCTCCTGACACCCACTGCTCACTGCTGCAGCACAGGCAAAGCCCAAACCACGCAGGCTTCTGAGCCTGGGCCAGGCTGAGGCCACAGTGGGCACGTGGGAGGCCACGGCGTCCGGCCACCAGGGCAGTCAGTTTCCGGAATCCACAGACCCACACCCACGTCTGGGGCTGGCGTCTGCTGAGGGGCCTGTGAGCAAGGGGCGTGCAGGTGTCAGTCCAACAAGGTATCTGGCACCCAGATCCAAGTCACTCGTCCCCTGGAGCGGAAGGGCTGGGGCTGTCCAGGGAAATGACCAGGTACGATGTCACTGTCCTCCCCAGAGGGAAGGGGCTGGGTGCCAGGGCCGTCTGCATTCTGGGCAGGGCTCACACCGCGGCAGCACGAGCTCGGTCCTCACGGAGCGGTGGCGTGACGTGCGGGGCGTGCGCTGCCCTCTTCTCACCCCCTTGGGGCATCTCCTGCTCCCTCGGCCTATCTCCGCGGACAGTGTCTGAGACGCCAGCGCCCTCGCGGGGCCGCTCCCTGCAGGCCCGGCTGGCACCTGAACATGTACCTGTCAGCAGCTGGCAACTGGTTTCTAAAAACAGCCGCCGGTCTCCAAAAACGCATCCATCACCGTCACTGTCGGGAGTGATGGACGGCAGGTGTGCGCGAAGCCGGGCCGCGCGGAGACGGGCGCGCCTGGCACTGCTGTCACTCCCTGTCACCACGGCCAGCTGAGTGCCCCAGCTGCCAGTTGCCACCACGCAAGGCATAAAACATACTTGCTGCACAGTCCCAGCGCCAGGGACGGGCTGGAGGCGACATTATTAATTAGTGTAAGGACGGCGCACAGTAATTGTGTTTAATTTGTGTACGTTTTAATTACGGCTCAGGCAGCGCTGAGCCTGAGCACCCCGTCGTCATCTTCTCAGTTCCGCTCTGCCAGCGCGGCTGCATCAATTTGCATCTGAACACAGGAGCCGCTGCTCCCGGGACGCGCCCCTCCCCTCCGCACACAGAGCCTCTTTCATAGGCTGGTGCCGGGTCGGCCCGTGGAGCAGCCCGTGACCCTTCCTCCACCAAGAATCACTGGCAGGTCCCGCAGGCAGGGCGTGAGGCCTGGCTCCTCCCAGAGGCACCCTGGCCCCGCAGCAGGGCCAGCAATGCCACGTTTAATCCTCCGTGGCTCCCTCCACCGTGGCTCCCTCATCTCGCTGTGTCCCATGCATTTAACTGACCTCTGACGAGTCTTCCCAGAGAGTGACGGCGAGGGAACACGGTGGGCTGCCGAGAGCGCCTGAGGGACCTGGGCTGCTCCCCGGACCACAGAGGGGACCCTCTGCCCACCCAGGACCAAGGGAGGATTTTGGGGGCTGCTCTGGGGGCGGGGAGCTCAACAATGACATCACAGTCAAGTTTGGCTTCACACAAACAGTAAAAAAATCAGCTTCTACCTTTATTCTCGAGAGTCAC
Organism: Cheirogaleus medius; assembly: GCA_008086735.1. Lineage (NCBI taxonomy): Eukaryota > Metazoa > Chordata > Mammalia > Primates > Cheirogaleidae > Cheirogaleus > Cheirogaleus medius. The sequence continues at coordinate 123,326 of VBSM01003146.1, forward strand.
CTGCCATCTGCAGATGAAATACCATACCCACCCTACCCCAGAGCACCTGCCTGCCAGCCAGCTGCCAGGCCTGCATTTCCAGAACATACTGTCCAGCAAGACACTCTACCTATGATAAGCCCACCTTCAAGACACCTGTTTCCATCTGCGTATGTTCTTCTCATCTCAACTTTGACCTCGGGCAATCAGAACACCACCTGTGGGGTGACACACCCAAGCCTAGGGCACAGACGTCCCCAGAACACAGGGCTGAGGCTGGGTGTGGTCTCCTCTCGTGCCCGAGTGGCCTACCGGGTGCCTACCGTGGCATCGCCAGGCGGGAGAGAGCTGAGCACGGGAAGGGGAAGGCCCAGCAACTGGAACCAGGGCCAGGCCAGCGCAGGGAGGCTGGGGGTCAGCACGCAGCTCCCACTCTGACCCACGCTGCTCTGAAAGAGGCTCAGGGGCAGAAGGCAGGTGCTCCAGGCTGCACCTGCTTGGCACGGCTGAGGAGCAGAAGACACTTCCGAGCCCTCTGGGACCAAGGAGGCCCTGCCCACATCTGCACAGCCTCCTATGAGGAGCCTGCCTAGGCTGCACCTCCCAGGCCCACAGCCTTTCTCTCTTCCCCAAAGTTCTGCCAAGAGCGAAGGCGGAGCCTGTCTCGGGGACTGTCCCCCACCCCACCCTGCCCCCAGCACCATCTGAGGACCCTATAGAACATGTCTCCCACCGTCCAGACACCATCTTCTCAGTCAGATTCAAGTTCGGGGCTCTTCTCTCTTAATGCTTCTGGGCTGGCACTCAGACTGGGTGCACCGGGGTGAACAGTGTCCCCCAAATCCAGAGCCACCCAGAGCCCCGGAACATGGCCTCATGTGGAAACAGAGTCTTTGCAGGTGTGACCCGTCAAGCATCTTGAGATAAGGCCGTGCAGGAGGACAGCCCTGACTCCCCTGACCAGTGTCCTCGTGCACAGAGGACAGACAGGGCCAAGGCGCCCTGAGCCAGGGACGCTTGGGACACCCTTGGCTGGAGATGCCCCCCCAGAGCCTCTAGGGCAGCGTGGTCCTGCGACACCCCGACTTTGTACTTCCGATTCCAGGACGGCTAGAGAGCAGGTGTCTCCTGCTTCGCACCACCTGGTCCTGCGTCCCAGGAATCGACGCACCTGGTGACGTGCAGCGCGGTCCCAGGATTCCCTGGGGCACAGGCATTCGACACCAGTTAAGAACAAACTACAATTTCCCTGACAGGCTGCGTGCGTCTGAGGCCCACAGCTTGGAGGTGACACGAGTGCCCGCGCTGGGGACGCCGCACCCTGCAGGGCTTCAGGTTCCTCCAGCTGCTGACTCCGAGGTTCTCGGGAACGGCTGCACCTTGCTCCTGTAGGGCTCTGGCTTCCACCTGCCCCCTCCCCAGGGAAGTCCCTGCTGCAGCCCTGGCCCCCCGTCCACGGGATTCTTGTGACCCACTGAGGACTGTGTGCTGAGGGCCTGAGGGGAGAGTGGCCTTCACCTGCAGAGGCTCGGCCCCCACTGGACTGAACACTCCCAAGAAACTGCACCAAAACCACGTTTCTGTTTTCCACGAGGCTTACTTTACTCACACGGTAAACCGAGTGCAAATGGAATTAGAAGTTTTCATTTGTCGAATGAACAATCATCTGTTCACAGGTTTTAAAGAGCCATGTGGGCACAAAAATCCTCCAAAAATTAATGCGTGGATGGTAGACATATCCGTATATTCATTGAGCAAATAATCAAGTTGAAAACTATTGCTTTTCCTCAGACTCCTTCGCAAGTGCCAGACCCATGCCGGACAATCAGCCGTGGGTTTCTCAAGCATGAGGGGCCGGGCACTGGGATCCAGCAGCTGCGGGAACAGCCCCTGTCAGGAGGCGTCCGGGGTGGCAGGTGTCCACGTGGCTACGTCTGCTTAGTGGCTACGACTGCTCCTGGCACCTGCACCGCCACTGTGGGGCGGGGCTCAGCTGGGTGGCGCCAACACTTGTCCATTCCAGACAACTCCCAGAAGAGACCTTTTGCAGACTGAATGTGGATTTTCATCAAAGCCTGGGTAACCATCACAGAGCACCCTGATGTCCTTCTGCCGCTGTTCAAGTGACCACGGTGTGTTCCGCAAATGAGGAAGCCCCTCCGCCTGCGATGCACTCTCCCTCCTGGAGCTGAGTGTGGACCTGGAGCGCCCCAGCGGCAGCACCCGGAGCCTTCAGGACGTGCAGCCTGTGTGGCCTCCTCTGCTCGTCACGCCTCCCGCCTGCCCACAGGGCCACTGGAGCACGGCCTTTTGCTCAGAACCAGCTGCGTCTCAGACTGGGGGTTAGACCCCAGTGACTCTCGTGAGCGTCTTCTCTGACCTGTGTTCTCTCCTCCACCCTGCCCCTGGGAAACCCAGGCCCCTCTCTGCCACGGGAATCTGCAGGGCAGACCACGCCGCACTGCCCAAGCATTATGAGAGGCGGCTGCCAAGACCCCACGCCCGGCCCACTCGGGGCTATGGTTCCGAGACAGATGGGGCGCAGCAGGGAGCGGGCCGGAGGGAATGCCTCCCGACATCCGCGTTTGCATTAAAATTTTCTAGACTGTTCTGCCCAGCAGGCTGGCACTGGCCACGTGGCCGCATGCAATTGCAATGGAGATGAAATTTAGAGTCTGGCTCCTTGGCTGGTCGGGGTGCTTGTCAGCCACGGTGCCAGCAGCTGCGGTGTGGCGAGGGCAGGCTCCAGTCCCCCAAACTGGGCGGAGGGGACGGCGGCCTCCGTGCTGGGCTCAAGGCAGAACGGGCCGAGGCCAGGACCTCAGGCTCCCACCTGCCACGAGGTTCTGTGGAGAGATCCCGCCTCAGGGCCTGCAGAGACGCTTCTCAGCAGCCGCCCCACATCCCAGCTGGCATGTCAGCCGCCTCGGGAAGCAGCGGGAGCCGTGTGCCGGCGAAGGACAAGAGCCGCACGTGCCGGGGCCCTGCAGTCGCCCCACGCCCACACTCAGGGCAGATGCCTCCTCTTTCCCACCTGGAGAGAAAGCGAAGCCCCCCCTGCTCGAGTGCCACCCCACCCACACAGCTCGGTGGCTCTCAGACTCACGCCCTCGGGCAGCCCAGACGCTCCCTGGTGACAGCTCTGACCCGAATGAGGACGCGGCGGCCTTTCTCGTGACATTTGTTCTGTGGGGAGGAAAGGCCACTCTGGAAGCTCCTCTGACCTTTCCCGATCGCCGGTGCTCGGCTGCTCTGTGCTGCTCTTCCGGGGGCTCTCTGCTCCCACTGCCGGCCACACCCGGCCGGGCCTCCAGGCGGGAGACACCGCTCTGCGCACAGCAGGGTCACTGGTCCTCCAGCGACGAGTCAGACACGACCGTGCGCACAGATCCAGGGGCCGGAGGCTCAAATCTGGTGACAGCCTGGCTCGTGCACCCGCAGTGGCTCAGGACCAGCGCAGGAGACCTTGGCGAGGGGCCCGGCCTCTGCGGCCCTCGGGCCTCGCTCATGTCCCGAACCACCTGAGATGCAGGGACAGAGATTCAGGGAGGACAGACATGGTCCCCTGCTCTCGAGGGGCGCAGCGCCTGTGGGACCCGCTGCCAGACTGGTTAGCTCTGCGGCCCTCAGGAGAGAAGAAAATCCGCGGAGTGATGAAGGGTTTTGGGGTCCCCAGTGGAATCGGTCTATAGAAACCACACGTGCCCTGCAGCCTCCCCTGCACACAGAGGCGCCTCCCACGGGTGGTGGAGTTGGGTCTCTGCTAGGAATTGCTGAACATTCAGGAAAAACCACCTGCACCGCCAAATATTTACACGCATGTGGTGAAGCCGCGCTCAGCGAGGTGCCGTCAGCTTCACACGGAGAATTTCTCTGCACATTTGCCCAAAGGGACGTCAGACCCAGCAAAAGCCCACTCAGCTCCGTCCATAGGACACAATCGGCCACTGAGGACGGAAGGTCAGCGTGTGATGGTGTTTGTGACTGAAACTGCCATGGGGAAGACGCCGCCGCCACAGACTCACGCTCCACCACAGCGCCGCCGTGGACATGCAACGTGGCCGGGCCCTCCCCATGCAGCTTCACGTGTCTACCTTGCGCAGGTCACGTGAGAGCCAGGAGGGCACGGCGCAGAGGTGCGAGAGCCTCAGCCTGGAGCCTCAGCCTCCAGCGCCCGTGTGCCGGGGGCCTCGCCGCAGAGGGAGGTCGGCCCTCGCACCCCCGCCACGGGCTCCGCTTCCCGCTCTGTGACCCCGTCCCCCGAATCCGACCCTGCAGCCAAGCTGCCCTGGCCGTGGTCTGTGGCTGCACTGTCACCCAGGGTCCGCGAGCACCCCCAGGAGCCACACGTGAGCTCTGAGCCCCCAAAGGTCAAGAGACGGCCACAAGTCAACAGATCAGACAGAGGCACAGAGTTAACTAGTTTGCACAGACCTGGGCATTGACAGGTTGTGTGTGTTCACTGGGGAAAAACATCTGAGATGCGGTGGGCGATGGCCAGAGCAGCTTGGCAGGCACCCGCTCCGCAGACACGGAGGAGCAGGCCTGACGGCCACATCAGAACCCGCAGGGCGCGACCTCACGTGGTCTGACGGCGACTCCAACTCACCTCGGACTCCAACCAAGAGCCCCTCAGCTGACAGTAAAAAATGTTTCTTTATCAGGAGTTTTTGCCTTAAAAACCATAACCAGTGAGGCAGAGTAGAGCAGAGTCGCCTGGAAGGATGACGTCCCTTCTCTCAGTTTTCTCAGACTGCGGGCGCAAGGCCTGAGAGGGGGACGTGGCACCTACCTCCACGACAGACTTGGCGTCCAGCCGGAAGTTGAAATCGCCGAACACAAAGTAGGACGCTTTCTCGAACCGCTGGTCGATGATTCTGGGGAGAAAGGGAGACAGAGGTCACCAGGCGCACTGATGTTTCCCGCCCACACGGCTGCAGGTGTCTGCCATGCTCCCCGCCACGCTCTCCCCGCCACGCTCCCCGCCACGC
>VBSM01003146.1:130889-146537 GCA_008086735.1 Cheirogaleus medius
GGAGAGGGAGGGAGGAAGGGAGGGAGAGATGGAGAAAGGGAGGGAGGGAGGGAGAGAGGGAGGGAGAGACGGGAGGGAGAGAGAACGCTACTGCTGGGCCTTCTCTTGCTCTATGGGGTCTGGGCCGCTGCCCACTCACAGGGATGGCCACTGACCAGGCCCCGCCAGCTCTCCTCCAGAGAAAGCCACCGGGTGACACGCCAGGTGGGCCTGTAATGACCTGGTGACGCGATTTCGTTGGCATGTCTAGCATCCTGCGAAACTATCATTAAAAACCTAAACTTTATCACGTTTTCCTTGCCCGGCTCTTTCTGATGTAAGAGCCTGAGCCAATTAATAACAGGAGCCGCCGCTAAAGGTCGCGCGGCAAGATGAAGGGGCTGTCACGGGCCAAGGCAATCACCTGAGTGCCCAGCTCGCTGCCCTCACGGAGCTCACTTTTAATTTCAATATAGTGCCATTTGGAGCAGGGGAAAAAAGAGTTGTTTTAAAATTAATTACCTTGTCAGTGGCTATTATGATTAAAAAGTGGGCCCACATCAATATCATGTGCCTAATTCAGAAAGAGAATTACAAGAAGAGCCATAAAATCAATTTTTTAGGCCTTGAAAATGGTGTCTGTGTTTTGACAGGTGGCTTCCTCATGTGACAGAGCTGGGACAGGGGATGCTCGGCCAGAGTGCCCGGGACCCCTCGGGGTGGAATGAAGACTTGGGGACAGGGTCACAGATGCAGAAACGGCATTTCCAGCTGCGGCGCTTCCCTACCATGGCAGTGGGACCACGGGGCGGGGCTGCCTGTGCCTCGGACCCCGGGAGGGTCTCGGCAGACAGGGCAGGACGCGGGAGGGCGGCTGAGCCGTACCACCGGGGCGCAGAAATGGCACACGTGCCTGGGACCACTTTCCTTCCATACTGTGAGGAGCTGACACGGTCTGGCCAGTGAACAGGCGGGGGACGTCAGTCACAGATCTCCCGTGATTCTAACACGCAGAGAAGCTGTTTTTTTCTCTTTCCTTTTTTATTTTTAGGCGTTGAAAGCTACGCTAAAATCTTCAGCACTGCACTTTCATTTATTTTTTGATTTCAAAATATTACGGGGGTACAAAAGGTTTTGTCACATAGATACCTTTACAATGCCTAAGTCGGAGCTTCTAGTGCCTGCCACCGGACTGTGTTCACTGTGCCCAACAGGTAGGTTTTTACCCCTCACCCCTCCTCCTCGGATGCCAACGTCCTTGACGTCTCTGTGCCCACGTGCGCCCATCCGTCAGCGTCCAGCTATTAGTGAGGACACGTGGTGTTTGTCTTTCCACTCCTGAGATACTTCACTTAGGACAATGGTCTCCAGTTCCATCCAAGTTGCTGCAAAAGACATTATTTCTTTCCTTTTCATGGCTGAGTAGTGCTCCGTGGTGTGCATATATCACATTTTCTTTATGCACTCATGAACTGATGGGCACTTAGGTTGATTATACATCTTTGTGATTGTGAACTGTGCTGCAATAGACATTTGAGTACAGATGTTTTTTTGATAAAATGACTTCTTTTCCTTTGGATAGACACCCAGTAGTGGGATTGCTGGATCGAATGCTAAGTCTACATTTATTTCTTTGAGGACTCTCCACGCTGTTTCCCATAGAGGCTGTGCTAATTTACAGTCCCACCAACAGCGCATAAGTGTTCCTTTCTCTCTGCATCCACGCCAGCACCTACTGTTTTTTCACTTTTTAGTAATGGCCATTCTGACAGGGGTAAGGTGATATCCCATTGTGGTTTTAATTTGCATTTCCACAAAGATTAGTGGTGTTGAGCATATTTTCATATGTTTGTTGGCTATTTGCCTATTTTCTTTTTGAAAAACTTCTGTTCATGTCTTTTGCCCACTTTTTAATGGGATTGTTTTTTTCTTGCTGATTTGAGTTTTTTGTAGGTTCTAGCTGTTAGCCCTTTACTGGATGTATAGCTTGCAAATATTTTCTCCCATTCTGTAGGCTATCTACTTGCTCTGTTGATTATTTCCTTTGCTGTGTAGAAAAAAAGCCTTTTAATTTAATCAAGTCCCATTTATTGAGTCCTGTTGTTGCTGCCTTTGGGGTCTTAGTTACAAATTCTTTGCCTAGGCTGATGACTAAAAGAGTTTTTCCTATGTTTTCTTCTAGAATTTTTATGGTTTCATGACTTACATTTAAGTTTTTAATTCATCTTGAATTCATTTTTGTATATGGCGAGAGGTAGGGGTTCTGTTTCATTCTTCTGCATGTGGCTGTCCCGTTTTCCCAGCATGGTTTATTGAATAGGGCTTTCTTTCCTCAGTGTGCTACTGTCTGCTTTGCCAAAGATCAGTTGGTTGTAGGTAGAAGGTTTTATTTCAGGTTGTCTATTCTGTTCCATTGGTCTATGTGTCTCCTTTTATACCAGTCCCATGCTGTTTTGGTTACTATAGCCTTGCAGTGTGGTTTGAAGTCTGGAAATGTGATGCCTCCAGATCTGTTCTTTCTGCTTAGGATTGCTTTGACTATTTGGGTTCTTGTTTGGTTCCAAATGAAGTGTAGAATTATGTTTTCTAGATCTGTGAAACATGGCATTGGTATTTTGATGGGGATTGAATTGAATCTGTAAATCACTTTGGGTAGTATGAACATTTTTAACAATGTTTATTCTACCAATCCATGAGCATGATATGTTTTTCTACTTGTTTGTGTCATCTGCGATTTTTTTCCTCAGTGTTTCACAATTCTCTTTGTAGAGATCTTCCACATCCTGGGCTAAGTATATTCCTAGGTATTTTACTTTCTTTGTAGCTATTATGAATGGTATTGAGTCTTTGACTTGACTCTCAGCTTGATTGTTATTAGTGTATAAAAATGCTACTGATTTGTGTACATTGATTTTGTAACCTGAGACTTTGCTGAGTTTATTTATCAATTCAGGAGTCTTTTGGTGGAGTCTTTGGGATTTTCTAGATACAAGATCATATTGTCAGTGAAAATGATAATTTGACCTCCTCTTTCCCAATGTGGATGCCCTTTATTTCTTTCTCTTGCCTGATTGCTCTGGCTACGACTTCCAGCCCTATGTTGAATAGAAGTGGTGACAGTGGGCATCCTTGTCTTGGTCCAGTTCTCAGGGGGAATGCTTTCAGCTTTTCCTCATTCAGTATGATGTTGGCTGTGGGTCTGTGATATATGGCTTTTATTAATTTGAGGTATGTTCCCTTTATGCCTAGTTTGTTAAGGGGTTTTTATCATGAAAGGTGCTGGATTTTGTTGAATGCTTTTTCTGCATCTATTGAGGTGATCCTATGGTCTTTGTTTTTGCTTCTGTTTATGTGGTGAGTCATGTTTATTGATGTGTGTATGCTGAAGCACTGTTCTTTTAAAGACATAGTTTGTACATGATTGGGAATTGACTAAAGTCAGGTTCTCAGCTATGGTAGAGATTATGTGCTTTGGTCAAACAATCCTAAATAGCAAAAATATCAACATTATAAAATTACTAAAACTACCCAAAATATTTTAGAGTTATTTAATCACTTAAAAGTTTCTCTTAAAATATATCAAATTGAATGATTCATTATAGATGTATTTAAGCCATTTTAAACATACTTGCCTCCCGCCCCCAAATAAACATACCAACCAGTTGATTTTCATCTTCCTGGAAACTGACAGACTATTTTTCATGACTTCACTTTTCATTCCACCCCCTGTGTACTGCCCTCCTGAAGCCTGAGCCCCAGGGCGGAGCCCCTGACCCCACAGACCCCATGGTGAGATGGCTTGTCTAAGACACAGTGAGGGAGCCACCAAGGAAAGATGGTCACCTGCAAAGGCAAAAAGGCAGAATGTGCTGAATGCACTGGGGTTAGCATCATGTTGGCACAGGTACCTGGGACACCTTGCAGCAGCTCAGCTGGATGCCAGGCAAAGTCCCAGCAACTTCCACACTCAAGGGTCTCCTTGACTGGCCTGCCGACCCCAGGCTAGTGCCCTGAAACTTCCCTGAGTTCTCCACCTGTGCCTCCCAGCAAGCTGCCCTCAAGTACCTGTGGGCATGAGATGGGGCCCTCACCTAGGAGACTGGTGTCCTCGTAAAGCTGGAAAAGAGCCCCAGAGCACACTTTGCCCCTCCCCACCAGGCAAGAGGGAAAGGCCATTGTGTGCAGCCTGAGAAGGAGCACTCACCAGACACCCTGACCTCGGACTCACACCCTGCAGAACCGTGAGAAATGAGCATCTGCTGTTGTGCCACCAGCCATGGCACCTTGTCAGGGCAGCCTGAGCTGACTGAGCCTGAGCTCACCTGGCCTCAGCAGCCAGCCGGCAAGCCCACCCTTCCCAACACCTGCCAGCCCTTTGGTAGATGTCAGCCACCCATTCAGGAATGTCGGCAGACAGAGCAGGTATGGAGAGCCCACTGTGGACACCCCGCTGGAGGGCACCCCTGGGCCTTCCTCTGGCAGTTACTACTTCCATGTTTTCTAAACATAACACCACAGTTTTAAGTATGCTTTTCCCACATACTGGGAACCACCTCTCAAACTCCCCTCGGGCACCACCATAACCCACAGAAACCACGGTGCAGCACAGAAGCACCTCGACCTCTGGTGGCTGCTTCATTCCTCAGGGATCTGGCAGAAAAAATAACAGCCGAGCTCAGGGGCTGAGCACCCGACACTCCAGACACCAGAGGACACAGGAATCAATGCCCACCCTCCCTGGTTTTGGGAAAACACAAACTGCCCCCCATCCCCCAGACTGGCCGAGTGCGGGTGAGACTCGGGGGCTGGAGCCGACCCCACTGTCCAGCAGAGACGTCGTCCTGCCTGTCAGTGAGAAACTGGGAGCCAACCAACGCTGCGTCTCAAGGCAGCGGGGGCACATGGCGGCGAGTGCCACAGTGGAGAGCCGCGAGGAAAGTGGAGCCACCGGCTGCACCTGCACACGGAGCAGAAACACGGGCTGGAGACGGCCGTGTACAGCTGGGCACCACCCACATAAGCTAAGGCATGTTGCTAATGGACGCTCACATATGTAAAAAGATAAATTACACACACATATTTACTAACACACACTGAAAGTACAGAAATGAACACGCCTGTGGAATAAGGGGACAGAAAGGTGCAAAGCAATGACAGGCCCTCAGCCGGGGACGGCACGGGGGGCAAGGAAGAGTTCAGGGCGGAGGGCGCAGGGCACCGTGCAGCCACATTTTATTTCGTACCAGAGGGACTAACGCGGCAGAAGGTAAAGGTAACAGCTGAGCGGAAGCGGCGACTGCATCACCACAGCCTCCTGTACCGTTCTGGATGCTTGAAGCAGTTTTCAACAAAATAAATATTACTAACATGAATTCCGACAACCATCTGGGATGTAAGGCACGGTGAACTCATTCTGCTGGGACTGCAGCCGGACGCGACACACCCTAATCGGGAGTGCTGCCGACCGATGCCGTGGCAACCTTGGCGCAGGCCCGGAGTGGCAGAAGTGGCAGCGGGCGCCGGCCTGTGCCACCGTGAGTGTCAGGGGTGCTTTGGGGACTCCACGAGGGACCTGGGTGGGCTCCAGACACACCCATGACCACACCACCCTGAGGCTCCCAGGTGGAAAGGATGCCCGGCTGGGGAGTGCACACAACCAGCAAAGGCATCTGCAACCTGTTCTCCGAACACAGAGCCGTAAAAAAAGTGCAGACACAGCCCCGTGGCCAGAAGTGTTCCGGAATGACCCAGATCTTTAGCACCAAGTTTGCCTTTGCCTGGAGACGCAGAGGCTTTTCTTTTGCTGGCTGAACAGGGAGGCAGGTTCTGGGAACGGCCTAAAGAGAAACATTTAGCTCGGAGGGTCTTTGAGCTGCCTGACAGCTGACTGATGACCGTCCATAAAGCCACAAAGCGGGGCTGGGGGCGTAGGCGCCACATCGCCTCTCCCTGGGAAACTAATTGCTCCTGATTGTTTGGGGGAACATTATTTTTCTGGCAATCATTTCCTTTGAATGCCCAAAATGAGCATGAAACAACTCTTTTGACTGGATATAAAAGTTAAATGTCCCAATGTTGATCAAATTAACTTCAGCACTGTGACAATGGACTGTATTTGTGAGAAAATAATGGGGGGACAAAGGGGCGCTTTATGCCAAGATTTCACAGTTGTAATGTAAAAATGTTTCCGTTGAACTAGGCCAGGCCACGTTTCAAAGGGAGACAGAAGAGCCCTGTCACTTAGGGAAAAAAATCTCATTTCACGGGCCGAAAGCTCGGGAAGATTTCAGTGGCTTCAGGGTTGGCGCCCAGGAAGGCCGGTGCGGATCCTGGTCTAATCCCTCCGGATGCCCCGAGGGCTGACCTGCGTGTCTGGGAGAGGGACCCAGTCTGCCCCGCAACGTGTGCCAAGTGCTAAGTGCCTGCCAGGCCCGCACAGAGGGCGGGGTGGAGGTGTGAGTGCCGCCTTGCCCAGCGCGGGAGGGTCTGCCTGAGGCCAGGGCCGCCCCGGGACCCCCGGCCCCGACACAGGTGCTCCCACAGCTCGCCCGGACCCTCCAAGACCTGCCTGGCTCCAAGACTCCCCTGGGCCTGCGTTAATCAGGAATGTGTCTTTTTTAACATTTTGTAACAAGAGATTCGTAGCATAAAACTTGTACTTGCACAAAGAACACGAAGACGGTGTGTGAGGACGAGCGGGGGACGGCTCCCTGGCTTCCGCTGCGGCGGGTGGGCACTCACAAGCTGCTGAAGAGTGGAACTCAAAGCGAGTTAGTCCCTGAGTTCTCTTTTAAATTACCATTTTATTCTGGGGTACTTTCACTTTTAAAGAATTGCAAGGGCAGTTCCAGCACCTCGGTTTCAGCGCAGGGTGTCCCTCCCGACGTCAGGACTCCGGCTGACCTGCCCTCCCCCCGCTGTGCTGCCACAGGCGCCCACAGTTCCAACGGGAACTCGCGGGGAGACTGCACCCGGGAAAGGCAGGGTCCCCTCGGGAGCCTCCTGGCCGTCTCCTGTGTCTCAGGCACCGCGGACGACGCTCACGGCAGTCCCCACGCTGAATGCAGCACTGTTGGTGGCAGCATCCATTCAAAGGGCTGGCGCGGTATTGTCCTCCCCAACCGGCGCGGCAGAATGCAGTCTGCTGGTGGCTGCCAGAGGTCAGCAGCCCGATGAAAGGGCCGTCACTCACCGCTCCTGCAGGGCTCGCCTTTGTGCCGGCGGCCGGCCCCGCACCATGGAGGTCCGGATCTGCGGCTGGCTGAGCGCGTCACAGAAGCTATTCATGGGAACGCAGAGACGCAGGGAAGTGGCCCCAAACCCAAAGGCTGCTTTCTTGGAGGCCGCAGAGGCATGGCAGCTTGGGGAAGTGACACATTTTAATGCCATACCACACAGACAACCTAACCAAGTCGCCAACACGGACCGTAGGGCAGACCGACCTCACCCCCTTCGCTCCACGGCGGTCCCCAAGGAACTCGGTGCCTCGAAGGAGAGGACACACGGGCAGGAGGAGCCACTCTCGACAGGCCTATGCAAGGGCCTGGCTTCCTGGCCAGCCAATGCCCTGTCCTGGGAGGGCGCCCAGGCCGGTCCCACGGTCACAGGCCGTCGTCAGGCACCGTCTGTGACAGGCCCCGGGCTCGGCCTGTACTGCAGCCCCGCTGGGGAGGCCCCGGAGGAGGGTGCTGCCACGCACGGCAGCGGGTGGGTGGGGCTGGGCCCTGGTGCAGGTCCCACGCCCATCTCCTCTGCAAGGGCCTGGCGGGGGCAGCGGCACCAGGAGCCTCTCACAGCCGGGTGGGGACAGGCCCAGACCGCAGGGCCCTCAGGCTCACCTTGTCCCTCCTGGGACGGGGCGGCTTGGCCACCAAGGTGAACCAACGGCCAGAGGCCTGGCTCACGGCAGTGTAAGGATGGGAACCCCCTCTCAGCTCCCCGTGCAGGGTCCTGTGAGGAAGGAGGAAGACCACAGGGAGCAGGCGGGGAGCCCACGTGGGCCACGGCCAGGCTGTGCTCACCACAGACACGGGTGGAGGGAGCGGGGCTCAGAGTGGCGAGGCCCCGCCAGGGCTAGCTCTGTTTTGCAGTGGCTCCCGCAGGGAGAACTCAGCCCTCCGCCTGCTCCTCAGGACACGCGGTGCTGAGCTATGACACACACACATGCACGCGCACACATGCACACGCTCACACGTGCTTAGTCGCAATGCACACGCACTGTTCTCGGAGACAGGCCCACGTCCAGATGCTCAGGCAGGACCCTGACTCAGGGACCCCTCAGGACACTCCGTCAGGGCCCTGGTCTTGTAGGGGCAAAAATGTGCCTCCCACAGGACTCTCCCCACTCCCGCCCTCGAGAATGTGACGGCGCGGGACACACGCGGCCCGTACAACCCAGGGACCTGCTGACGGCTGCCCCCCCATGGGGACATTCTTCCCCCCATCCCTCAGAGAACCCAGGGAGGGTGGTGCCTGCAGAGCATGGAGGTCACGGTCTGGCCAGAAGGCGGGGTGTCGGCTGGAGGAGCAGAGCTGCACCAGGTCCCTGCATGCACGGGCGGGAGCCGGAGCCCAGCTTGTCCCAGGCCTGTGGCAGAGGCTGCTGCGGCCCCAACTGCTCGCCGTGTTCTGGCTGTGGAGACGCTGCTGGGACAGGCCGAGGCCAGCCCAGACCCCCGAGCTGCCCAGGGTGGGCACGGCGTCCCTCCCAGAGGGCAGCCATCAGCTCTGGCCCCAGCAGAGGTCACAAGAGATGTCACAGAGAGAGGGACAGAGTGGCCTAGAGCCCTGGCTGGGAGGAGGAGCCAGGCAGGAGGCAGGAACCCAAGCTCTGGCGGTCACTAAGGCTGCCCATGGCCCAGGACTCAGGGAGCAAGGCCTGGCCGGGCCTGACGTTGAGGGGACAGAGCTGGGAGGGGACGGTGCTGGGACGGGCTGGGCAGCAGGGGCCTCGCGGCTGACCCCACACAGCCAGGGCCACGCTGACGTGCCGAGCCCCCAGCCCAGCAGCTCTGGGACTTGCCCGGCAGGGCCACAGCGCAGGGACGGCACCGCCACTGCCTGCGGAGAGCTCGGGGAGTCCACGTTTGAGCCCACAGCAGAAGGCAACTATCAGAACCCGCCACGTCCTGTCCCAGCTGCCCACGGCGCTCTTTTCTTATCTTTCCCACAGAATGTCAGAGGAAGAGGGAAGCCGTCTCCGTGCGAGTCCGTCTGGTGAGGGCGTTGCTCCGCCCGTGCCCAGGACTCGGGACTCCGCGGCCCAGGGGCAGCGTGCGCAAGCACCACCGGCAAGTTGGAGACGCAGACCAGGAGAGGGGCTTCAAAGGACGGCCCCGGCCCTCCCTAGACGCGGCTGGCAGGGGGGCAGCGGCCCCAGCACCTACCTGTCCAGCACGTAGCCCAGGGCCTTGTGCCGGATGCCCGAGTACACTGAAGGGCTCGTCTCCCAGGCGACCAAGTTGGAAGCATCGTGGAAGAGATGGATGTTCACCAGGTCGAAGGCACTGCACCAAAGAGAGAAGGACACGTCACCAGGGCCTCCGGTCCCGAGGAGCCCCCAGGAGGGCGTGGCCTGCTCCAGCCTCCTCAGTGTGGAGTTGCCTGAGCCCACCCACCTGTCCTCTGTGAGGACGGAGGGTTCGAGACCCGCAGGTCAGCCTCAGCGCTCCGCGCAAGTGTGGTTACTCAGCCGGGTGGAAACCAGCCATTTTTGTTTAAAGATAAGGACTTACAACTATGGACACTGTCCTCAGCTGTGGACTAGACTAGAAGGAAGAGGGAGCCACCCCCCCCAACCTCAGTACCCCAGTGCCCCGTGCAACTGTGTCCTGCCAGGGACCTGTGGCATGGGGCAGGGGTGTGAGGACAGGGACTGTGTCTCCTTTCACTTCCAAAAAGCAGCCCCCAAGCTCATAGCCCCGAGGACAATCCCAGGCTCCAGGGCACCTGCCACTGGCCTCCAGGCATGAGGGCTTGGCGAGGCCGGCCAGGAGGGACGTGTCCCTCCCAGGGGAGGTCAGTGCGGTGCGTGGCACTGTCCTGACACCATCCTCAAGGCCCCCTCCACCCCGGCACCTCCTCCGCTGGGGATGCTGCGTCCCCTCGCCCCCTCCCTCAGCAGGAGTCACCAAGTGCAGGCGGCCCTCCTTCCTTGAGCCCCCGGGGTGACCCGCTGACCCCGCCTGGCCGCCCATGCCCTGCATGGCCCCACACAGAGCCAGGGTTGGTGGCTGTGACCAGGGGCGGCAGGGTGTGGGTCACAGGATGGCGGCTCCATCTCCGGCACCTTGTCCCCCTCGCTCTCTGGGGTCCTTGATCCCTGGGGACGCCCCGCCCTGAGTGACGAGGCCTCCACCACAGCGCGAGGGTGAGCTCGGGAGCAGGTCCCCCAGCTCCAGAGAGGCCAGAGCCTGCTGAGCCACCCCCGACCCTGAGCTGCGGAAACTGTGGCCTGCTCAGTGTCAGTTTCCTAAAAGCTGCCAAGTTTGGGGCGATCGTCTCAGGGCAGCAGACACCTCGCGCAGCACAGCTGTGGAGAACAACGGTACGCACGCGAGGTTAGGACACCCGAGGGGCAGGTCAGGAGCCCCAGAAACCACGTTGGGAAGCCAGGTGACATGTCTCTGACCCGCCTCACCACGCAGGACAGGCAGGTGCCCAGCACGGAGCAGAAAGCCCAGCCAGGGACAGCCCGGCCGGGCGCGGCTGCTCTCCGTGCTCAGACTCCGACAGCACAGGGCGCCAGGCCAAGCTACGCGATGTAACTGTGCGGCGCTGGCTCCTGTGGGGGCTCTGGACGCCTGAGGGATGGGGGACGACGCCATGGCATCCGGCCCCACCGTGAGCAGAAAAGGGCAGAGCGAGGGGTGGGTGCAGGCAGCCGGGTCCCCGTGCGAAGTCAGCAGGGCCTTCGGCGAGACCCGTGCAGGACGCCAGGTGCGCAAAGCACACGGACAAAGGGACACCCTGCAAGTTCCCAAAGCAGAGGCGGACACAGGGCACGTACCAGTCAGCGAGGCACCACCGCGTCCGGATGAAGCCTTTCCTTGACCACTTGCACTGAAAAACAAACAGGTGCAGGATGAGGGGCGAGGAACGGGACTCCTACACACCCAAGGAGGCGAATGAGGGGCTTTTTCAAACAGGAAAAACAGTGTTAATCTTTCAGCACTTAAGGTGCTCTCCCGAAAAGAACTGAAACGCTCACGTATGTTGCACAAAATGCTTACACGGGCTGCTCACACTTCCAAGACAAATGGCGGCCGCTCTCCTCGGAGCCCTGCTCCCGACCTGAGAGCACCTGCAGGTGTGCAGCGAGCGTCCAGACGGAGCGCGGACACCCGCGGCCGCTCCCCACAGGGCACCCTGGCGGCTGGTTTGCGCCCACAGCAGCGAGGAGTCCCACTTGGCGACGGACGGGCCCCAACGCAGAGCCCGTGTCATGGTCTGAGTGCGCCCCCAAGCCGTGTGCCGACGTTTAACCGCACCGTTAGCAGTGAGAGGAGGGGCCTCTACGAGGGACCCGGCCAGGCCGGGAGGGCCCCTTCCTGGTGAGTGGGACCAAGGCCTCACACCAGGGCCCTCCCCAGCGCTCGGCCCTCTCACCCTCCCACCTCCCGCCGCGCGAGGACAAGGACACACCACTCCTCCCCTCCGGGGACGCAGCCACAGGCGCCAGCTGGGAAGGGCAGAGCCGGGCCCTCGGCAGACATGAAGCTCCACACCTTGATCCTGGACTTCCCGGACCCCGGAACCGTGAGAAGTAAGTTTCTATTGCCTATAAATGACCCAGCCTAAAGTACTCAGTTACAGCAGCGCCAGTGGTCGGCTGCGAACAGAAAAAGGACCCGGACTCGAGAAAGCCAGGGTCCCCTCTGCTCGTTTCCTCCAGAACCCGAGAGAAGGCCGCCACGCCACGCTGTCCTTGCCGGCTCCTTGGGGAGGAAGAAATAGCTTCGACAGGGCCGGAGGCAGGGAGGGCGCGGGGCCGAGACCCGGCAGCGGCCCTGTCCATGGCTGTGGGCTGCGGGGACCGGGCGGCTGCACCCCTCTCTCCACTTCCTATGCAGGGAGGCTAGGCGCTGAGCACGGAGGCCGTGGCTGGTGCTGCCCGACACCGTGCACAGGAAGCCTATGACTGAAGAGCTGCATCTTAAACTCTGCTTCACCCTGATTTTAACATAAACAGACACACAGAACAGGCAGCGGCACAGCCTGAGCAGCTTTGGTGGGGTGCCTCCCCAGCACCCCTGAAAACCCCTGGGGGGCAGTGGGAGGAGGGGGCCTGCCACATGGCACAGCCTTCAGGACTCTGCAGGGAGCGGCCTGGCCCCGAAAGCCACTCACAGAGGACGGCAGAGGAGGGCCAGCGGGAGGACGGCCTGGGGGCCCAGGGCGAAATGCAAGGAGGAGATGTGCTCCCCACAGGAAGTAAGGGTTGGGGACGTGGCCCTGGCAACTCAGGGCTGTCACCTCACATCTCTATAAACACAAACGGATCAGGGCTTAGACGGCAGCTCTCCCGGCACCTGCCGGCCACACCCCTGCTTGCCGACCCTGCAACAACAGAACAGCCATCCCAACACAGGGCTCCCGTTTTTTCCGCCCCCACTCAATCCTCTACTGGCTCCCAGTTCCAACTCCGCCCAACACGTGCCCCGCAAGGCCCCCATGGCCCTCACCTTCGAACCCACGGACCTCCTCCCCCTCCTGCTCCTCTCTGGGCCGCCAGGCACTGCCCAAGACTCTGCAGCCCTCTGCCTCCTGCCCCCAGCCCCTCCTCGACCGGCTGGAGATTCCGGCCCAGAGGCCCCTCTCCCTGCCCCTCCCGCTGGCCCCGCCCACGCCCAGCCCGGGCGGCCACGTGGGCGGCCACGTCTTCCTGCACTCGCAGCTGTGCCGCACCACTGCTGGCAGGAGGAGGTGACTGCCAACTCTGTGCAGATTTTCTTCTCTCTGTCGTCAACGTCTTGAAGCTTCGCTACAATCTAGGCCCGAGTCTGCCTTGTTCGCCCTGCTCTGATCCAAACCCTCCAGTCTGAGGAGCCACTGATGTTGGTAGAATCTCCCCTTATCCTTTCCAACATCGCTCCCATTGTCCTTCTCAGAATTTCTCTTGGGTGAACATTTGAGCCTTTCAATTGCTCTTTTCTATAAAAATAAAAGCCATCAAAACCACCAACCAAACAAAAATGTTTGTCTCTCTTGGCTCCTCGTACAGTCCGCAGAACCCTGAGCCAAATTAACCTCTTTTCTCTAAAAGCACCCAACGAGGATAACTCCCACAGGGCATTCCTTGATGGCAGCACAAAACGGACCACGACACCCTGTGTGGGAAAGTGGCGGGGTCGGTTCCCTGGAAACACCTCCGTGCACGACCTCTGATCCCTGAGGCAGGACACCTGCTGCCACATGCTCCACGAGGCGGGGTCCTCACTGTCCTGTGGGATCCAGGGCCCCCATGTCCACGTGCTGAAGACGTGGACAGACGGTCTGCGGCCCTGAGGATGGGTGTCCCCAGTGAAGACGGGTGTCCGCAGTGAAGACGGGTGTCCGCAGTGAAGACGGGTGTCCGCAGTTAGGACGGGTGTCCGCAGTGAAGACAGGTGTCCCCGGGACACCGCTCGTCCTGATTCCAGGAGGGACACGGAGACTCCCCGCGACCAGGCCAGTTCTGACAGGTGCGGCTGAGACCCACTGAACACCCTCAGCTCTGGCCTGGAATTAACGTGACCGTCCACAGGTTTTCTTCCACTAAAAATGGAAGGCATTTGGGAATTTTTGTGCCAAAAATTATTGTTTCCTTCAGTTTTCCATTATTTGTGCTAATTAAGATGTATGTGGATGTTTGTAAATACATCTTGAATATATGTGCATATCTTGATTGTTTAGCTTTTTAAGTTTTCCTTAATAATGGAGAACTACTTTAAACATTAATTATTAAGAGTCTTCATAAATAAAACAGAAAACCAATGTGTTATTTTTTTATAACATAGATTGGTAATAACTGTCATTTTAGGATTCTAACAACATTGAAAAATTTTAACTAAATTGCAAATGAATCTCCGAGGATTTAGCAGCGTAACACTACTATAACCAAATAGTTCTGATACAGTATTTGTAGAAAGCACGTTCCTTCCGAGGTGAGTCCACTGTCGCGGTTACGAATGTGTTACGACTGCATTTCTGAACGATTTTACAGTATGAAGACACGAAGCCACAACCCCTGACATTCTGGTATTGTTGCCTGTGGCTCAAGGCTGGCTCGTGTTTCGGGTCCAGGCCGGGACGCACTGGCCGGAAGACGGTTCCCACGCGGTGCCCCGCGCACCCTTCAGAGACAGCAGCGCCCTGGTGTCTGTCGTCAGTGGGGGAATCAGCGCCCACAGACCGCGACCTGCCCAAGCCGCCAGCTCCCTGGAGGAGGACGGAGAGCGAGGACTCGCCCCCCCTCATGCCTGGACTAAAGCACCCTCCTTTCGGCCACATGCTCCCCCTCCTGGCCATGTCCTGAGCACTTGGGCCTGTCCGGGTGGGGACAGAGGAACCGCCCCAGGGCCTTCAGAAGGTGCAGGTGCCTTTCCCAGAGGCTGCTCCTCGGCCCCCCTGAACGCCCCTCCCTGAAACGCCCCGCCAGGTCCTCCGCGCAGGCCTGGGCCGCGCTGCGTCTGGGGTGCACACAGGGTCCCCGTGCTCCGCCGCAGACCCCTGCTCGCTGTCAGGAAAGTCCCGCAGTTGCCGGGCGCAGCCGGAAACAGAGTGTGTGGGGTGGGGCCCCCGACGTCAGCCCGAGCTCTTCCCTCCCAGTCTGGCTCTGGAACTTCCTGGGCCCCAACCACGCGCTGAGGCCCCCGCCCAGCACCCCTCGGGAGAGCACAGCTGGGACCGTGGCAGCTCCCCTGCTCCCAGCAGGGTCTTCACCAATGGCATCCGCGTCATGGGCGGGGGCGCACCCTTCACGGCACGGTGTGAAGTCTCTGCCCGGCCCTGTTAATAGGGTGCCTGCGGCGGCAGATGGATCGCGAGTACAGGCGGCTTCATCTACTAAGAGACGGCATAAATCGCCACGGAGAAAAGAGAGGCTGCGGGGAGGTTATCGCCACACAGTCCGCGCCGCAGAGGCCGCTCAGAGCATTAGTGGAATTAATTCATCTTGCGTAAGAGCTTGCGGCAGGCCTGTGATCTATGGTAACAACCAATTTCTCACCACGGGCAAAAGGAAAAAAATGACTTGCCTTGATCGACTACACAAATCTGCTTTTTAAAAATGGCCTCACATTATCTGCAGTGCCGCTCCCAGAGGTGCCATCTGGAATTCATACTGAGCCAAAAGCGCCATAAATCACAGAGAAAGTTTCGTTAGTTCTCTGCGCGCTGGGCTGTGATTATTTGGAATTGCATTACGCCTCCATCACCGTAATTACACTCAGATTAGCCTAAGTGACGGTAATAAAAGGAAGAGAAATCAGTCCGAACCAGGTCCCTCCCCCAAAACGTGTCCAAGCATAGCGGCAGGTTTGGCACGAGGGCCCGGAGGAAGGGGCAGCTGGGCAGGGGCGCGGCGTGGCGTGGTCAGGCCGGCAGGAGCAGAGGCCTCGCTGGGACCCCTCGTTACAGACACGCGGAAGCTGCACGTGCCTCTCGAGGCTTTGGACGTTTAGGAACATC
>VBSM01003146.1:152053-166927 GCA_008086735.1 Cheirogaleus medius
TCTCACGTGTCCATTACTGTGGTATCATGCAGTGTTCTCACGTGTCCATTACTGTGGTATCATGAAGAGCGTTCTCACGTGTCCATTACTGAGGTATCATGCAGAGCGTTCTCACATGTCCATTACTGTGGTATCATGCTGTGTTCTCACGTGTCATTACTGAGGTATCATGCAAAGCGTTCTCACGTGTCTATCACTGCGGCATCACGCAGAGTATTTTCACCACCCTAAACACACTCTGTGCCCCACTGATTCATCCATCCTCTCCTCTTCACCTTGGCAACCAATGATCTTTTCATTATTCCCACAGTTTTGCCTTTTCCAGGCCGTCACGGAGCTGGAATCGCACGGTATTTAGTCTCCTCAGACTGGCTTCCTTCACCCACCATGTGGTGTAAGGTTCCTCCGTGTCGTGTAGTGGCCCGTGTATCACCGAGTCGCCTCCCATGGCAGTGCTGTGTGTCTGCTCGTCCACTTGCCTGTGAAGTGAACGGCGGGTGCCGAGGTGGGCGGGTCGTCTTCCGCTGCTCCCTTCACACAGTGTGCTGCCTTCCACGCGACCCTCGCAGCCCACCTGTTGCAGACGTGGGACAGCGTGCGGGGGTTGCGAGGAGACTGCATGGAGCCCCGAGGTCAAGTCGGGAAGAACCGAGCTCCTGACCACACCACGTCCCTGTCTTGGTCCATGAGTTCCGTGCTTCACTGGAACGCAGTCGTTTACGCAGGGCGGCTTGTAAGCAGCAGAAGTTTGTGTCTCGTGCTCTGGGACCGGGACTCCTTGGTCAAGGCGCTGCCATCCAGGGTCTGGCGAAGGCCCGCTCCTCACTGATGGCGCCTCTGTGCCCCCACGCGGTGGAAGGGGCAGAAAAGCTCCCTCGGGACTCGCTCGCAAGGGCTCTGACTCGACATCCCGTCTCCCCAGAGGGCCCCACCACCAACACATTAGGGTTAGGGGCGAACATGGATTTGAGGGGAAATGAAAACTCAGACCACAGCGCTGTCCGTGAGGACGAAACATCTCTCCATTTATCTAGCTCTGCTCTGGGTTCTGCCATCAGAGTTTCATGGCTTTCCTCATAGAGAGCTTGGATGTATTTTTTCGACATATTCCCAAGGACTTCCTTTTTTACATGCTCGCATAAATGGTATCGTGTTTTTAGTTTCAAATTCCACTTGTTAATTGCTGGTATGCAGGAAAATAATCGACTTTTATATAGTAACCAATGTCCTGCAACACACAGTTAGTGGTAGTAGCTTGGTAGAACCAGGTTTGTGTTGTTGGTGTTGTTAATTCTTTGGGATTTAGTCCTATCCTCCCACCCCAAAAACACGCATTTATTTCCTTTTCTTGTCTTACTTATTGCATTCACTGAGATTTCAGGCCAGGTGCTGAGACATGGTGGGAGGGGACGTCCTTCCCGCTCCTGACCTTGGGGAAGGTGCCCGTTTCTCACAGAGGCTGACGTCGCCATGGGATTCGAGGCTGCTTTCCGCCCAGCTGAGAGGGTTCTCCTCCACGCCTAGTTTGCTGAGGTTTTTTTTTTTTTTTTTTAAATCATGATTGGGTTTGGGATTTTGTCAAATGCTGTTTCTGCATTTACTGATGTTACTAAATGATTTTCCTTCTTTAGCTTGCCAATGTGATGGATTAGATCAATTGACTTTTAAACGCGGAGCCAGCCTCTCACACCTGGAACAAACCCCTACTGGCCACAGGGTGTATGTTTTCTACTAATTTACATTGTTGGATTCAACTTGCTAATATTTTACTGAGAATTTTTGCATTTTAAGTTCATAACAGGTATTATTAGCCTGCAGTTGTCCTTCTTCATAATGTCTCTACCTGGTTTTGGCATTAGGGTAGTGCTGGCCTCACAGGATGAGTTAGAAAGTTTTCCCTCTGCTTCTATTTCTGGAAGAGATTGTGCAGAACTGGTATAACTTCTTCCTTAAATGTTTGGTAGAACTCACCAGAGAAACCATCTGGGCCTGGCGCTTGTTCTTTTTCTAAGCAGGTTCTTAGTGAGCGATCCCATTCCATTACCAGCCACAGGCCTATTCAGATCGTCCAGTCTTCCCCGTGCAGTTTTCACAGATTCTGTCCTTCGAGGAACTGATCCATCAAAGTCACAAAATTCACAGGAACAGACTTCTTCATAACATTCCCTATTGTCCCTTTGGTGTGCAGGGGACAGCAGTGACAGCCCCGCTCTCAGGTCTGCTGCCAGTCATTCGTTGCTTCTCTCTTTCTTGGTTAGTCTGGCTAAAGGTTTATCAATTTTATTGATCTCTTCAAAGAACCAGCTTTTGGTTTTGTTAATTTTCTCTATTGATTTCCTGTTTTAAATTTTGTTGATTTCTGCTCCCATTTTTATTATTTATTTTCTTCTCCTTACTTTGGATTTAAATTTTCTTCTTCTATTAATAGTTTCCTAAGGTAGAAGCTCAGATAACTGATTTTAGATCTTTCTACTTTTTAAATAATGCATTTGGTGCTACAAGTTTCCCTCTGAGGGTCATTTCTGCTTGTATTTTCATTTTCATTTCATTCCAAATATTTCTTGAGACTTCTTCCTCGACCCATGTGTTATCTAGAAATGTGTTATTTAATATTCAAGTATTTTGGGATTTCCAGCCATCTCTCTGTTTCTGATGCTAGTTTAAATCCAGTGTAATCTGTAAGCACAGAGTATGATTTCTGTTCTTTTAAATTTATGAAGGTATATTTTATGGCCCAGATGTGATCCGTCTCAGGGAATATCCCGTGAGCTGGGCCGGAATGTACATTTTCCTGTCACTAGACGGAGTATCACACGAACGTCGGTCAGACCCGACGTCTGGCGGTGCTGCTGAACCCACGACGTCCTCGCTGACTCTCCACCTGCTGAATCTGTCCATTGTGACAAAGGGTGCTGGAATCTCCAACCATGATGGTGGATTCACCTGTCTCTTCCTGCAGTTCTACTGGTTTCTGCCTCGTGTATTTTGGCTCTCTCTGGTTAGGTGCACACACGTAAGGGCTGTTGTGCATTCTTGAAGAACTGGCCTTTGTACCATTACGCGATGTCCGTCTTTATTGCTGTAACTGTCCCTGCTCTGACGGGGCTCTGTCTGAAATCAGCAGAGCTCCAGCCAGCGTCTCCCGATTAGCGGCAGCACCGTGCACCTTTCTCCGCCCCTTTACTGTGATCTTTGTGTCTACACATTGTAAGTCGGTTTCCGGAAGACAGAACACAGTTGGGTGGTTTTATCCACCCTGACAGTCTGTCTGTTAACTGGCGTATTTTGCCCATTTACATGTGAAGGGATCACCGGGACGGCTGGAGTAATACCCACCACATCTGTGACCTTCTCATGGCCGCCTTTGTTCTTTGTTCCTTTTTTGTCTCCCACTCTTTTTCTGCCTCCTTTGGCTTTTATTTTATGTGGTTCCATTTCTCTCCTCAGGCGGCAGGGCAGGCAAAAAGCCACTCTGCTGGCTAGAGTCCTGCTCTCCACACAAGAGAAACCGCCACTCCAGCACCTTGGAGAAGGCCCCGTGCCTCCGTTTCGTGCAAGGCTCTGCCTCCTGAGTGAGCAGACACGATGAATCTGCACCGGCTGACACAGCCAGTCGCTCCGCAGGCATTACAGCTCTGATGACGTCTCAAATCGACATGCTCCGGCTGCACAGCCCACGTGGAGCTCGGTCTCGGTTCAAGAAAAGACACGCCTGGGGGAGGTGAGCTTCACACAAGCAGGGCTGGGGCTGAAACTCGCACCCCTGGGGCAACGCCCGCCTGCCCCCATGACACAGAAGCGAACGAGACGGGACAGGCTCATGCTGGCAGGCACGTCCGGGGCAAACTTTTGCCTTACGGGCACGCGGTGTCTGCCCACCAGACGAGGACAACACTGTCGCTGCCACAAACTGCGCCTGTCCATTTTTATTTCTGAAATACACAGTCCTCTCATTCTGTCTTTCATTTTCTCGCATTCGACAGGAACAAGGATACATCTCCGGTCAACTCTACGGAAGCCGGTCCCCGCCCAAGCCTCGCGAGTGCAGTGGCATGGCCGTGTGGCGAGGGGCCCACGGCTGCCTGGGCGTCTCCATCCCACAGAAGCAGAAAGCTGGGCTCTCTCGGGGTCCCCGGTTCATGACTGCCGGCCCGTGACTCACGAAACCCAGACCTGCAGCCCACCCACAGGGCACAGGCGGAGGGGCCAGACCACCGGGAGGGTGTTTGCTGAGACGGGAAATCCCGGCAGACGGCAAGGAGTCTTACCTTTAAAGTCAAACTGGTAGATGTTTTTTAAGGATTCATGAAGAAAATAAAAGCTTCCTAGTGCCTGCAGAGCAAAAAGAGAAACCATATGAGACTGGCACTGGGGATATCTCCACAGCAAGTTTAGAGCAAGAGCTTAACTGGTTGTAACCCGACCACAGTCACCGAGACGCGATAACCTGCGATACCCAGCACCACCAGGCCCAGCGCACAGAGTCAGCTGGGAAGTCACCTGATCTGAAACCCAGACGTGCCGTGGTGTTTACAGATAGAGTGTGGTCACATGT
Organism: Cheirogaleus medius; assembly: GCA_008086735.1. Taxonomy (NCBI): domain Eukaryota; kingdom Metazoa; phylum Chordata; class Mammalia; order Primates; family Cheirogaleidae; genus Cheirogaleus; species Cheirogaleus medius. Next base: position 156,609 of record VBSM01003146.1, read on the forward strand.
GTACGCATTTGTGCATGCATACGTATACACGCCTTATTTTCTTTTGCTAAATCTGGCAACCCCAACGAAGGGTCTGGGGAAACTCTGGGATGATGAAAATACTCCACGATTAGATCACAGTTGGTGGTTACAAAACTGTGCACACTGGTCAACGCCCAGTGAACTGAATTGCACCACAGGTAATCACACCCTCACACACCTGCCCTAACAAGCAGGCCCTGCTCACGGAGCTGACCGTGTATCGAGAAGATGTCCGCAGGCCACGATGGGGGCAGCCGCTGCCCGGACAACGCGGGCGGGAGGGCCGGGGCTGTGCAGGTGGCCGAGAGGAGGGCCCGCAGTGACCAGACCACACAGGGCTTCGCCACAGGGAAAGGCTTGGAGCCACTGGGAGGGCCTGTCCCCACCTTCTTGTCTTGGAAGTGCCACGTCTGCAGAGAGCTGAGCGCGAAGGACAGGACATGGCGCACCCCTGCCGCGTCCGTGTCAGCCTGCGCACTTGCACTGTGCTTTGGGCATAACCACGACCCGCGATGCCGCCGCACCGAGCGCTCTGGCAAGGATCTCCTGTGGGGAATGCTCCCCTGCTCACCACAAAACTGTCACCTCACTGGGAAAATTAACAGGGTGACAAGATACCACCTGCTAGCACAGCCCAAATTAGGTCTCTCCATTGCCCCAGCGTGAAGCCTGGGGTTCTGAGGGCCTGGGCCGCTCACACGCTGCAGACGCTCGCAGGGTGGGGCCGCAGGAGGAAGAGTCAGGCTAGGGCCCCCCAAATGCCCAGGCCGCCGGGGGGCGTGCACGCTGGGAGCACGCTCCAGGCTTGCCACATGCGGGGTGCAGGGCCTGGTCCCTGTCCGCAGCGCCCAAGGCCCCGTCACCTCTTTGGTCGCCCCTTAGACTGTCTACGGCCACCACTGCCCGGATGCCACCTCCTGCCCACGGGCCCAGCCTGCCGCACGGCAACCAGCACCCAGGGGTTCCCCAGGGGTTCCCTGAGGGCCCTCGCCACAGAGAGGGCGGTGTCCCCATCATCCCTGAGCAGCCTCAGCCCACACATGGGCGTCAGAGCCGCCTGCAAGATTCACCTCCTTGAGCGTCTTTAGTAATCTGGCAACATGAGGAGAGAAAATTTTTTGAAATCCTGTGATGTAATCCTCCCCGAGAAGGGAAATGGTTGGTGTCGGGGTTTCCTCCACCAGCCCTGCCGGGCTGCAGGCAAAACCCCGAGCGCCAGGCCCGTGCTCCGCGGTACACACGGGGGCCCGTGGTGCCACCAACCACGCAGGGCGCAGCGCTGCCGGCGGCCTCAGGAGCCCCACGCGCCCACCGGAAGGAGTGGGACGCGTAGTCAGACCTACTCTCATCTTCCGGGTAATTCATTTATCTGATTCCACACTTCAAAATAAATACTTCGTCACATAGGCAAGCTAAAATTTACTACCATGTAAAATTTAGATGAAAATAAACTTTGTATTAATTATACATAAAACAAAGTCTCAGAATCAACCAACTCTTGCCTCACAAAGTGCCTGGCCACCTTCCACACGTGGCTGGTGGAGTCCACCGGTCCACGTCCCTCGGGACGGCCCTGGAGCACACAATGGGCAGGACCAGGAGGCCCTCTCGGGGCTTCGTTTTGATCGCAGCACAAACAGCTGGCAAAGTAAACAGTTAAACTTTCAAAAGCCAAAGCTCAAATTTGTCTGGAATACTGCCTGGTTTTGAGATTTCTTTCCCAGCTGTGAGGCTGGGCAAAGGCTCTAACCCCACAGTGCAGGGCCCCCTGATGCTCCCCGGTAGTCCACGGCTGCCCCTCCCTGCAGCCAGCTGCCCCCGGGTCCACGCCGGCTGCCCCCAGCAGTGTGGGTGGACAGGTGCGTCCTCGCCTCTTCCTCATGCCATCTCAGCCGTCAAATCCGGTGCTGCGTCTCAAGGCAGCGCCGACCCCTCCCTCTCCCGCCCCGCAGCCCACCAGCCTGTCTTCCCTTCGCTCATCACCTCAGGGAGGGGCGCCGCTTCCCACCGTGCCCTGCTCCCGCCCTGTCACCCCAGCACGACGGCAGGGCGCACACTCGTGCCCGTCCACCCCCGCGGCAAGTGTGCGGCCTCAGGCAGACAGGCCCAGTTAAGGTCGGGGCACACGGCTGCCCGCAGGGACGGCTCATAAGGACTCGACGTTCTGACTCCAGGGCTGCGACGGCAATACCTGCCACCTGACAGGATGTCACCATCAAAAGAGCACCGCCCAGCCGCCAAGCGGGGTCTGTGTGGACGCAGGGCGTGACCTGCTGCCTCTGCCACGTGCTGCACTCGGTGGGGCAAAGCGCAGGGACACAGACACACTCCGCCTCCAACCTGGCAGAGCTGTGGCAGACATGCGCACCTGCTTGCACACGCACACACGTGTGCACACAAACGAGTGCCTGCTGAAGGCAGGAGAGCCCTGGAGCCACGGGCCCCGGCGCCTCCCCACCCTGCACTGAGCACTCAAATGCAAGCCCCTCCCAGCCGACACACGACGGGCTCTGCTCTCCGGGTGACACCACGCAGATGTCCCTCCAACAAGTGCCCTCTCCCCCGCAGGTGGGTCTGTGGCACGGCAGATGGCCTCTGCCCTGGCAGGAACACCAGGCAGGAGAGGCTTGCGCCTGACTCTGGACCCAGGGCCTGAGGCTAGTCACTGGCCCCAGGCCACACGCCCGGTGAGCTACCTGCGGGTCCTTTGGCTGCGTGGCCCAGAATCAGCATGTTCTCACACACACGCTCATAAACGCAGGAAGGCTCGCCACGGAGTGGGCATGGACACACAACGATGCTGGCATGGCGCGGACCCCACGGGCCTCACCTCCCTCCCCGCCAGGCCCTGCTCTGAACTCGCTCAGACGGGCCCAAGCCTCCTTCACGGCGGATCCCAAACAGCCGCGTTCAGCTTTCTCTCTTTGGCAAGATCGAGTTGAGGCCCCCTGTCGGGGAAGAGGGACGAGGGGACGGACACACGCGTGGAGTCAGGGGAGAAAGCTGCAGGCCTGCACCCACCAACTGGCACGAGCCCTTACAAAGGCGTCTTTTCACCCCTTTCAGATAAAGAGAGCACTCTGGAAAAGTATGCGTGAATATATGCCCCTGCAAACAGGCAGGCTATTACCTCACTGAATGTGATAAGGCTGATATGATATTACGAAGTTGACGATGAATGAACGAGAAACAAGCCGCCAGCGCAGGCACAGGGACTGAAATTCGCAGAGTCAGAAAATCCATAATTAGCTCTAATGGATAATTAAAGCCAAAGTTCAACCCAACTTTTCCAGCGTTTACCGGCCCTATCGATACGGCGTAGAGCATCTATTTGTCACGGGCGCCCGGACGTCGGCCCGGAAACGCACGCGGGGCCTGCGGCAGAAGCCTCCGGCCGCCCAGGCTCTGACCCAGGGCGAGTCCACGACACGCTTGTCATGTCTGACGACGCTGACTCCTTGCCTCTTTTGCTGAAAACAATTAAAATACTTTTTACATATTTATGAACCAGACCGTCAAGAGTACTTATTAATTCCGCATTAGTGACACTCAAGCCAGTGGCTGTCACGGCAGACGTGGGCAGGAGCCCGAGGAGCCGGAGTTCCCTGGCCGGGCCCTGAGGCGCGGGCGGCATGGCCCACGCAGGAGACCCAGACCCTGCTCTTCTGGACGCTGGCAGGCTGCGCCGGTGGATCCAGGCTCTGAAGACAGGCTCTGCCCCCAGGGCAACGCAGCTCCTGGTCACCGTAGCCGGAGCTGGGTGGCTGGACGGGGGCGGTGTCCAGCGGAAGCCAAGCGTCCGCACGTCCTGTGACAGCAAACGCAGCCCCGGCTGGAGGCGGTAACCTGAGGAACGGCCACACCCCATCCCTGGGCTGGACTTCGGGCGAGTTCTGATAGTGGCCGGCCACTCTGCAAACACAGCCACCTGGAGCAGCAAGAGCGGCCACTTCTCACACACCCAGATGGAAAGGGACAGTCACCGAGACACCGCAGCCACAGAGCATGCGTCTGCTGAGAGGAGGGCCCTTCCCTCGGGGACCCCTGCATGGAGGTGCAGAGGCATGGGGACGACTCGCCCGGGCAGAGGCTGACACGGAAGGAACACAAAGCTGCTCGTCAGAAACACTTCCATCACTTCGTATTTGCAAACAACTCAGACGGCTGGTAATTTATCATTTCCGCAATTACATTAGCCGCCAAAGTACATATCATTAACCTGAAGCCTTCTGCATCCGGCTTACTTTCCCCGAAACAGAGCAAATTCCTAAAGCTCAAATCAAATAGACTTAGAAGCAAGGGACACACAGGACAGTTTCCTTCTCCAGATACCAGGGGAGGAGACCACACAAGCCCTTCTCATGTGTGACCCTCTGGTGACCACAGGCCCTTTCCCCGTGCAGCCCTTAGAGGTCGGGATGGGGGCGGGGGGGGGCATCTATCAAAGATACAGCAGAGGGCAGCCAGTGCCACGCAAGGATGGTGCACAGGGCACCCCTGGATGTGAGTTGACGTAAGGAATTACACGAGATTTGGAAGTGCCAGGCCAGCCTCGCGCTCCTGGCATGAACCTAACTTGACCGTGATGCATGTTGTCATGCCTTGCTGGACTCCACTTGCTGATTCTGTGTGTAGGGTTTCTGCACTGTTTCCAGCCTTGTCTCTGTCCTTGCCACCCCAGTGAAATCACCCTGTGCCATGTCTCCAGTGGCACTCGGGTCACTAGTCAAGGGGGCCTTTTCATGGCACCAGGCTGCGCAGGGACACAGGACACCCGCTGTCCCTCGTCCCCAAGCACCGTCGGGTCTCTTCTCCACCCTGCCACCAGGCGGCCTTTAACACAGTAACTGCCATGCGAGTTGTATTTAACTCATGCTAATTTTGAGCCCCGGGCTTCGTGAAGCATATGTAACTCACACATCTAGCCACCTTGGGAGCTGAGAGAACTATTTTTCAGACTGCCTATAGATCGCACACAGAAAATTAACAAATTTTTTATTAAATTAGAAAGCATAGTTTTGTTTTGGAAGTTTTTAATTCTATTTTCGTAATAAAACACCGTGGCCCCAAGGAAAAATTTTTTTCTAGTGTGGCCATGCGTTAAAAACCACACACTGACCTCGCCCCGCACGGCTCTGCAGTGACGTCATGCCGCGGCCCGCACACCCTGATCAGGGAGCTCCGGCTGGGCCGCTCTGCCGTCCGTCATCAGGGTGATCGCACGCTGAGCCTCCCCTCATCCAGCCCTCCCAAGACCACCTGCTGCTTCCGCTCTCCACAGAAACGTGCCTCCTCCAGGCAGCCCTCCGGACTGACTGCTGTTTCCTCACCTGGATTCTTCAAGGGGAGGGCAGCTGCCTGGCGGCGGCCAGGAAACCTGAGCACCTGAGTCTGGGCAGGACGTTGGCGACTCCCAGTGCAAGGAAAGAGGTGCCAGCACGCGGGGACGGCGGCCAAGAGCTGGGGACCCAGCGTGTGCCCCCGCTCGGGTCTCAGGTCGCCCTGACACAGCCTCATGGTGCTGCCGAGACGCTGGGCGGGACTGCAGAAATAACACGTTTCTACCATATTCCAAGGGCGAGTCCCAAGACTTCTGGTTTTAAAACAATTTAATAGATTGAGCAATAAATCAAAGTTACAACAACGTTCATTAGATTATAAACAATAATGAATGAAACAAGGCTTTTGCTTAGATCGATGTGGAGCTTCATTGATCTCCCTGCGTAATAGACTCGGGCGCGGCCTCGCTACTTGGACGGGGCGGCATCTCCGCCCGTTCCCTGCGGCGTCGGCCCCAGGGCGGCACGTGGCAAGGCCGCACGTAGCGTGTCACTGTCATGGGGCCGTCCCCTCTCAAAGCAGCTCTGCGACCCTCTCAGAACGAGAGCTGACTTATTTACAGAGTACTGACTTTCCAATCCCAGCGCCCGGGGCTAACGCGAGCTGACGGCACAAAGGTGTCCCCTCGTCTGACCCTCACGGCCGCGCCCTCCCCGGGGCCGGCTGCCTGCTCCAGAGACGCACACGTAATTTCATTCTGTCTCCTGTCCAATAGCCAACACTACAAGTTAATTAAATTGGTTGTCCATTGTACTCGTCCACTTACAAAGTTAATGACATTCTGTTCCTGAATTAAAGAGCATTTTATAAAGCATGCGCCGTGGACGCTGGCATGCTGTGCTCGGGTGCTGAACCCTGTCATAGCTCCTGGTTGTAGCGTCCCCAATTAGGCAGCCCAGGAAGGGCCCGGGCTCCGCCTGCCAGCGCGGAGCACAAGTCATCCTGACAGCGAGGGTAAACACTCCACGCAGCAGCCACTCGATAGCTCGCGCGGGTGACAATAAATCCTGCCAGATGAGTACGCTGTTAACACTCCACATTACCATGAAGAGGAGCAACTGAAGTGTAACAAGACAGACTCAGAATGGCCTTGAAGACAGGCTGTCCCTACAGGGCCCGCGGGTGACGGTGGCGACGTAGACTCTCGACCTGCGACACAGACACTGCGTTCGCACCTCACCTGGGTGCGAAGTCACCAACCAGCCAAAGACACGATGGTCCTTTCTGACAGAATCCGTTCACTCACTCACACTCTCATTCCACAAACACGCACCGGCACGGTCTCTGAGCCACACGCAGCCTCAGGCGACCGAGACATATGCGGCCCGAGCCTGAGCTGGCAGCATGTCGAAGGAGCCCGTGGGAGGGCCCTGCGGGAAGGAGCTCAGCTCCGCACACGGCAGCGTCCACGGGGCGTCTGACGGCAGCTGTGAACGGGAGACGGCTCCCAAGGGTGGTGCCAGCCCTTCTGCAGGCGGCTGGCAGGTGCGCACACCCACGCCTGGGCCCGCAGGGCTCTGGAGAGATGGCGTCCAGCTCTGGACCAGCGGAGGCTGAAACAGCTTCAGACACTTGGGAAACATGGAAGGAGGCTAAACCCGAGGGTCTGGAGTGTGGGACTGACGCCCGGGTGACCTGGGTCAGCATGTGGACAGTTCTCAAAGCCACGGAACACTGAGCCTGCCAGGAGGAACCAGAGCTGGGGACAAGGGCAGGGCCCATGACGGGCCTGGGCTGCCATTAGGAGAGGCCAGGAGGAGTGACGGGGCTGGGGCGGTCAGGGATGAGGCCGGGACCAAGAGCAGGTGGCTTCTTGACAGTGAACTGGGAGGAGGGAGCAACCCCGGGCCCCAGAGCTCACAGTGTGCAAGGCAGCAGTGACACGAATGGCCGTGTCCCGTGAATTCCATATAAATCCTGACACGTGAAATTGAGAACTGTTTTCATGGTCAGCTGGGAGACAGGGCAGCTTCTCCCCTGAGCCTTGGAGAACGGCACGTGGGTGACAGTATAAAAGGCACGGAGAACGGCTGCCCAACGGCAGCACAGAAAAACTAGGTGACAATAAAGGCGGGGCAGGAAGGACTGAAACCTGGTGCTGCCTGGGTGTGGAAGTGGAAGTCTGCCTCCATGGGGAGGTGAGGCTCTGGCGGAGCTGAGCATGCTGCAGAGGCACCTCCCCTGCAGGAGCAGGGTGGAAACAACAGTCCCGCAAGGCCCCTTCCCCACACCTGCCCCACCCAACACGCCACCCTGGCCGGGCTTTCCACAGGGAGCCTCGGCTGCCTCGGCCTGGTTCGGTGTATCCCAAGAGCTGGTGCCAGGCGGGAAGCTGGAAAAGTAAGTAAACTTCTGAGTGAGTAAGGCAAGTCCACGTTCCGGAATCCAGGAGGAGGCGACACGGCCCAGAGTCCAGCTGTCCGTGTCACGGAAGACAAAGCCGTGCGAGGAACCGAGGTCCCACGTGGCAGGCACCCCCAGTCAGTTTTTAATTTGCATCACGTAGGTATTTTCCTCTCAAAATGCTATTTTTCTATAACGAATATTTTACAGATAGAAAGTTTTGATAATGAGCCAAGAAAAATATCAGTCTTACAATAACAACTAGTTTTAATTATGAAATGTATTAAGTTATATTTTTCCATGTCTAAATGATTACAAAACTAAATCAATAAACTTTTATGCCAATTAAATTATGTAAAGAGTTTGCATCATAATTAAAACAGCTCTGACTTTTATCTTCTAAAAATCATTAGCTTTTCAATTACAGTTTCATTCTTACAAATGTCCTGCAGAAACAGGTTATGTGCATTATGGGAAAGGATAATTAAAGTAAGATGCACTTTAAGAGACAACCAGCTCTGACACACGCTGTTTACAAAATGCCTTCTGCCATTAGAACAGCTCAGGGCATATAAAATGCCAATAAAACGCTTTAATTGATTTTTAAATTTCAATTATATTAGGAAATTGCCATCCACTCCTGTTTCAGATAAGGTAACTCAGCTCCCCCCGCAGAAAGGCCAGAGCAGCAGCTCCCGCAGCACTGCCTGGTCACGGTCCCGCGGCACCCACGACACCCCTCTCCCCAGCACAGCACGGCCGGACACAGGCCTGCCCACGTCTCTTCCCACGTGAACACTCATTCTCTGCACTTCACACTGCAGGAGACGTTCCCTTCCCACACTGGACACTCGCTCGAGGTCACAGTGTTTGCCAGTTCCATCACACCACCCTCCTTTCTGCGTCCCTGACCTCATCTGGGGTCAGTCTCCGCCTGCCGGAAGAACGTCCTTTAGCATTCGTCATCTTTCATTTGAACACAAACGTGTATTCCACCCACATTCTGAGAAGACACTTACTTGTGCTGGACACAGAGCTCTATGGCGACGGTTTCCTCGGGGACACTGAGGACAGCGACGCTTCTGTCGGAGAGTCGGCTGTCGCTGCAACTGCTGCTGTTCCCCGTAGTAGCTTTTAAAATTTCCTCTTGGCTTGTGGGTTTCTGCATTTTATTAGGACCTGTCTGGGATTTTTATTTGTTTTGATCATGCTAGGGATTCACTGGGATTCCTAATACTGTGCGTTGAAGTCTTTCCTAACTTTGGAAGACTGTGATTTGTCTTCAAAGGTGACTTCCGATCACCTCTCTGCTTTCGTCCTCAGGTCCGATCCCGCGTGTCGCAGACGCAGACCGCCGTCCGCCATGTCTCCCACCGACCTTTCCGCTCCACCCTGTCTTCCCACGCTTCACTTTTGCCTTTTCTTCTCATCTATCTGCAGTTCACGCCGCTGTTTCCACCTCTGCCGTTTCCAGCTATGTGGTTTCGGCAAATGCATAACGTCGGCAAAGCCCCTGCTCCACCCTTAAAACATGGGGCCACCGTCACCCAACTCCACCTGCGTGAGGAGCAGACGAGACGATATAGAACGCAGCGTCTGTCCGGTGGGAGCCGCGCAGTGAACGCGGCCCTCCTCCTCCTCCTCCATCCTTTCCTCCTTAGTGCACGGCTGCATTCAAAGCTCTAGGGAAAACCTGTAATTTACCTAATCACCCAACCGCTGCCTCTGGATCAGCACCACCAACCACAAACGTCACCTCCGCCACCACCGCCCTGGCCGGAACCGGCTTCCCTCCACGCGTCCACCTGCTCATAGCGAGCAGAGCGGGGCGGTTCAGAACATGGGCTTGGGAGCCAGAACACTGATTTCAAAATCCTGCATCTACCTTTTCCAGGTTTGGAGACCTCAGTCAAGTTACTGAACCTGTTTGTGCCTCAGTTTCCCCATCCATAACATGGGGGAACCCCTCCCACAGGACTGTTTTGGGCCTGAGTGGGCGCCACACGTACAACACACAGGGCAGCGTCGTCACGCTCGCACGTTAACACGGCTCCTCCGCTCGCTACTCCAATCCCGCCTTCACCTTCCACGCTAGAGGAACCACAGGGCATGGCCCCAAACGTGTCCTTGGCTGACACCAGAATTAGAAGCCAGGGCAGGGATGGCTACGCAAGCCAGGGCTGGCTTTGTCCTTCCAAAGCAGAGAGGCAGAGGTCGCGTTTAAACTCCCGCCCACGAGTCCCACGTGCCTCCCTGGGGCCCGGGAGAGGCCACTGCGTTGGGAGCCCCAGCCGGACACTCGCCAGAGCATGACCCTGCTGCCCCACCAGAAAGCAGGGACGGGGGGCGCCCCCGGCAGAGGAGGAGGCACTGACACGCTGCACGTTACATCAGTCGGCCACTTGGTGCTCCCGATACTCTGGAAGAAAGACCTTTCCTTCCTTCCCCTTGTCTGAGGCCAAGTCATGAACAACCCTTACGGGAAAAGACACCAGAGAAAGCTGCCTCCCGCTAATGGCCTCGTTATAAATTAGCCTCGCTGACAAAGACCCCGGGAAAGTGACAGCCGTCAGGCCACCACTGTGTCCACACGCTTGCACTCTGGCGCTGCCGCC
>VBSM01003146.1:167027-197969 GCA_008086735.1 Cheirogaleus medius
CCTGGGCCACGTGAGACGGTGACATCTGGGTCCATGGAGAGACCTGGGCCCACGTGAGACGGTGACATCTGGGCCCACGGAGAGACCTGGGCCACATGAGACGGTGACAGCCAATGTGTGAGAAACAAGCGTCATCGCAGTGGGGAGAAAGAGCGCGGCACGAAGCTGGTCTAGAAATCAAGGTCGAAATTCCAGTGCTGAAATGCTAACTATATGCACCCAAATTTCACTGCAGGCTACGTGTTGTGTCAAGGGCGCCATCGTGGCCCACCCCGATCCCCTGCCCACGTGGCATGTGCAAGGCAGGCAATCGGATGAGAGCTGTGTGGCTTGGCCCCACACCTTCAAGTCTCACTGACTCACCATCATGTTAATGGCATGTTCACGCTGCCGTGTGAGTGTGTGAGGACACGGCCGCTACCTTCAAGGACGAGGCTGAATGGCACCGAAGTGTCACCACCGGCCCCCAGGAGAACCTTCCCAGGGCCTCCTTGAGTGTGGCTACCTCTGCTTATAAAACGGGGCCCCTGGAGCTCCCCTCCATCCCTGGAGGGAGCACCGACAACCCGAGGCCGCAAGTGGAGCTGGAAGTGCAGGTGCCACTGCCTCACCGCAAACCACAGGCAGGGGCCACGGCCAGGCTGCGCAGGCCACTCATGGAACTGCTCACCAGCTGTGTTTAACTAACCAGCAGTCCTGAACCTCCTTGTGCCTCAGCTTCCCCAGCTGGAACACGGAGGAGACAACCGGGTATTAGAAATCTGCATGGCAAGCGCACGTGCTCAGGAAGACAGTGCAGAGGACCCATGGGTCAGGGCTCGGTGGTTTTAAAGGTGGCCATAGAAACCAACCAAACCGTAGCGCTATCTACAAGACCTCCAAACTATTCAAAGAATAAGTAAAATGAGGAACAAGCTTTTAAATCCCACTGAAGAGAATAAAAATGCCAGGAGAAGTGATAAGCCCTTGTAATCCTCCCAGTGCAAATCCATGTTTAACTTGAGGAGAAACGGTAGCACTTTCTCATCTCCCTGATCACGCTTTAATCAAATCTCCAGCCGACTGTTTAAAATAAAGCCATTATGGACAGTGATCAAGAATTTCATCACTCCCTGCTGAGATATAAAATCAATCACTTAAGTTTTTATTACGTAACCTCCGAAAAGCCAAACAGTCTGAGGTTAAGAGATTCGATGTGCTCTGATTATGGCCAGAAGAATCCGTGAGACGTGCCTGCCTCCAAGGGAGACGCCTGCCCTGGCCCCACGCTGTGTCCAGCGCACCTGCGGCCACTGGGCGTTGAGTCTGGGTGACGCCACAGCCGGCGCAAACATAAACCGCCACGAGAGGCAAAGGGCCAGTATCCCACAGCAAAAACACGAGACTCTCATGTCATTTTGTCTAAAACGAGACCCGTGATACTCAAACTGGGATTTACCTTTGGAATTTCCAAAAACAAAGAGTGAGGTTGGGGTGGGGGAGGCTGAGACACCATGGGAGGGGCCTGGCAGAATCGAGAGCCCCCACCCTGCCCCCCGCTGACCCGCAAGGGTGTTTGGACCAAGTGCGTTCGAATAACAGAATAACTTGGTTTGATGTTACCCAGGAATCAGAAAAAATAACAAATACTTGTAAAAGTTACACCTGAAAAATCTCCACTTCAACTTATGTTCGATGTACTTAGCAAAAAGGTCGAAGCTCCGGAATTTGCTGGATAAATAAACGTTGGTGAGGCAGGCGAGCCACTGGAGGATTAGTGCATGGCGGCGAATGAATAACCTGCTAATGCCTCCCAAACCCCATTATTTCCCCTTTTCCAGGAGCCCAAGATTCATGTCCCCGCATGCCGCCAGTTCATTACCGAGAAATATCATCCCTCTTCCGGCTGGCGCTGGGCAGCGCACGCGGCCCCTCGAGGACCCTTTAATGTTTAATTCCCCATCATCCGCTCCACTGAACAGCTTAATCTCTGCTTGTATGATCAATACTATATCAGTGTAAATTAAAATGACAATTTTAAAGTAATTAAGCCTGTTAATGCTCGATTCAAATGTCATTATTTGCACAAGGGATTGAGGAGAAATTACATCGTGTCTGGGGTGACAGGAAGACGTCTGAGCCCCCGCAGCCCCGCCGCGGGGGCCACTGGAGGCTTCGGCAAAGCAGATTAACTTCTGCCGCGCCCTGCCGGGATGCCGATCCAATTTCTAAAGAGGATAATGCAATTTGATAAATTTAATTCCAGCTACAAACTCAATTATTGTGATAATAGATGAAAACTGGGAGGTGCCTCTAAACAAGACCCACATTTTTAAAAATACACTTAACTCCGGAATGAGATTCAACAGTAATGGCTTGATTTGATTTGTCCTCTCCGTTTTGAAAACCCCTTAAATAATTATGATGGTTGGAAGAGCAGCCAACATTTATTAAATAGCCTCGCTCTAACCCAAAGGAGGCCACGCGCAGACGACTCGGGTCGCGGTGGAAACGGCTGCCGTCCTGAGCTCGCACGCGGCATTTGTTAGACAAGCGCACGCACATCACTGCATCACCGGAGCGCACAGACAGATACACAAGCCCGGCAGCCTGGGCTGAAACCTTAGTCTTGTCCAGCACGGCTGGTCTGCCCGGCTCAAGGCAGCGCCTAGCCATTTATTTTCCGGGCAGCAGAGGGGGTGGGGTAGGGAATTAATAAAAAGAAAATTAAAGGGAAAAATCAGCTTTACTCCCATGACTCCCCGGACACTGTGAGCACAGAGCAAGTCCAGTCGCCTCCTGAGAGCTTTCTGCGCACAGACATCCCCCGCCACTCACAGCCGGGGCCGGGAGGGCGGGGAAGGTCTGCGGGGCATGCACTGGGGACAGCACGCAGGGACAGCACTGGGGACAGCTGCAATCGCCAGACTTCATCCGTTAGATCGGCAATAAAAATTGACAGCCACACATTAATTTCAAGATGAAGAGCAAAGTGTAACACTTGCTGCTTGAAAGATGTCTGAGCAGGGGGTGGCCAATCTCTCAGGGTTCCCTGGGACAATTCTGGACACTGTTCTACTCCAGAAAGTGGCCGGAGGAAAGGGAGGCTTTGCTCACGCTCCGCTGACCGATTGGTTTCGGGTGACCTGACAGCTTCCCTGGCTGTTCTCAAACCCAGCGACGTGCACATGAGTTGTCTGAACCCCAACCCCCCAGGAGGAGGGAGGGTCAGAGGCGGCGTCCTCACCATGCACTGCGTGGCCGGGAAGAACTCACCGCCCCCCTTTCTTGCATGAGACGACCTCACAGTTCCTCAAGGCTCCCCCAGCAGAAACCGGACCTGAAACCAGTGAAAAGGTGGACTCGTGTGTTCAAATGGCCCCCCTTTCTGGCAGGCCAAATGTAAATATCCCTGAGTATAAATTACTTTCCTGAGCTCACAGATTAAAACTAGCGAGGACGCATTGACACAGAAAGCAGTCGTGGTGTGTGGATGGCAGGAGTGAAGCCAGGCGCACAGGACACGGCCGTGAGCCGTGGCAGAGATGGCGTGGCAAGGATGGCGTGGTTTCCTCTCAACCAAGGAAAATCATACAATGAGAGAAACCCCCAAAACCTCAACTCTACTTTTCCTCATAATACTTAACAATCACATCTTCTCCCAAAAGGCAACAGACACAAAATCAAGTGAAAAAACACGGAATAAGTTTACTTCTAGGAAGGGCATTTTTGTGAATCTGAGAGGTGGTTTTCCTGCGTTCTGAAGGCCACGCAGGTCAGCGGTGGTAGCCTCACCACGTGAGAAGTCTAGGGAAACGCTTTAGGGATGACAGTGAATTGCACCAAACTGCCAGCCCGGGGCACCCACACAGCGGGCAAGGCCTCTGCGCACAAGTGACCCCAGTCTGGGCGGGCCTTGAGCACGCAGGACGCCACGCGGCCAGGACTGGGAAAGCTCCGCGTGGGGAGGGCAGCCTCTGACTGCCCAGCTCCTCCCCTGCAAAGGGGAACTCAGAGACCCCTGCTGACAAGCCCCCTGACTGGTGGGGGACCCTCAGCCAGCACTGGCTGGAGAAAGGGCCACAGCCACCGGGGCCACGGCCAGGCCATCCCTTCTGAGTCGGGGTCTCCATCCTCCCCACGCAAACACTCCTGTTTAAAACTGCCAAGCAGGGACCAGCAGAGCCCAGACAAGAGCCAACTGGGTACAGAGACTGCTGGTCCCCTGCCCGGCACCTGGAAACTGGGGTTAGGGGGTTAATGCTGAGCTAATAACGGACCGAACACCCCCTGCCCCACCAGGAGCCCAGCGTGGAGCCAGGCACAGCAGAGGAACCTCGCCACACACGTGAGCACCGGACAGTGACTGAAAGGTCAGCCAGACCCCGGTCAACAAAACTGATCACTGGCCACCACCTTACGGGCTCCAGTGTCGGTGACACCTGTTTTCAGACGGCAGGAGGTGGCTCTGCTGTGCAGTCAGGGCCTCCAACACTGCCCTGACAGGGTGACAGGGCCCCCCTGGGGGGCACACAGGGATGGCTCTCCAAGGCGCACACCGAAGTTCTCGCTGGTGTCCGGCCAAGGGACGAGGTTTCTCATGCAAATCAGCAGACTCCAGTGCTGCCTCCGGCCGCGGGAGGGGCAGAGGCCTGGCTGGCAGGGCCCCCTGCTCACCACGGGCGCCTCACCACCACCCTGACTCAACACGGCCAGTGCACGGCCGTCAGCAGGGAGGACGACGGACGTGCAGGAACACCGGTGCCCGCAGAGACGATGACGGCCCCCAGAGCAGTGTCAGGAGGCCCCAGGCACAGGCCGGCCCTGAGCAGGTCAGCCACGCCCCTCCGTTCTCAGCGGCCCTTCCCAGCGTCCTCGTGACCTCCCCCAGGCTTGAGTCCGTTCTGTGAATTCAGCCTGGAAATGTGACCGGCCAGGTCCACACCACTCCTCCCTCCAAAGCAAACCGGCTTTGCAGAAAGCACTTGTTCAGTAAGTTCGCTCTGGCCTCCTCCAGAAAAGCAACCCATCTCCCGGGAGCCCACGCCCTGAGCAAAGGCGGCGCTGAGGGCTCAAGGGAGCTCCCAGCCGAAAACGCGGCCCAGGAAAGAGACCTGCTCTCGAGGAGCAGCGCGGGGACTCCCGGCCGCCTGAGGCCAAGCAGGCAGAGCAACAAGCTAAACTGTGAATCAGCCCTGACCGTTTGTTTGTGTTCACTGCTCCAGTGATTTTCTGTCAAAAAATGCTAACAAGCATGAAAGTCCTTAAGAGCTTTACAATTTTTCAGTTTGTTCACCAATACATTCTGCGCAGTGTATTTGTTTCCTGGGCTGCGTGTGACACGGCACTCGATCACGCCTGTCGGCCGCCTGATGAATCAGCGGCCACGTGGCGCCTAGACTCGGCCTTCACCAGAGAGCCTGTTACAGACTCCCGACCCGCAGGGTGGGAGCCGAGTGGCCGAGAAGGGGCCTGGGGGTCCCGGCCGGGCAGCGGAGCTGTGTGGCCCCGCTCCCCCTGCGCCAGGGCTGGCAGCGCGTGGCCGGTGGGAGCGGGGCAGAAGGCTGGGCAAACCACCCACAGTTAGGACCGTGGCAAAGCAAAGGACAACCTGTCCTCCCCTGCCAGGGTCACGCGTGGACACGGTGCGTGTCCTGAGTGGGCACAGCCCGAGGTGGGCGTGGCAGTGAGCCAAGGTGGGTGCACAAAGCCACGTCTGCCCAGGGCCAGCAGGGACCACGGCCCTCACGGCCCGAAGACAGGGCTTCTCCCTCCCCTCCGCACAGGCAGACCCTCTGGCACCGCGGTGGGGAGGCGAAGGGCACACGCGGTCTCGGCAGCGAGGCCTGAGACTGGTCGTGCCCCAACCAGGTCACGTGGGTCTCCCCTTGTGACAGAGCACGTCCACCTCTGGCCAACGCCAGCCAAAGCCACTCTTATCACATTCAAAACCTACAAAGCCTTACCCTAAAGCACGTCTTTTCAATTTTCTATCCAGACTATCCGCACATGTGCCATCAAGTAGAAAATTATTCATGCTCTATTATTTATTGTGGAATGCTGAATTTCCTTAGTCATGAGATACATGGAGGAATCTGTATAGTTTGCAATGGAAATAGTCTCTTTTCCATTAAATCATTTAAAGTTTGGCCACTCACAAGCCATAAATGACAGGACTAGACTTTTTACAGTGTCATGAAGTGTCACATTCGTGAAACTGCACAGACGTGAAGTGTGTGTCAGTTGGGTTCTGACATATCTGAACACCCAGGAAAGCACCGCACCCAGACGACAGGCGCAGCCACCCAACAAGGCCCTGTGTAATCCCTGCAGCCCCCACCCCACCCTGGCCACAGGAAACCACTGTCTGCGCTCTATCATTACAGACGAGTTTGCATGTTTGAGAATATCACACACGTGAGATCACACAGAGTGCCGTCTTCTCTTCTGCTTCCTCTCACTCAGTGTAGCCACGCTGACCCTCACTCGCTGCTGACCCGTCAGCGGCTATTCCTCTGTCCTGACGAGCAGTACATGGTCTGCGACCCACTCCCCTGCGGGTGGCTGTCTGGCCGCTGATGGCTTTGGCTTTTCTGGACAAAGCTGCTGTGAACGTGCACACTCTCACCTTCTTGTGGGATGTGCTTTAGCTTCTCTTAGGTAAACACCCAGGAGGGGAATGGCCGGGTCACGTGATCGCTGCATCCTCAAGTTGTTTGAGAAGTGTCTTCCCAAGTGGGGGTGTGATTCTGCATTTTCACAAGCAAGGAGGGAGCCCTAGTTCTTTGCACCCTCGACAACACTTGATATGGTCTTTATAACTTTGGCTGTTAGCAGAAAATTAGTGATCTTCAATCAACACTTGTGGTCTTAGTTTGCATCACCCCAATGACTAATGTTGAGAATCTTCATGTGCTCGTCTGCCATGTCTGTATGTCATCCGGTGACATGTCTGTTCAGGTCTTTTCCCCGTTTTAAACATTAGGTTGTTTGTCCTACTACTATTGAGCTGTGAGAGCTCTCTGCATACAGTACTCCAAACAAAAGTCCTTCGCTGGGTATGTCGTACAAGCATTTTCTCTTGGGCTGTGAACTGTCTCTTTATTTTTGTATAGTATCTTTTAAAGAGCAAACTTTTCTCATTTTGATGAACTCCGATTAATGAATTTCTTTTGACAAGGGTTTGTGTTTTTTGTGTCCTATTTAAGGAATCTTTGACAAACCCAAGGTCACTAAAATTTTCTGCTGTGTGTTCTTGTAGAAATTTTATAGTTTTAGCTCTTGTGCTAGGTCTATGAGCCACTGCAAGCTGAGTTTTTATATGGTCGTACGTAAGGGCTGGAATTAACTTTCTGCGTGTGGTCATGGAATTATTACAGAACCGTCTGCTGAAAAGATCGCCCTCTCCCGGAATTGCCCGGATACCTGCGTCAAAAATCGACGGTGGGCCTTTCTCCAGACCCGCCACGCTGTTCTGATCTGTCCATCTGGTTTCACACCAACACCACACAGCCTTGATCACCGCGGATTTGTAACACGTCTTAGTCAGCGGTGTCCTCCACCTCACGCGGTGCAAAGTCGTGGTGGACACCCAGGCCCTTTGTGCTTCTATGCAGATTCTTGACCTAGCTCGTCAGCTTCTGCCCAGAGGAGTCTGCTGCGCCATCCTCTGCCCTCAGGTGAGCACTGACGGTCGTGTGCTGTGGGACCCGCTCCCTGGGCTCCTTCCCTTTCTCCAGAGCCGCCATGCGGGGCCTCCATGTCCCCACCCCACTCAGCGTCGGGCAAGGGTCACCAGGGAGGGGTCCCTCTGGGGAAGCGGCTGCCCCCCACTGGGCAGCAGGCCCTTCTTTGAGGGGTACAGAGACACACTCCTGTGTCCACGGTGGGGCCTCCATGCACACGCCACGGCCCCGGCAGGAATGCTCTCCCCCCTGCTCCCCCCATAGCTCACTCCTGCTCAGCCTCAGGTTCCAAGTCCCCGTCACATCCTCGGCTCCACCTGCTCTGGCTCCTGGCCTCCTTCGGGCCCACGGTGCTCTCTGCCCTCAGCCCACACTCCCTTCAGGTTCCACTCAAACTTCCTGACTGTGCATATTCACACGTTTGCTCCCTCGACTCCACGAGCTCCACAGGGCACAGTTGGATCACGTGGTGCATGTCATGTCACATGTTGCATGTAATGTGTCCCATGTTGCATACTGCATGCAGTCGGGTTCTGGAGCCCAGGGACAGTGCAGGAGCCTGCTGTGTGTGCCCGGGCCGTGTGGGTGAGTCACTCAACTTCCCCAGGGATGGCGGCCGCGGGGAGCTGTGAGGGCCAACTCAGAACAGTGCTGGCTGCAGAGGGCCCTCGCTCAGTGCCAGGTGAGACGCTGTGGGACTGTCCTCCTCGTGCGGCCCTGGCCCGGCCCCTGCACGCAGACGTCTTCTCCCCAGCAGACTGCGCCACCACGCCTCGGGACCAGCGCTGACGGACATGCCACGTGGATCGACCACCGGCAACGCCCCACTCCTCCGGGCCGTCGCCTTCCACACGCGGCCCCATGGCCAGGGCGGCAGCAGCTCCTGGCCCTCCCAGTTCTGGATTCTTCCAAGGCAACCCCTGTAAGATGCCCTTTTCCAGACCACCTCGTCCTGACGGGAATTCCCACATCCTCAGCCCCCGCGTCCATCCGCCTGGAACGAGGGCTTTGCGGGCAGAGGTCAGGCGTGACCACCGGCTCTGCACTCTGGCTCCTGGCAGGGGCCCAGCACACAGGCGCACGTGGCCGGCATCCCTGGAGCAGGGCGGAGAGGCTCAGTTCACCTTCGCGCCTGGGAGCCACATGAGGCCCTGGGCCAGGCCGGGCAGTGTGGGGCCTCCGCGATCCGCCACCTGCCTTGGGCCGGGCAGGGCCGCGAGCTCATCTGCGCCACGAGGGGACGGACGGCAGCGCCCTGGACCCTGCGTCAGGACCCGGCGGGGCTCCTGCAAGGGAGGACGCCCCAAGACACGCCTTCTCACCTGCGGCGTGGCCCTGGGGGGCGGGGCGGGGCGGGGCTCCTGCACGAGAGGATGCCTCAAGACACGCCTTCTCACCTGCGGCGTGGCCACGGGGGGCGGGGCGGGGCGGGCAACAGACACGGCACAGGGTGTCACTGTGGCCTGAAAACACACTGCACATGCAGACCCCTGGCAGATGTCCCCGCCGCACAGAAGCAGCCTCACTGCTCTGGGCTCAGACCCGCGTGACCCGAGAGAAGTCGGCAAAGCTCCCAGGCCTCAGCCTGCCGATCCGATGGGGAGCCGGGCTGGCGCGGGATTCTGTGAGATGCTCTCGTGAAGTGCTCGGGCAGAGCCAGTAACGAGAGCTCCGCGGATGTGTCAGCCAGTGTCACCGCGATGCCTGACGTCCAGAGTGCTGCACCTCGCAGCTGATGGACAGCCCTGCCTGCAGGCGCCGCAGGGCCACCTGGCGTGGAGAACACAGGCTCGGAGAGCAGGCCTGCGGGCGGCGAGGGCAGGCACCCTGGACCTGCTGAGACCGGCCTCACGCCTCTGCCCGCTGGGGTCTTCCACCCCACACCCGGTGCAGGGGCTGCACGCCAGCAGCTGCCCACCATGGACACCAGCGACAGGGCCCAACACCGCTAGCAAGAAACCACACAGACGCTGGCCCGACGCCATCCTCTGTCCTTCCCCACCTGTCCCTGACACCTGCACCTTCCCCTTTCCTGCCTGGCCACGTGGAGCCACGTGCTGCAGCAGAGGCTGCCTTCCGAGAGGAAAACTTCTCAAACACACATGGTTCAGCCTCTGCTGTGCTCACGGAGCTGCCCGGCGGTGGGCAGCCTGCAGACGCCAGGGCACGGTGGGCGCTGTGGGCACCACCCCGGGGACCACACTCAGCCCTGTGGGAGAACAGAGCACATGGGTCTGGAGGCTGCGCCCCAAGGCCCGGCCCACAGCCAGGAAACACCCACGTCTCCTTAGAATGCACAGAGCCCGCAGTGAAATTAACCTCGCGCCAATTGTTTTCCCACACGTTTGATAGCCCAATGTCAGCTCATCTGTTAGAGGGAAATAAAAAAGTCAGGCCTAAATGTACAAAAAATTATGATGGAAGTCCTAAATAAAGCAGGGGACTGCAAGCTTATTGAGTCAAAAATCAATCAATCAATGAGGGAGTGGATTAGGAGCACCTCATAAGCCCCAAAGAAATAATTTGCCCAAACACTGGGATTTAACAGTGGAGGACCAAATTCCAACACTTTTAGGAAGTAAATAATGAAAAATCAATTCAAAGAAAAAACAGATCAAGAACCCTGGACTCTGACATGCCGACACATTTATTGCTGAATACCATTTCTCGGCTGACCCGAAAACTTCGGAAGGTGTTTATTTACTTTCAACACCTTCCAGAGATCAATATTTTTAATTTGGATCCGAGTTATTATTTTTCACATCACAGCAGTGGGGAGCGGAGCAAAGTGGCTCATATTTTAGTGCTAAAAAGATCAATACGACAGCTTCACCTTCACCACAGCCCCGGCGCTGCCCGGCGCACATCATCCGTCCCGCGGGGCCGCGGCGCTGAGGCAGGGCAGGTCATTACCCGCTAGCCAGGCCGACAGCCGTGATTTAGCGGGGCGCGAAGGGCCTGGCGCCCTCGGAAAACCAATCTCGGCCCTTCTCACTTCATCAGGCTGTCGTGGGCAGGTGAGGAGGGTGAGCGCCCGGGTGGGAGGGAGTCGCGCCCAGAGCAGAAGAGCGCCCGCCGCGTGCACTTGCCTCTCCTCCCCTCCTCAGATCAAAGAGCATCAGTAAACTCCATTAATTTTCCATAAATTTCCCCTAAGATCTTATTTGGGAGAATGGAGAAGGGGAGGGGAGAGGAACAGTGGGAGGGCAAGCCCCCCACTCCCCGGACGCTTCTGGCGCAGGGACCCCACCTGCGAGCACCAGGGCTGCTGCCGGGGCTGGGGGAGCAGTCACATCTGAGTGGACCCCAGGAGTGGGGCTGGCGCCCACAAAGTGGGCAGAGACGTGGTTACCAGAAAGGGAGCAGCTGACGCCCCCGCTGCAACACGCAGCAGACACTGCCCTGCAGAAAGGAGGCCCAGGCCCCTCTCGGAAGCCAGGAAGCCCCAGGCGGGAGGACCCACCCTCGGCAGCACGGAAGGCAGCGTGGAAGGCGCAGGAGACAGGCCCTGCCGGGTGGTGGGCAGTGGCCAGGAGCTGGTGGCCTGCACAGTGGACCTTGTGGGCCCACAGCCCTGCTCCCAGCCCCAGAGCCTCAAGTGAGCAGATGAGACCACAGCCATCCCTGGGCCCAGGAGGATACCGTGGGCTCCGCTGCTGGGCCCGGCAGGCACCCCAGCCGAGGGCTCCTCCTGAGAAGAGCGGACTTGGAAATCATCCAGGCCACCCGGGGCCACAGGCCCAGCTGCCCTGTCCCGGCACAGCCCTGGCCCCGCTGCTCCTAGATGCAGAATCCTGGGAGGCCGACTCGAGTAGGCCCCACAGAACACCGCACAAGCCTTCCGGCCCAGGGCAGCTCCGGAAGCGTCCACAGAACCAGCTGAGGATTCAAGGGGCTGGAGTCAGTCTTCCAAGACCACTGAGGGCCACACACAGGCCCTGCCCGGCCCCACCAGCCCGGGTGGGCCAGCTCGGAGCCGGCGCATAGCCCGGCAGGGACCAGAGCCTTGGACCTGGGCTTCAGACCCCCGACTCAGGCGCCTGCGCCCACACAGCCCGCCAGTGCCCTGACAGCTGGGCGCCAGGCCAAGCCGGGAGGAAGCGGGGACCCAGGCCTGCCGGCACACACAGCACCTGAAGTCCACCAGCCCAACACACAGAGCTGTCCATCAGCCTAGTTCTGCACTCGTAAATAGAGTCAATGACTTCTAATGGTAGACAAAGAAAAGCTCTCAAAAAATTTACCCTCCATTCACTCTTTCTCAGAAAGCTACCAAATGGCAAAAACCAAAAAGGAGGGATTCTTCAGTTTAATGAGAGTCCCTCTTCTTCCTCTGGGCTTCTTCGTCGGACAAATGACCAGCAAAGCGCAGTGACAGACACCTCCCACCGCAACGCTTCATTCCTGCAGTGAAACAAGACCAGGGTGAAATCGCATGGAAATAAATCTGCGACTTCTCCCGCAGAGGGACGGTGGTGCTACCCACATTCTCCCTCCTCCCCAAGGGAGCTGCTCAGGCTTTATTTAGGGTGTGACGGGAGCAGAACCTGTCTTAAAACCTGCTCGTGGTAAGAAACGGGAACATCCTGGTCCTTTCGGGCTCAGATAAAAACGTGGTGGGGTGTTGAGGGTAACCGTCCGTCGGGACACTAAAGGCACCTAACGTCTAAGTGTGGATGGCGCCGCACGCTCTCCTCTCGGGGAAAGGGCTCCTCGGGGTCCCTGCTGGGAAAGTAGCCAGGTGACATCAGTGTCCTGGCACAACACAGACCCCGAGTCCCCCCTCACTGGGCACCACACCCAGCTCCTCTCCCAGCCCCGGGGGGGTGTGGAAGGCCGGGGCCTCTCAGTCAGCCCAGGCAGGGGACTCTGGGCCTGGACAGCTGCAACTGGCCCTGCCGCCGGGCGTCTGTCCTCCCGCACTCCGTCCCGCCTCCTGACTGCACCTGGGGGGTCCGGCCTGGTCTTCCCGTCTCCGAACGCCGGGCCCTGGCTCGGCCCCCTGCAATGTCACCCAACCCCAGCCTTAAATCCCTCTCGGCACAGGGTCCCAATTCTGCCCTTGGGTCCAAACCCCCTGCCTGTCCCATCCGCCGGGAGGGCCGCGGAGCCTCCACCTTCCAGCCACAAGCCAAGCCTCGGCTCCTCCCACACCAGTGCTGACCCACCTCCGAGACCCCCCATCCACAATCCGAACACGCTACAGCACCTGGGATGTGCTGGGCGCGTCCCGGCTCCAGGCAGAGTGCGGAGGCGTCACAGCCGCTGCTCTCAGAGAGGGTGACTTTGGGAGCAAGACAATAAACAAAAACAGACACCAGGCGCATCACGGGCTGTCACTGTGGGGCTCCGGGCACTTCTGGGGCCCTGGGACACGCGTGCTCGCTCCCACCATCCTGTCCAGCTCACACTGGACGGCGCCAACACCCTGAGCTGGTGCCCTCAGCCCACGCGGTGACCAACACTCCAAGCACGCTCCCGTGACAGCGCTGGGACCCGGCCCCCAGCCCTTAAGCCAGAGCAGGCGGGACTGGCAGCGCCTCTGCAGGGACAGACCCCCGAGCCCACAAGCACACGGACAGGCAACGACCCAGCCAGGGACTAAGGGCCTGGGGAGGGGACACCGCGCAGAGCAGCCCCCGGGAGGCCCGCTTGTCCCCCCTGCTCTGCACACTCCAGCTCTTTGAGCAAAGCTTAGCATCTGCCTTCACCTCCTGCGGGAACGCTCGGCCGTGCGACGGGCGACGGCGCCACCTCCTGGTGACGATGGGCACCTGCGAGTCACCGGAACTCCTCCAGGCCGCGTCCCTACCACCAGGAGCCGCGAACCCCCACCGCAAGCTCCTGCGCCAGGCGTGGCTGCGGGTCCAGCTGCTTTCTGGGAACAGGCCACTATTTCTGATCCCTATTAATACCCGTGACAGCATTTATGTACAAGATAAATTCATTTCAATTTCCTTTTTCAATTAATGGCCTATTATTTGAACCAGACTCAGCTAAAAATATCACTGTGACACCATCAATCTTGTAAAAATTGAATTTCCCTCCCCTGACAGCCAGAGGGCACCAGGCTGAGGCAGGAGGGGCTGCCTGGCTGCCCAGGACCCCGAGGGCCCCAGCAGAGACCACGGTGCTGAGCGGCCAGCGGTGGGCGGCAGGCACGGGCGGCGGGCCCGGTCTCAGCACGTGACAGGGCCGGCGGCGCACACCCTCCGCGCCGGCTCTGGAGCGAGCTCCGGGCAGGTCTGGAGCCTCCCGACCCCTCCCCTGCCACACATGCCTGCCCCAGGTCACCCAGTGGGCCCAAAGGACCACCCACCACTGTGGGAGAGGCCAGGAGCTCCCGCCACGCCCCGTCCCCCGTGAGGTCTAAGACAGACATCTCCTGTCCCCGCCGTCTCTGGCAGGCGCCCGGCGTGTGCGCAGCTGGAGAAACAGCCTCCGACCTCAGCCTGGTGAGGCCCCCTCTGGGAGCTCGTCTGCGCCCCGCGCCCGGGTCCCAGAAACTTTTCACCGCCGGTGAAGAACAGAGCCACGCACGACTGTCATCGAGGACTTTAAGGCACCAGTGGGCAGCAAGCTCCCGAGGCGGGTGGGGCCTCCAGCCTCCGCACTTGCTCCAGGAGGTGAGACGAGGCTCGCCCTGCGCCAGACGCCCTGCCTTGGAGCTTGCAGCGACTACAGGTGATTCCGGCAACTCTCAAATTCTGAACATTTTTGCTTTTCATGTACTAAATAATTTAAAATATTTTCTAACCTCCTTTCTGCCATACTCTTTAACTCATGGGTTATTTACAAGTTGGTTTATTTCTAAACATTTGGGAATATTCCATGTATCTTTTTGATTTACTTCTAACTTAATTCCTGTAGGTGACAGAACACACTTTGTACAATTTCAGTCTCTCACAGACGCTGAGGTCTGCTTTACGGCCCAGATTCCGATGTGTCACAGCGAACGTTCCAGCGACTGCCCACGGCCAGGGAAGACCCCCGGGGACTGGAGGGGGCGATGCCAGGGCTCGTCTGGGTGGCGGCAGCTGTGCCCGGCAACCGCGCAGCCCTCAGAACACACACACCGGCGAGGCCTCGGAAAGGCAGACTGGACACTGGCTGCCCTGGGCCCGTCGGGAAAACGCTCAGGAGTCAGCCTCGGAAGGTGGCCACGGCCCCGACCACCGGAAACAGACTTCGCGGAAGCTCCTTCACCTGGAGGCTGGGAGGCGGCTCTGCAGAGATGGGCAAATCTGACGGCCACCCTTCCCCTCCGGGCCTTTCCGCAGTTGGTCCGTGTCCCTGCAGCCAGACCATGACGCGAGGCCGGCTCTCCCGTGGCCTGGCGTGCCCTTGTCTGGCCGCACACACTGCTGCGCCAGCTGGCGGGCCCACGAGCCCCAGTGAGCTCAGGCTGGTGTGCAGAGAGCCTCCCGCGGGGCAGACCTACTTCTCCACGTGGCCCTGTCAGCCTTCGAGGGACATGTGTGTGACCGTGATGTCCCCTTGAGGAGCCGACCTCTTGGTCACTGTGAAACGGCCCTGTGTCCCTGGCAATGCTCGGTGCTCTGAAGTCGGCTCTGGTCCCGACGCAGGCCCTCTCGCTCCCTCTCACTGGTGTCTGCACGTCCACCGTCCTCACCTTTGCTCCAAAACAGCCAGGTCTGTGTTTCCCGAGTCGGGTCTAACCTTTCCTCTCTCTTCACGCCTCGCGCCTCCTTCCCCAGCCGCCCACTTCCTGACTCCCGCCCGGACCTGGGCTGGCCAGCCGAGGAGGCGCAGCGCCCACAGGGCAGCGGAGACAGCGGCCCTGCCAGGCCAGCGTGACCCAGCCCAGGCGCAGCTGCAAGAACGTGGCAACGGCTTAACGCAGGCGCGATCGCACCGCGCCAGACAGAGCGCCCACACCGCTGCATGGCTGAAGCAGGAGAAGGGCCGGCTCCACGGGCTGGCAGCTGTCTGACAGTCACACCGCGGGAGGAAGACTCACCGTGAAGTGCTCCTGGGACTTGTAGTTTTCGTCCAGGTAGACTCGAGCCCTGTTGTACTCCTTCATCGCATCACTCGACAGCAGTTCTCTGAAAGGAAAAGGAAGTCCCTTGAGCCAAAGCACACGGACGCTGCCACTTCACAGGTGTGCCTACGAGACCCACCAGCTATGGAACGGAGGGAGGGGGGAGCGGCAGCCACAGCAGAAACCGAGAGCCACCGCGTGTTCTCGGCACACGGGGCCTGGGCTGCCCTTCAGGCTCTGGTCTCCAGGCAGCCCCAGGCGATGCCGGACCCTGAGGCCTTCCGGGAGTGGAGACCTGAGATGGGGCCCAGGTCACGCTCTGGGCTCTCCTGGCCGCGTAAGTTTCGTCCTAACAGAAATCATCCCCGCAGTCATCCACACAGGGTGGGGGCCACCCACAGTCGCACCCCGGAGCCCAGGCAGCTCCTCCCCGCCTGGTCCTCGCAGAGGCAAGGGTCAGCCTGTGGCCAAGGTGCCCAGGCTTAGGGACTTCTAAAGGTCTGTCACCAAGCGGGGCCCGCGCCTCGCTGTCCACCCTACTGGTTGCATCTCACAGCCAGACGAGCTTAGGAGACGAGCTTCCGCCATCCCTGCAGGGCGCAGGGACAGGGAGCCGCCGCATCCCTGGAGGCCCCACTCATGTGCCCAGCCTCCACTCAGAGAGCAGCCGGGACCTCCGGCTCACTCAGCTGCGAGACAGAGGGAAGGAATCACGGCACCTAGTGCCCAGCCAGTCCACCTGTTGGGAAGGGGGTTCCGAGGAACAGAAGGGAATCAGGACAGGCAAGAGGAGAAGCCTCCACAGACGCAAACCGGTCCCCACGTAAGGGAGCAGGGGGGGGCAGACACGCCCAGACGCTCAAAGGAGGAAAAGGTTCAACATGAAACAACGTAGCGTCCGTGACACCTGGCATTGCGCCAGAACTGCCCGGCATGCACAGAGCGAAGGGCGTGACCAAGCCGTGCAGGGAAGCAGCGCAGAGGACAAGGACGGCGGAATTGGCCGGAAAACCACTGAGCAGCTGCTGTAGACGGGATCAAGATTTCAAGGCAAACGTGAATCTGCTCCAGACAGAAGACACAAACCTACACGTGAGACTTCTACAGCTGGAAAATACAGTCTCAGAAATAAAACAAACTCACTGGATGGACTTAAGAGCAGATTAAAACCTGCAAAGAAAAAAACACCAGTGACTTATAAAAGCAGCAGCAGAAACCATCCAGACCAAGGCAGAGGGTCAGTATCCATCAGTTTAATGTCAGGAAATTGGGGTCTGAGAGCAAAAGAGAAGGAAAGGAAAACAAATACAATATTTAAAGAAATAATGGATGACCTGTTTTCAAAGTTTGGCTGAAATTGTAACCCACAGGGGGAAGGCCGGAAGGGCCACGCGGGAGGACATGAGGAAACGCAACCCGCAGCTGACGCCACCGAGCTGCTGAACCAGCGATGAGACACATCGCGCAGTCGGGGAAAAAGGCACATTATATACCAGAAAATGAAGCAGGGAACAATGGCCAGATTCTCACCAGAAACAAAGCCACGCAGAGGACAATGGGACGAGAGCCTTAAAGTAGTGACGGGAAAAAAATTGACAAGCTAGGATTCTATTTCCAACAAAAATATCTTTCAACGTGCATACAAAGACCTGTTTCACACAAACAAAAGCTGGGAAAATTCATCCGCAGCTGACTTGTGCTAAAATAAATGTTAAGAAAGGTTGTTCAGGCCGAAGGAAAATGATGCCAAATATAAACCAGAATCTACACAAAAGAGTCAAAGTGCTGGAAATGGAAAATTAATCAGTAAAAACGTTTTTACGAGCCGACTAAGGCAACATGGCGATGGTGCGCGGCAGGTGCGGCGACAGCACGAGGGGGGCGGGGACGCGGCCGCCAAAGGTGCGCACCTGAGCACAGAGCACGCCGGGAGCAGGTGCGCGTCGGCCGGTCCCTCTCCGCGTTCGGTGCAGAGCGCCGGCCTCTCCTGCTGGCCTTGCTCTCTCCCCCACTGCCTTGCCGGAGCTCTCTGTATTTTCACACACTCAGTTCTGTCCGTAAAGTACGCAGCAGGTATCTGCTCCCAGAGTGGCTTAATTTCTGCTTTGTTAGAGTGCTTTTCCATGTCCAAGTTCTTAACTTCAGCACGTCCAGATTTACCAATCTTATCTTTTGTGAGCTATACGTTCTGCATCTTTTCAAAGAAATCTCTCCCTGTACCAAAGCTATAAAGATATGTTCCAATATTTTACTCTCAAATTTTTAGTTTTGCCTTTTACCGGAATATGACTAATATAGCTGGAATCCGTCCTCAGCAGGGCGGGTGAGAAGTGGCTGCACGGGATGGGAGACGGGTCCGCTTCGCTTTCCCAGCACAGAAGCCCACGGGCCGCTCGCCTGCCCACATCAGCACCTGCCACGCAGCAGGTGCCATAGATGTGGCCGCCCTGGCCCTGCTCCCCGCACAGGAGTCTGGGGACAGCTGGGTAGCAGCACCCGCCTTCTTTTCAGAATAATTTCAGCTGTTCCTGACCCTTTCTTTCCTATAGTAATTTTAGTCTTAGCTTGTTGAGTGTTAGGAAAAGCACCATGAAGATTTTGGTTAAAATTATAGATTATTTTGGGAAAATCTGGCAGTTTTTTAAGCAGCTGAAGACCACCCATTGCTGTGGGCCCGGGGCTCGGGTTATTGGAAATCCATTGTGACGGCCGTGCTAAGCCACAGCGCCCAGCACAGACAGCGAGGACGCAGCAGCTGGTCTCCTCTGAAGGTCGGGAGGGCTCAGCACCGTCACCGACGGGTGCAGACACCCACCCGCGCCGCCACGCGAGCTGAGGCTTCTCGAAGCACAAGACCCTCCAGGGCCAGCCTCACAGGTCACAACCACTGCTCCTACCACGCTCCGCTGGGCGAACAGCCACAGATGCCAGAGTCCAGGGAAGGGGCCAAGACACCCCACACCCCACACAGGCAGGGGCCACGGCCACACTGTGGGAGACACAGAGGACGGGCTCTCCTGCCCCGGACTCCTGAGGAATACTGTCCTCCACAGCGGTCTTCAACAACACTCTACGGTTTCTTCCCAAACAGTCTTATATATCATTTCTTTTTCATTTGTATTGGATGTTTACAGAATAATAATAAAATAATAACATCTTTTATTGTACTTATGAGGGTACTTTAAAGAGTTTGTGCAAAGTAGCATTAAAGTATAAAAATAAAAAATATAAACTTTGTTTCTCAACATAAGCTCCATCGAGCCGAAGACTGTTGCAAGTGAGTTCACCGGCCGCTTGGCCCGTCCCTAAGCGCCGAGGGCCCTGGGCTCGCAGCCAGGTCCCTGTGGCACTTTCATCACCCACTGAAGAAAGGGGCCCTTGGAAGACACTTAATGTCAGGAAACAAAAAGAGGTCAGCAGGAGCCAGGTCAGGACGGAGGTGGACACCCGTGAGCAGAGAGGAGCAGGAGGGGGCGCCGTGGTGGAGACGGCCTCAGGGGAAGCTTCCGGGTGTTTCCCGCTGCGGCCAACTCTCTCCACACTCCCACGGCAGGTGCTGTTGACCCCGGAAAGCCAACACGCGGGCGCCCCGAGCGTCCCTGTGCTGGCACCTTCGCTCTCCACGGTGGCTTCTGCTCTGACGGGCACGTCACCTGCGTGGCAGCCACTGCCGTGACCGTGCTGTGTCGGCAGGGTCGCTCTGGCGGTGCCGCGCTCCACCTCCTGCGACAGCTCTTTGAGAGACGCTCCGGGACCTTGCCCCCGTGCTTAAAGTCCCCGCTGGACGCTCTGCGCTCGTCTGCGCTGACCCGGGCACCGCGGCTCTGACGCCGGCAGCGGAAAGTCTGCTCAGCTTTGGTTCTTCCGTCGGAACCACGATGGCTGAACTGGCCGAGACGCTGGGGCTGGCTGCGGCTTCTGCTGTCCACGTCAGCGTTCGCCACTCAGGGAAGAACGAGGCGAGTTTATTTCCTTGTGATGGATGTGATGGTCTGTGCTGTGGGCTTCGTCTCCAGCACTGTCTCGCCCCTTCTCGAAGCGCGTTATCCATCTGCAGACTGCTGACCTCCCCGAGCACTGTGCCCATAAACTCCCCATAGAGCACCAGTGACGTCCCCATCTTCCACCCCAGCTGCTCCATGATGCGACGCTCGTTCTTGCTTCAGTGTAAGCAGCGTCGTGCGGCTCCAACGGGGGCTCATTGCAAACTGACGCCGCGTCCTCCTCAGCGCCTCACACCAGATCTTGTCCACACACGTTACATCAGGTTAGGACGGGTTCATCTGGTGCAAAAGAATTCTGGAATCCATGTTTTCACAACATGCCTTTCCCGTGAGCTTTATCCTGAGCAGGCCTGGGGTTTCTGTCCTCACCACCAGGGAGGCCTTGAAGACTCGGGCAGGAGTCCCACCCCCTACAGAGGTTCTCCCCACATTCCCTTTACCCAAAACTCGAGCTTCGATTCACTCTGAAAACACACTGTGCAGAGCGCACACCCCAGGCCGCCACACGTCACAAGGCCCCGGGTCTGCTGCGTATTCTAACTCGGGACCAGGAAGGAGCAGTGACGGGAGGAGACCCAGGCTTGGCCACCCCATGACACACACGCGACAGACCGATCCTCGGTCGCACAGCTGGGGCTCTCGTCTGAAGAGACCTGTCTTCCGAACTCTCAGTGAAGACGGCAGCTACAGTTCCCTGCTCTTCCAGGTGAGCGCGGCGTGGCAGAGAGGTGGGGAGTTCCGTGCATTCTCCTGGTGGCCGGGCACGGCCCAGGCCAGGCTGACCCCTCTGGAGCACACCCCACTGGGGCCAGGCCGCCTGCTACCACTAGGGGCCATGCGCAAGCCCCTCTGCTCTGCCCAGCGGGCGATCCAGGACACCTGGGGGCTCGCCTGTGGCTGCCAGCCTCAGGTCAGGGCAGGGGTCCCGGGGGCTGCTGGAGCTGTGCTGGGGTGGCCAGGGCAGAGTCCTGGCCCGACGGGGGTTGGAGCTCTGGGTTTCTCTCCTGCCTGGACACCTGCCCCCTTCGGCCTCTTCCTGAGAATGCTCCAGCCATGGCAAGTAGAGCCTCCAGACAAAGCGGTGTGGGCCAGGACGCTCCGGGCCGTGCCTGCAGTCTGAAGTGCGTGGTCACACCTGGGTCTTGGTCGGAACCTGGGCCCGGTGCAGGTGTGGGGCTGGGACACGCCGCATCAGCTGCAGACCCGAAGGCCGCCTGACCTCTGGGGAGTCCGACATTTCCCACCAGCCTCAGCCAGGGTTGCTGACGAGGGGAGCAGGCTCGGCAAGGTGGAGGCCACCACTTGGCTCCAGCCACGTGCCTGGGCCACCCTTGCCGGGTCCACAGCAGGAGGACTGCCAAGCCCAGACGTGACCCACACAGGGCTGGGCGGGCAGAATCCAGAGAGGCGGGGTGCAGCCGGAGGTGCCCGCGATTGTCTCACGTCCTGGACATAAGTGCTGCCTGCCAGTCCGCCGCAGGAACATTTCCGTCTTCCCACAGGACGTCATGCGTTATCCTGGGAGGACGTGGCAGTGAAGAACGGCCCGTGTCCCCCGGCAGCAGGGGTAACGCCCCCCGTGTGCTCCTCGGACTCAGGCAGGTGCAGGGGAGCTGGGGGCGGGAGGGGCCAGGGCGAGGGGCGCTGGGGACCCAGCCATGGCAGCACCAGGTCTGCCGCACCGCAGGAGACACCGCCAGTCGGCAGCAGCTCCAGGCACGTCAGCGTCAGTGTCTCTTCCCGGGAATTTCTGGGAAACGAGATGCGGTCAGGGTCGGGACCTCGCACCATTTCCTCCAGCGCGGCGTCCCGGGAAGCGTGCGGGAACCAGCCGCAGTCCTGACGCGCGTCTTCCCCCTCTGAGCCTCAGTCCGCTTTCCCGGGGAAAGGCTGGCAGCCAAGTCTGGAGTTCTGTGAACTGCTAGACACGTTTCTCCTCCTCTTCACTGCCTAGTGGCTGAGCGTGGCACGACCAGGAAGCTTCCGGAAGTAAGGCCCAGGGAAGGTGGTAGGGACAGCAGAGCCTAGGGCAGATGGGGCCTCCGGGCCTGAGCCGAAGGCAGAACAGGGGAGGAAGGATCCTCCATGGCTGCAGCTCCGCATGGCTGGTGGGAACCCGGGTGAAGGGCCGGCCTGCCACTCCCGGCATCCACGCCCCCTCCTCCAGGCAGGACGCAGCTGCAGGGTGCGTGTGTCGTGACGGTGTGCACCACTGGCCCCTTCCTCCCAAGTGACAGGGACGTCGCCCCCACAGATAACTTAAGCTCCAAGCCAACCTCCCAGCCACAGATGCTGCCGGGGAGGCTGGTCCTGCCTGTTGCCCACCGCAGCAGGCCACGCCCCACACCACGCCCGTGGCGTCAGGCACACGCTGACAGGGATCACCCCTCCCGCACCCGGGCTGCTCCCCGGCGGACAGCACAGACCCTCGCCCCGCCGGCGGCAGCCACTATCACTCCACAGCTTCACATCCCACCCAGGACTCAGGCACACGGCCACACACGCCACACACCTAGGCCACGCCTTCTGTCTCTGGAAGAGAGGAGGTGAGTCTGGAAGGGTGACGGGGACTCTCACAGGCACCCCGCTCCCCTCCAGAAGCAGAGCCAGGACTTACTTGACGAACTTGTCCACGTGGGACATGGAGGCCTCGTAGTTCTTCCCTCCAAACTCCTGGCAGTGCAAGGCCATGAAGTGCGGCTTGTGCGTGTGCACGACCTGCGGGAGAGGAGGACACCATCAGCACCGTGGCCACACGTGGTGCCACCCGCCCACGCGTCCCATGGCCCACGGCCCAGGCGCCCACGGGGGCTGGCGGGGAGGAAGGCCCCACACCTGGGACCACAACAGGCTCCTTTCAGCAGACTCTAGGAAGCATGTCACCTCGATGCTCCCAGTTATTTTATTTCCAGTGTCTCCCATTTTCCCATTTCTATAAATTCCTTACAAAAGACTCAGAATTTCTTAGAATGTTCTTCAATAACCTAGGGGTGTTTTTTCCCAATTGTGAAAAGATAACACACATTGGCTGTGAAGCATCTGGAAGCCTCCAAAACCAAGTCAGTCGGTCATAACCCCATGAGTAAAGAACCACCACTGATACCCGGGCACGTCCCTAGACATGGGTGCAAGCACGGGGTGTGTGTGCATGTCAGTGTGTGTGTGCGTGAGAACGTGTGCATGTGTAGGCACATGTGTGATGGCCTGTGTGTGCAGCAAGTGTGTGTGTTAGCATGTGTGCACATGAGCACGTGTGCATGTACAGGCACATATGTGGTAGCCTGTGTGTGTATCAGGTGTGCACGTGAGTGTGCATGTCAGCATATGCACATGAGCACTGTGCATGTGCAGGTACATGTGATAGCCTGTGTGTGCACCAGGTGTGCACGTGAGCGTGCATGTCACCATGTGCACATGAGCACGTGTGCATGTGTAGGCACATGTGTGACAGCCTGTGTGTACAGCAGGTGTGCATGTGAGCGTGTGTGTCAGCTTGTGTACATGAGCACATGTGGATGTGCACCCACATGTGTGACAGCCTGTGTGTGGCAGGTGCTTCACTGCCCTCTTCACAGCAGGGAGGACGCTGGCACCAGCAACCTGCCCAAGGCCACACAGCCACTGAGAGGCAGAGCCAGGGACCGGCAGCTGGTGTCAGGGCCCTGGCCCAGTGGCTCAGCCCGCCCACCGCACGCCACCAGGTGCCTCTGAGGGCACCAGCACGGCCTGCCTCAGCAGATCCGGCCCACGCCTCACGACCACGGAGCAGCACCAGCCTCCGTGTCGATGCTGCTTCCCATGCGTCCCAGTGGCTTTGGCCCAAGAGCCCTACGAGGACTGGTGGGCAGGAGGATTCCCCTGGGAGCGCCGGCCAGCACCCTCCCAAGCCCACACCCCACCTCCCGCACACGGGAGTCCTGACCCCCTCGCGGCCAGGCACACACATTCGGCTGGGGGGCCGCATGTCCCCAGACCCTGGGACAGGCAGCACCTTGGGGGGCGAATCCACCCACGGCACTCGCTGTCAGGGGACTGGGCAGCCGTGCCCCACAGCCAGAGGGGCCTGGCCCAGCGAGAAGGGCTTCCTAGAGGGAAGGAAAGGCAGGAGTGTAGGAGGAGCCAGTCCGTGTGGTCACTGTGACAAGAAGGTGGTGGCCCAGCACCCTGGCCATGTCCCTGCACCCAGGCATCGCAGTAGGCACGGCCTGGCCCTACCCAGGCCACCTGCCGGACGCTAGAAGGCTCGTGCACGCCAAGTGCTCCCTCCCCGCCGACAGCAGCACAGGCTGGCTCTGAGCAGGACCCGGAACCCACACACCACCCCTGCCCCGACACCCCACCCCAGAGGCAGAGCCGCCCTGCACAAGGCGACCCAAACCCCACATGCCCCAACCTAACGGTGAGCACCTCTGACCCAGCCTTGGCCGTCATCTCACACCGCAGACAGACTGTTCTAGAAACCATGGCTGCATCTGGACTGAGCCCCGCGCAGCCCCGGAGAGAGCGGCCGGGGAGTGTCAGAGCTTCTGCACGGGGCCAGTACCTGGATGGGGCTGGGTGTCGGCTGCCCCACAAACATCACACATGGCCCCGCAGTGCGGCAAGAAGCGCCAAGGCCACTGCCATGCTGGACGGCGGGTGTCAGACAGAGCCACGCTGTGTGTCCAGCACCAGGTGCGGGGGTGGGCTCCTGACTTGTGTCCAGGCAACGAACACACGACCCGTAACACAGGCTGCGCTTTTTAAAAGGCAGAGAATTCTGACAGAAAACTCGGCAAGGCCCCGGGGAGAGCGTCAACGTCGGACACGGCGAGTGGGGCGGCCGGGCCTTTCCCGCGCTCTGTCTTCTGCTTTCACAGCAAGTTTACTGGAAATCCAACAAAGCGATCTCATTTCCCGCTAAACACAAACATGGACGACCGCGCGTTCCAGAGGCTTGGGGACCGAGACCGCGCAGCCTCGCGTGTGCGGGATGCGAGGGGCTGACTGGGGCTGGGGGCGGGACAGGCAGCTCCTGTAGAGCCAGTGCTGCTCCCGCAGCGGGCAGACTCGGGTCCCCCCGGAACCTCCGTCCACCTCCTGACCCGCCAACCAGCCCGAGGGCATGAGCCGGCTCCCGGCCTCCCACCTGTGCCCACCGTCCAGGGGCCTCCGGCCGGGCTCCTCCAAGCACGTCCCCACCACCAGCAGGGCCCGGCACGGGACGGCCCTGAGACGTCGCTCGTGCTATGAATGCTTAAGTGGCGACGTGGAAAGTTCTCCCAGGGCAACTGAGTTTTATTCTCAGAAATTCTCAGAACACCCAGCTAACATGCATCCGTTAGGATAGTCTTTGGAAGACGGCAGGAAACCTGACGACCAGCTGGTGAGACGGACAGGAGGTGTGCGGCAGCAGCGGGACATGGTGCGTTTGCTCACCGGCGCAGACACCGCGCTGCTCCGCTGTTCTGCTCTGCCTCCTTAAGAACAGGCTTCGTCCTCATCATTGCAATGTGGCTGCGAAACCACCAGTCCTCATGTCTACACTCCAGGCAGGGAGAGGCAGAGGGCACGCAGTTAACAGGAAAGACAGATCTCCTCTGTGGGCTGCCTTGCTTGCGTGATTCAGACAGGACAGCCACCAACACCGCGCCCGCGACAAGCCCAGCTGACACGAGTGCTGGAGTTGTGGGCACACCAACACACGTGGGTCTTCACGTCGGGAGCACAGAGCCTGGGACCCTCGGAAGCCCCCAGAATCTGCCCTGGGTGTTTGCTCAGCCCTCGTGGAGCCGCCGTCCCCCCTCCACTTCTGTCTGCTCGTCCAGGGCGGCACTGTCTCTGCCTCCCCTCCATGCTCCTCCCTCCCCTCCAGACTGGTCCTCCCCCGCAAGGCCTTGTTACGATTTTCAATTACACCCACAAACCCCAGCAGCTCTTCCCTCCCCAGCAGGGAGCCGATCCCACCCGCCCCAGGTATGGGCCGGACCCTGTGCCATACAGAAGCAAGCTGATGTGAGGGTGCTCGGAGGGCCGTGGACAGCACCGTGGCTTGCCCTGCCCCTGCCGGCTTGCTCTCCCAGCCACGAGGACACTGAGCAGCTGTGTGGAGAGCCTGGTGTGGTCAGAGCCCACATGGACCTGCCAGGCAGGTGTGCAGCCCCAGGCAAGCCTTCCAAGGACGAAGTGACCTCAGTGTCATGGGAGACCTGGCGCAGAATCAGCCCCGTGAGCCACGCCCAAAGCCCTGGCCCCCACACTGAGCAGCCACAGGTGTGTGGGAGGCTGCTCCTTTGGGGTCGTGGGTCACACGGCCATCGGCAGTACCGTCCCTGGCCAGCAGGTGCTTCCTGACCGTCCCACCAAGGTTCCGCCGTCCCAGCCCCAGCTGTGGCCTGGAGGTTTCCCGCCACCCAGGGCCAGGCAGCCAGCACTGCCCTCACCGCACGGCATTCTGGTGCTCAGAAGAGCACCGCCACTGGAACCCGACTCTGGGGACCCCTCCAGGACTCGCTGCCTGCCTTGCCTGGGAATGGCGAGACCCACACTGTCCCCTGCCCCCGTGCACGGCCTGGGCTTCACTTCCTGTGCAGGAAGGAGCCGCACGTGCCACGCAGCCACCTTTTCATCAGGAAAATTGTTATTCCTGCATAACAGGGACTGTGCCAGGTGACACATCCGCAGGCCTGATCTGCCCTGAGGTGCCAGGGCCTGGTGCCTTCACCTCCGCGCCGTGTGTGGAAGGCTGCCTCAGCACCCACCTCCTGATGGTGCGGGCCCTGGGAAAGGAGGCTGTGAGCAGACAGACGCTGGCGTTCACTCTACGCCAGTGCTGCAGGCCTGGATCACAGCAGGCCCCGTAACTCGGCACACCCCAAATCTGCCACGTGGACAGCCTCATGCCGTGACTTCTCCGGAACCCGTCCCTGCCACAGGCAATTCTGGGTTTCGGAACCCAAACACCAAGCCTCCTGTTCCAGACGACGTGTTTCTGACACTTTCCCAGGACGGCGACTATTCTTGCCGGACTCCCTACCCCTCAGCACCCGGATGGACGGAGCTGGAAGAGCACAATGTGCAGTGACAGCTTGGGCAGGCGGCGGTCCACGGCCTCCTCGGCCCTTAACAGCCGAGCTCCTTCTGTATAGCAAGAACTTCACCCCAACTACCCGTACTTTCTGGGGAGAGAAAACCTGTATTCAACATAGTTTAATTGGTAAACCCAATGATTTTCAAATTAAATTAACAGTACTTGAACCTACATTGTAAGTGATCATAAACTTAAATGAACAACCTAAGGGAACCACCCATCTCTCTCCATGCCATTCGTCCTACGAAACCACCTCACTCCCTGAGGGACTGAAGGTTCCAGGGCCATGCCTATGAAAAGTAAGACTCTGAACAACTGTAACGTGGCAAAACCACACTGAGCGTCACGGCCAGGCTTCATCTCAGCGGGAGTAGCCCGCACACGGGACCTGCATGTTGAGAGTCTTCGGTGCACTCACATGGCTTTGACAAAGGGTCCCATTAATCTAAACCGAACAGCTTGGTTTCTCTGGAAAGCAAGCGTGTGTTAAACGGACACAGTCCGAGCAGAACGTGTGTCGACGGAGGGACCCTCTGCCCCACATCACACAGCCCCGGAGCAAACGTCACTCGAGGAAGGACGCGCCGCGGTCTGAGGCTGTGTTGATAACTAGGTTTCGCTGACACCCTGGGGCGTCACTGCCCAGGACCGCAGCGAATCACAGACACACACGGCACGGAAGCAGCCAGAACGTCGGGGCCCACAGAGAACCAAAGCACGGTGAGGAATAGCCCTGATGTGAACGAGTACAGGCTGTGAGCCACAGGGCCACGCTGGAGAACATAGCGCTCCCAAGGGGTCGTCCCAGCACCTGCCTGGCACCACGCACTTGCGCGGCCTCGTCGACTGTCTCCTGTCCCTCCCTGCAGACGGCTGCAGGCTGTCACCGGGAAGTCTGCCCAGTCCACTGGGCTCCCAGACGATGCTACTCCCCCTTTTCCTCTATGCTCGTTGGCAGCTCCCTGTGGCCCCCTGGACGTGAGCCCGCAGCCCCTGCACGCCGGGGTATCCTGCGGGTGCTCGGCACGGCCTGGCAGTGCGTGACCACACACTGGGCAATGCCCACAGAGGCCCCTCACACACAAAGCTGAAGAGAGAGCTGCGTCAAAAGCACTAATGATGCATAAGAAAAGCATAACGTTTCCCTACATTTAAAAAAACGTTATGC
This sequence comes from Cheirogaleus medius, assembly GCA_008086735.1. Lineage (NCBI taxonomy): Eukaryota > Metazoa > Chordata > Mammalia > Primates > Cheirogaleidae > Cheirogaleus > Cheirogaleus medius. The sequence goes on from VBSM01003146.1 coordinate 194,938, forward strand.
AGAAATGTAGCCTAAACAGATAAGAGCCACACTTTCTTTGAAAACTAAGTTATCAAAATGACAAGATCTTCACCGTGAAAAATTTCAAAAGAAACGTACTTAATGATTACGGAAAAGCCCACGACACGGACTGGCAGGGACCGATGCTGTCGTGTTGCGATGCCCACAGATAGAACAGCTCCACGCACATTTCAGTTGCACAAACGCCACACGAACTTTCCTTAAACGGGCTGGAGGTAAATCTGTAACCAAACGATAATGAAAGAGCAACTCCAGAAAACTCCATCCCTGCCTGCAGGTACCTCACGGGGCAAAGGGTAGTGGACGATCCCAGGAATTCAGAAGGCAAGGGAGGAATGAATCTTGGGCGTATCTGCCGGGCAGCTGGAGCGATTACTGTGTATGGAAACGGTATCTTTACAAACTCCACCTAGGACAAGCTACCATGTCTAGAACAGACTGAAACAAACACAGCTGACACCCAACAGAACAGAACGACAGTGAACACATCCACAGGTCGGCCGTCTTGAAACCAGGACAGTGTTTGAACCAGGGAAACCTCTAGATAACTGGTAAATACAGAGAATGAAGTAAGAACAGACCCTGCCTTTCTGAGATGATCGTATCTCTGGAAAGCAAGTTCTCTGTGGGAACGTCCTGTTGATCCGCGAAGGAGAATGAGAGAGCGAACAGGCCGCCGCCCCGCACCCTCCCGACACGTGCACACGGACACGGCCATCGCCACTGCTCACAAACAGGACACTGACAGTTGACGAGTGAACGTGCCTCCCGATGGAAGCCTGTGACACTTGGTGGCACGCCAGGACAGAGCTGCCCCAACTCTGATATAAGAGACAGAGAACGTGTGCAGCCCGAGGGCGGGCCAGGGACGGGACTGCGATACATAAGAGAAAACGAGAAGGCGGGAAGAGGCCGAGAGAAAGGAAGGTGCACAGGGGACGCGTCAACCACGAGGGACATACGAAACCCATCCAGAGTGTGTACGGACTCGGGGACCACACATAACCCTCCCGCTGGGGACGACTGCAAACTGCAGGCAAACGCACCAGCTGAGGGCTCTGAGACCGTGGAGGGGTCAAAACCTGGGCAGTGACACACGCAGGTGAGGTTCCTGTGCTTTTCCCTCTGATGGCTCTGCCCCAGGTGGGGCCACAGAGGAGCAGCACAGTGTGGACACACAAACCACAGAAGAAAGCCACTGTCCCTCTGGCTAGAGGGACAGAAAGGCGCCTGGCAGGCTGCACTGCACAGGCAGCGTGGAGGGGAGATAGCCGGGAAAGGGATCCCCATGCGAGTTGCACACATCGAGCCCACAGAGCCACACGGCCGGGCGAAGGCTCCAGCACTGATGCAGGCCCCCCACCACCCACGTGACAGGCGGCCACTGGCCAGGACCTCGTCGGGTGCTTGGCAGGCAGGAGGCCACGCAACATAACACTCACATGACGAGAATGCAGCCCAATCACTCAGAACCTGGAAAACATGACCCATCTTAACAGAAATGACAATGAACAGACACCAACGCCAAAATGACACGGATTCTGGACACACAGGAGAAAGATTTTAAAGCAGTAACTGTAACTATGCTCCATGAGTAAAAGCAAATACTCTTGAAATAAATGAAACAGCAGAAAATCTCAACAAAGAAACAGAAACTATAAGAGAACCAAATGGGAATTTCAAAAACTAAAAAAAAATTACAGTATCTGAAAATAAATGATTAGAAGGACTCAATGGTAAAATGAAGATGACAGAAAAAGTCTAAATTTGAAGACAGATCAATAGAAATTAATGATACTAAGAACAGAAAGAAGAAAGGTTTATTAGCAAAAGCAAACAGAGCTGCAGTGAACTGTGGGAAAATGTCAGAAGGTCTAAGGTTTTACATATATTACATGCAGAACTGGAATAACAGAAGGAGAGGAAAAAGAGATTGTGGCAGGAAAAAAAATGTGAAAACACAACAGCCAAAATTTTCTCTAATTTGGTGAAAGACATAAACGTACACATTCTAGAACTTCAGTGAATGCCTAACAAGATAAATTCAAAGAAAAGATAGATAAATCATAATCAAACTAACTGATGAGGGGAAAAAAATTTTGAAGGCCACCAGAGAAGAGGCACAGAATACGTGCAAGAGTATGACAATTCGAATTACCATGAATTTCTTATCGGAAAACCTGGAGGCCAAGACACAGTGGAACAACGTTTTAAAACAGTGCTGAGAGAAGGGAAAAAAGTCAACCCAGAAGTCAGTATCTAGTGAGAATACCCTTCAGGAATGAAGGCAAGATAACAGTATTTTTGCAAGAGAGAAAACAAAGAGAATGCTTCACCCCAGCCCTGTGGGGCCTAACATCCCCCAGGCTGCAGAGCAACATGACAGGGCAACTCGGATCTCCAAGAACGCAGGAAAAGCAGCAAAAATGGCAAGTATCTGGTTAAATATAAAAAGTTATTTTTTTCTTCTTAGGGTTTTAAAAATATGTAATATGAGCCTCCAGGTCAGATGAATACAACTTACTCCCAAAAATTTGCTCCCCAATTTTTTTTTTTTACTTTAAAAAAAATCTTAATTCTTTTGTAGAGTCAGGGTCTCACTACATTACCCAGGCTGGTCTCGAACTCCTGACCTCAAGCAATTCTCCCACCTCGGCCTCCCAGAGTGCTGGGGTTATGGGCGTGAGCGACCTCACCCGGCCTCCCCAAATTTTATGTATACACATTTATGTATATATTTAAATAAATATAATATGTAATGTACATATTAATAATTACATTATCCACAGAGAGAGGACAACCCAGACCCCAGCCTCAGCACAGCTTAGGAGAACTGGAAGCTACAACGTGCAGGAGAGTGAAGGAGGGAACCAGCCCAGGTGGAGGCTCAGGCTCCCGCCCCCAGTAGGCAGCTCTGTGGGAGGGGAGGGAGGCGCCAGGGAAGGGGCAGCAGCAGATCCTAAGATACCACCAGAGAGTCAAGCCTGCGTCTGACGGTGCTGGAACAGTGT
>VBSM01003146.1:217144-248293 GCA_008086735.1 Cheirogaleus medius
ACACTCACAATCTCACTCCCACACTCACTCTCACACTCACTCTCACGTTCTCACACTCACACAGTCCCACACTCTCACCCTCTCTGACACACACCTGCCCTCTTGCGGCCCCTCCCATCTCAGCCAAGGGCCCATCCTTCCCCTCCACCCTCGCCCCTGTGGCTCCCGCTCTGCCCTCACCGCTTTCCAGCGCCCCTGCACTGCAGCCAGGCACACCCCAGAAATCACGCGGGTGCTCCCTCCAGAGCCCTCCCAGCTCTCTCCAGTAAGAGACAGAGGTGGAGCTCCCGTCTCCTTCCTCTCTGCCCACCTGCTCTGCTCTGCTCTGGGCCGCAGACCTTCCATCCTCTGGCCTCAGGGCCTTTGCACTGAACTGCACTTAAAAATGGTTGGGATGGTGAGTCTCACATTATATTAAAAGGGGAGTGATCTCTCCTGGCAGCGCCACTTGGGCAACAGCACTGTGAGCCGTAGCTCAGCAGGTCTGTGGAACTGTTTCAGACGAATTACTGCATTTTATTCATTTTATAAAAAATGAAACTAAAATGAAAGTTTTGTGCCCAACAATAAGAAGGGGAGGTCCCATAAGCTGAACCCGATTGACAGAAAATCCCAGGCCTGCCTGACAAAACCTAGGGCCCCCACACGCCCCACAACCCTACGGCACACACCAAGAGGACAAAACACTGACAATAAAACAGGAATGAGGAGATGTTCTGCAATGCATGATTAGAAATGTTAATACACTTTTTAAAAATACTCTGCATGTGAAGATATCCCCACCCAATATATAACCCTATTTTTTAGCTTCCTAGTGCGTCCCTGAAGATGTGTGGGAAACACGCCATTTCTTGACATTCACAACTCAACCCACAATCTGATATGCCAACATTTGCCTCAAATTTTGTCCTACTGAACGTAAGGACTTTAACAACAACCTACAACATCCTTGATGAGGTAAGTCTGGGCACAAAGCGTCTTCCTCCCGGAGGGAAGGGCAGATGGCCCTGGTCCCTGCTGTGGACGAGCCCACAGACCACGTCCAGCGCACCCGGCGCGCCTCCCGGGACATGCTGAGGGAAACGGGGAAAGGCAACCGTAGGACGAGAGAAGCACAGAAAAGCTTCCGTCACTTACGGTCTCAAATTTCTAGAAAATAACCCTCAAACATCAAAGCACAAGGAAGCGCACATACACACAAACACACACACACACACACGCATGTACATGCTCATGCACACACCCAGGAGCACTCTTCTACCAAGATCAAAGACGAAGTAAGTTTTTCAAATGTACACATGCCAGAGGCTTTTATAAAATGAGACCCTTCCTCCCATGGCACCCTTCAATTGAGGGCCAGTGACCCTGCCCAGCTGGTCTCGCGGGGCCACGCCATCACACCAAGGCCACGTCTGTCCTGGCGGGTGCGAGGCAAAGCACACAGATCTTTCCCAGGAGCAGCTCCGGCAAGGCCTTCTCGGAGGCACAGCCCATGTTTGGTTAATGCAGTTATTTTTAAAGCCACTAAAGTAAGAATGAAAGATAAACACACAGACTAGGTCTTAAAGAAACACTCTCATGGCAGCCCACGGCCGGCCCCAGCTCTGCCGTGTTCAGCCACCACACTAGGCAAATCATACACTTTCCTCTTCTCTTAAATACCCTAAAATTCTTCTCATGATCTCACGAATAACACAAAAACTATCAAAGTGTAGCTGGGAAAATGCTGAAAATACTCATTCCTTTCAAATGTGGAATTCTATTTCAGGGAGTCAAGTCTAAAAAAAGAATTCTAAATAAAAAAAATGTGCTGTACACTAAGAAGTTCATATAATTTGTGAGAGAATTAGAACACGCCAGGAGAATCACAGAAGGCTCATCGACAGAGACGGCGACGTAGGACGTCCCTGGAGGACGGAGAGACGAGGGAGGCACCGGGAAGGAGTTTGTGGGCGGCGGAAGCATCTGGGCACAGCCCGGTGACAGTGGCAAGCGCACCTGCGGACGCCAACACGACAGACATCAGGTGTAGCACCACGACTAAAAACACATGATGGGCACACATGATGAGCACATGCTAACACGGAAGAGTTTATACCTGGAAAGAAATGGATGGAACACAAAATAAATCTCGCCCCACTCGAGCGCCAGCAGCGGCAGCCGCGCGGCGTCTGCAGAGCAGAGCAGACCTGGGACGCCTTCCTGGGACGCCTTCCCGCGACCCGACCAGGCGTGAGCTGACCGGGAGCCCGCGGGATCCCACGCAGGAGCCAGACGGTGCCGGGGAGAGCCCGCGCCGCAGGAGCTCCCTCAGCGGGCCGCGCTGAGCCCTCCGGACAGGTTCTTGACAAGAAAGGAAACGAGACTGAGGGGAAAGCACCGAAACTGTGGAGTGGCTGTATTGGAGGCCATGGCATTTCCCTTTCATTTTCTTCATTTTCAATCTGCCCATAATTACCATGCATTAGCTACATGTGCCTTAACTCTGCATTTTGAAGGCCTGAGGAAGAGGAAAATAAGGAAAACAGTCGGAACACTTTGGCTGGCGTCACAAACACCTGCTCATCACCATCGGCAATGCGGAAAGGCAAGCGGCGCGGGGAGACACATAGCTGCCACGGAAGCTGCAGCAGCCTGACCCGCTACGGGAAAGCTGCTTTGAATACGGCGGAAAGACCAACAACTCCAACACACACACCACACACGTGCAGGCAAGAAGTGCACACACACGTGCAAAAGTGTGCACACACAACACATACAACACACATGAATGGACACACGCCCACTACAAACACAAACATGGGTGTGCACACCCAACACACACACCACACATGCAAAGGTGCACACACACCATACACACACACCACACATGCAAAGGTACACACACACACACACCACACACACACACACACCACACATGCAAAGGTACACATACCACATACACACACACCCCCACACACACACCACACATGCAAAGGTGCACATACACACACCACACACACACACCCCACATGCAAAGGTGCACACACGCACACCACTCACACACACCATACATGCAAAGGTGCACATACACGCACACACACACCCCACACATGCAAAGGTGCACATACACCACACACACCACATGCAAAGGTGCACACTCCACACACACACCCACACACACAGCTGTAGCTGCTGGACCGGCCAATGCAGACGGCACAGCGTTGCCACCAGCACGGCCTCTCTGGCTCTGGGCCGGCACCGCCCAGTAGAACTGCAGCGATGGAAACGTTCTAGAAGTGCACTAGCCAGATGTGCACATGAAGTACGGCCAGTGTGACTGAATAACTGAATTCATTTTATGTAATGTTAATTAATACAAGTTCACATGTGGTTAGTGGCTACATCACTAGACAGCACAGCTCTAGATTACAGGAAAAGAAGGAAAACTCTAAGTTCTCATTATGAAACAAATTTGACATGCAGACATGACAAAAACAGCACATGAAAAAGGGAAACTTCACACCGAGCTCGCTGACAACCGTCAGGGCCAATCCCCAGCAGCAGTTAAAGCCCACACGTCGCACCAAGTGGACTATCTCATTAGGCCCTGGATGACTCAGTATTAGAAAAGCTACTAATACAACTGACCATACTAACACAGTTTTTAAATCAAATTATTATCTTTATAGTTCACCGAAAAGTTAACTGAAGGTTTCTAGTTACAGATACAACATATAAAGAACTTTGGAATTTTCCAAAATTAATGACAGACACCAAACCACAGATCCACAAAGCTGAGAGAACACTAAACAGAATAAATACCAAAAAATATGCACCTAGACCTATCATTTTCCAACTGCAGAAAATCGCAGACAAAGAGAAAATCTTGAAAGAAGAAAAAATACCCCTTCGCTATAAAGGGACGAGGACAGAGAATATCTGAACTTCTCAACAGAAACCGTGCAAGTAAGAGAGTGGAATGAAATATTTCTAGTAGTAAAAGAAGAAAAACCCACCGATCTGGAATTATGTGTGCAGCAAAGTATCCTTCAAAAGTGAAAGAGAAATAAAGATTTTCTCAGATAAATAAACAGACCTGCCCTGCAAATAATGTTTTAAAAGTTCTTCAGGTAGAAGAAAAATGATACAAGTCAAAATTCTGGGTTTACATAAGTAAAGGAAGAGTGGTGGAAAAGAAATAAATGAAGGTTAATTTCTAAAAAGTTAAAAAAGGTTGGGCTCGGTGGCTCACGCCTGTAACCCCAGCACTCTGGGAGGCCAAGGTGGGAGGATCGCTTGAGCTCAGGAGTTGGAGACCAGCCTGAGCAAGAGAGAGACCCCGTCTCTACTAAAAAGAGAAAGAAATTAATTGACCAACTAAAAATATAGAAAAAATTAGCCAGGCATGGTAGTCTCAGCTACTCAGGAGGCTGAGGCAGGAGGATCACTTGAGCCCAGGAGTTTGAGGTTGCTATGAGCTAGGATGATGCCACAGCACTCCAGCCCAGGCAACAGAGTGAGACTCTGTCTCAAAAAAAAAAAAGTTAAAAAAAAAAGTCAACAAACATTTGTGGTAACACTGCAAAGAACCAAGAATTGTCAGGTACTTCCTGCAGTGGGCAGGATTCTAACAGGCCTCCAAGGTGCCCTGGCCCTCGAGTTCACACGCAGGGTAATCCGTACCCCACGTGTGGGCACAGCCTGTGCACGGGACAAGATGCATCCCTCGAGAGGACTAGCCATAAAGCGAAGGTGCAGGGATTGTGCAGGTGGAATTCAACCCCGTCATCTGCTGATTTTACACTAATCAAGAGGGAGATTATCCTGGCTAAGTCTGACCTTATCAAAGGAGCCAACTCAAGAGAGTCTAAAGGTCACAGACTGGAAGCAGAGGACACTCCTCCCACCCCCTGGCCCTGATGCAGCAAGCTGCCATTAATCCCGCAGCTACCAGGAGACAGCACCTGCCTACAAACTGAGGCAGACTGAAAGCAGCTCCTGCCCTGGTCGGGCCTCCAGATGAGACCACAGCCCCATGGCAACCTGAGTGCAGCTGCGAGTCCCTGTGCAGGGGCCCCGGCTGGGCTGTGCCCAGACTTGCACCCTACAGAAACATGGACAGTGAACGAGTGTTGCGTTAGCCACTGGGTTGGTGGCAATTAGTTACTCAGCCTAGAAGAGTAACACATGTCCTTCATATTACAAACATATATGCATTAACGTATAATATAATACCATTTTAAACATCTTTGCCCCATTCTGAATTTGTTTGGTGTGACATCTGAGTAAGGACCTAATTTAAAGCATCACCCAGCAGTTGACGAACTATCTCACGACAGGCTGTAAACTGCGTGAGTCACGCTGTTCCCAGTGCGACGGTGCAGCCAGCCTGTCTGCCCCTTCTTCTCTCAACAGTTCCTTCATTTATGTTTTCGAACAAACAACTCTTTGACAGTTCCTTAATTTACTGCTTTTCTGGTTTTTCATTCAGTAATTTTTAGATTTACATTTATCTCTCCTATGTTCCTTGGGCTTATGGCATAGTTCTCCATTCTAGCTTGTTGAGTGAAATGTCTTGTCTGCTTGTTTTGATTCCTTCTTGTTTAGCAGCAACAACTCTGAACGTCGTATAAAAAGTGTATCAGAAACATCACACGCCACGCACACGGCTGCCTCATCCTGAAGCAGGTCCCCTTTGTCACAGGCTCACGCGCTGTTCCCAGTGGCGTCCGGAGTGAGGCAAACGTTCCTCATTTCCAGGACTCCAAACCGTACGTCCGAGAGAGCAGAGGACGAGATCAAACGGAGAGAACTGGTGTAGGCACGACAGCTGTAAGGGAAGAACTGAACTGCCTGCATCTGCAGAAGACACGATAGTCTGCCTGCAAAACCCAAAGAGTCAATGATAAAACTAAAACAAACAGTAAAAGAATTTAGGAAAAACAGTAGGTTATAAAATTAGCATACAAAAATCAACAGCCACCATATACACAAACAAACAATAACCAGTCACAAGAGATATTTGAAAAGAAAACCCCATCGACAATGGCAACAGAGAAAAAGATAAAGTTAGAAATGAACTTGTAAAAACGTGAGAATTTAGTAAGAGAATAACTTTTAGACATTCCTGAAGGAGACAAAAAACAGCTCTGAGTCAAGGGACAGACCCCTCTTGTATCAGAGAGGGTGACTCAGACCCACGAGCTGGCAGCGCCCTCCATGCCAGCACACGGACGGCCCCGAGCCACACACTGCAGACACGACCCAGCCCAGATTGGACCAGGTGACTCTAAAGTTCATATGGAAAAACAAACTGTGACTCAAAGTCCAAACACAATTTTTAAAAAGAGTAAGTTCAACTACAATAAAAAAAAACTTTTGTACAGTAAAAAAAAAAAAAAAAACATGGCAAAATCAAAAGATAAACTGGTTGAATATATTTGCAATATATCACAGAAAAACAGTTAATCTTCCTAATATTTGAAGAATTCTTAAAAGTCGAGGAAAAAGTACAAAAACCTGATAGAAAATGGGCCAAAGACCCACACAGAGGAGTCACAGAGCATCTCTGAGCTTTCCGCACGCACGGAAAGACGCCGATGCCGTCAAGCTGAGAGCGGAGAGACGCGACTTCCGCCCGTGACCGGCCTGGCCTGGCCCCCAGAGCCTGCCTGGCGATGCTGCTCCCAGTCTCTAACTGGAAACTCCTCATGACGTGACTGGACCGCCCCACAAGACGAAGCGTCCAGACTCAAGTTGCCAACGTCAGCAAGACCCGGGGGAAGGGGGGCGTCCAGACCGAACGCCTGAGGAACTGTGACCTCCAAACACAGCTGTGACCCTGACAGTCAGGCAACGGCGCGGTGCGGGCAGTACGTGTGACGTCACTGCTGGAGAACGGGCAGGGTACGGTGGCCAGGCAGGGAACAGCCGTTGTGTGGCGATCCCGCCAGCATCTTTACAACTCGCTCCCAAGCAGGGTGCCTTCCACACTCTCGCCTGGGCGGGTGACACTTCCCTCACCAGCCGAGGCCCCAGCAGGACGTGGCCTTCCCCGAGCAGCAGCTGTGCGCCCGGCCCTCGCGGGGGGACCTCTCCACCCTCCGCCCTCTCCAGGCTGCAGGAGTCGCTGTCCCTGGCCCCCCGGGGTCCTGCAGGGGTGTCCCCCGGGACAGCCAGAACTCAAGCAGCCCCATCTCCCCCACAAGCCGCCGGAGCCTCCCTGGCTGAGCCTGTGTCCTGACACCACGAGACCCAGCTAGTGTAGACACTCTCGGCACCCGGAAGCCGTAGGCGCCAGGTCCTGTGTGCAGATAAGGACGAAGGCCACAGCAGAGCGGGAGCCACAGACCCTGCCAGCCACGGAGGCCGGACGCCAGTCACACACCCCCCGGCAGGGCGCTAGGAAAGGTGCTAGCCCCTGGGACCCGGGTCCTCGTCTGGCATGGAGGTGACACTGCCCTCTCCCCGGGCATGGCGCCAGACCACTGGAGAAGGAAGCCAGCCCCAGGCGTCCCTCACCCACAGCACGCCTTGCCAAACGTGCCACAGCTTGGCCACTGCTCTCTGAACCCAAGGTGCCATTATTGCCGCGTCTCGAATTTCTAAGACCCCTTCCTTCTTCAGAGATTCTGACAGCGTGCAAACCCGTCGCGCTAGAACCCACGGGGCAGGGCATCTGCGCACGGCACCCATCAGGACTGGCGCCGGCACTCCACGTCTGGCCCGCTCGGCCGCCAGCACCCTGCTGCAGCCTCCTCTGCCACAGCCCTGTGCTGCTCCCGGCGCTGGCCCTCGGTGGAGGCTGCAGGGCTCCTGGATGCCAGGTGAGGGTGTGTCGCCACGACCCCAGCAGCATCCACACACCCAGTCTACACGGGGCGAGAGTGGGGGCCAGCCTGCACCCCCGGCATCCGAAGCCGTCCTGCTCTGCTCTCTGGAGGCCGTGGGACGACACGGTTTGGGAGGACAGGACAGAGAGGCCACCCCCTCACTAGCCTTCTACTGCCTGGGCCCTCAGACACACCCCCACTGGCAAAGTGTGCAGCTGACACCTGTGGGAAACTTCTCCACAGGGAAGGCCTCCTGTGGAAGCCAACAGGTGGCCCCGGGGTGGCGTGATTCCACCTCCGCACTGAGAAAATGCTAGAAGCGGGGGCTGCAGCAGAGGGGAGTGCCCCTCCCCCCTCACTGAGGGCTGAGGGGGGACAGGAGGGAAGTTTCTCAGCCGGGGCCATCCCCACAAGAGACCTCCACCATCCAGCACCTGCCACAAGCCCTCAGGGGCCTGCAGCCGCCGTCGCCAGCAGCAGCGCTCTGTGGGCCTGCGGGGCATGTGCAGGGCGCGGGAGGCACCGCTGCCCACCACCCAGCAAGGGCCGGTTGGCTCAGATACCAGGTAGGAACCCCGGACCCGGTGCAGATGCGGGTTCAGGTCCACAAAGCCCGGGAGTCCCGGGCCAGCGCCTCAGCACCGAAAAAAGCCGAAGTGGTCAGCCGCGGCAGGACCGCAGCCCGCGCCCCAAGGAAACGATAACCACCGACGACACTATATGCTAGAACATAAGTTCATTTTTTCTCAAATACTTCCTTAAAACTTTCAAATATGAGTCGTTTGGAACAAACAAGCGCCGTGCGCGCCGCAGCGGGCGGCAGGAACGCAGGGCCGCGCGCCTGTTTCTCAGGAAATCCTGCCCTGCGCCACTCGCCTATCCCTGCGGAAAACCGTTTCCTTTCCTGACAAAAGCCATCTTGTCTGTGCAGTCAGAAATACGCTGAAGCTAAAAATAGCTTCGCAAAAGGAAGTAACGGTTGGGCCTCCCAAGGATGACGCGAGCCCGGTGACAGGAAAGGTCCCGAGGGCAGCACGCAGCCCCCTGAACTCAACGTCTTCTCCTGCAATGCTGCTCCTTTCAGCTGAGCCCGACAGAGCAAGAGCGCTCAGGGAAAATGGAAACAAAAAGAGGAACAGATACCTTCCCATGAAGGATAATTCAGAAATGGCCTCCTCCTTAATTAAATAAAGAAATAAAATCAGCTTAAGTCTCTACAAATGATGGCAAAATTCAACAAAAGACATACATGCTAAGAAACAATTCACTGGGAAGAAGGGCTGGGTGAATTTGTAATACAATAAGCATTTTCCCCTAAAAAGTGTGCCCTAGAATATATTTAAAATGACAACTTGTCATTAGAGAGGGTCAAATTCTAAGAAATGAAGCAAGTTTAACTTTGAAATAACGGCGTATAAAAAATGAAATCATCCGCCTTCCGGGCAGTGCAAAGGCCAGCTGCCACCGTGTCCTCTGGCCAGATTCTAGACCACAGATGCAGAAGTACAGAACAAGAGGCTGGATCCAGGGCAGTTCCACACATCAGCATGGAGCCTGCGCCTGCTCTCTGGTCCGCGTCTGCAGGGGTGCAGACACCCTGAGCACACGGGAGGCCTCTGCCAGGCTACGGCCCTCCTCCGTCACAACCCCGACTGCAGGTCACACCAGCCGTGCCAGGGTCCCCTGCCAGCGCCACAGAGCGCAGGAGAGGCCGCACGGGCCGCCAGGGAGGGGTGGGGCGTGACTGTCCCCACACAGGCCCAACGCACAACTGCCGGCCCCTCCTTCCCCGACGCAGAGCGGAGGCTTCGCCGCTGCTGCCTGCCGTGCCGCGGGCCGTCCTCAGGCGCAGAAAACCGGCCCCGACTGCCCTGGCCCAGCTCCCCTCCGTCTCCCCAGTTCTGCCAGCGTCGCTCACTTGCTGTGGTCTCCGCACGGGTTCCCTCGCTTCCTGTGACTAACACGGTCCGGCGAGGCACCCTCGGTACCCTGGCAGCGAGGAAAGCGTATCGGAGGGGACGGAATAACTCACAGTATACTACCAGAAAATGTAACTTGAATGCGAAACACAGGCTCGTTATTCAGAAACACGGGCGAGCACCAGAAGGAACCCGCGAGTGTACGTGCTGGCCTGCTCCCCACGCAGCGCCGCGGCGCGACTGCCGTCCGATGTGCGTGCACGTCCCTACGTCCAACTGAAAAGCAGACTGCTTTAAAAAAGTGAATCGTACTCACTTCGGAAATGTAGGGACATTTAGCTGGAGGGAAGCACAAGAAGAAAATCAGAATCACCGGCAACGCCTCCCCTGCGGTTCTGGGAGCATCTCTGTAACGCACCTGTTTGGCTCCACATTAGGAGCCACCTCACCGCCAGTTAATGACCTCCGGTGACCCATCACCTGCCGACCACCCCTCCGGCAGGCTGTCCTCAGTGCCGCCAGGCAGACGGCCTCCGGTCCCCACACGACAGGGATGCCACCGGGCACACTGCAGCTTCTCGAGGAAGAAGTGGGTTCTGGGGAATGGCGTGTAGCTGACCCCCCTGCCGGCTCAGGGGCGCCGTGTGAGAAATGGTGACAAGCCTGCTGTGGAGCCTCCACTGCCACACCCCCCACCCCTGGACGACAGTGCCAGTGACCCTGAGAGCCCCCTGCGCTCTTTACAAAAAGCCAAATAGGCACCCAGTCCCCTCCTGGAGGGCACCCGGCTGTGGTGACAGAACTGGAGATAGGGGAGGCCCGAAAGAAGGCCAGGACCAGAAATCCCGCCTCTCCTGCAGGCCCAGAGGGGAACGCGCCAGGAACACAGGGCGCGTGCGGGCTCTGGCCACAGCGAGGCCCGCCTCTGCCCACGTCTCCCGGCACAGCCCCTTCCTCACAAGTCCACCCAGGAGCGCCAGCCGGGGCGGGGCCGGGCCGCTGCGCCTGCTCCACAGCACCGGAGGGAGGCCTGGCAGCTGGTTCTGCGGACCAGACCCAGCACGGCCCCGCAGGCTGGAGAAGCGGCACTCGCACGGAGGCGGCCACCTGCGCCCGTGCGACTCGTCACCGTCGGAAGGTGGAAACGGTGCTGCGCTGTCCAGGGGCTGACAGGGACACCCAGCAGGGCGTCAATCCCACCGCCGCAGTCAGCGCTACCTGTCTGGAGAGTGTCGCACGGGCTGAGATAAAATCCAGGGGCAAACCCGACAGAGAAGGTGAACAGAGAACAATGTACGAGAAAAGACTAACAGATAGGGGGATTCCAACACCCAGTGAAACCCGGGGTTCAGAGGAGCTGTCCTTGGACCGGCCCGGCCACTGTTCCCACTGCTGTGTGGCTCTCAGTGTCTGTGCAGCGGCCCTCCCTTGCCAGAGCGGGACACGCTCCGAGACCCCAGTGGATGCCTGAAACCGCAGACAGTACCAAACCTTATACTGTAGGTACATCCACACCGATGATACAGTTTAATTTACAAATTAGGCACAGTGAGAGATTAACAATAACTAACGATAAACTGGAACAATCATAACAATGCACTGTAATAAAAGCCATGTGAATGTGGGGTCTCCCTTTCTCTCTTACCATACTTCCCTTACCTAGTTCCAGACCGCGGCTGACTGCAGGCACCTGCAGCCACAGACAAGGGGACCCACACCTAGCTTCGCAAACGCCGCCGCGTACGTGCAGCTTCACTTTTACAGCCACATGGTCCTTCAATACGCACCTGCTAACACGCTGTGTAAAGAAACTGTTCGGTCACATGACTTTTAGTTTTATGAGATGTGTAGTGTGATGCACAATGAAGGTTGAATTGCTTCCCCAAACCACACCTTTAATCAAAATTTAGAGTCATCTGCAGTCCTTGTTAAAAACGCAGGCTTCTAGAGCCTGCTGAAGGTCTCATTAAGCGAGTTCCTTGGAAATCGCTGTTCCGTGTCAGCAGAAAAAAAGAAAAGAAAAAAGACAGAAAAGAGACAAACAACTTTAAAAAATTAACCACACCCAAAGCTGGTTCCTAAGATTAGTAAAACTGCCAACCTGCGATGCAGCGTGGTCCGCAGAAAGGACGCAGGTCACCAGCGCCAGGAGCCGAAAGGGGCCGCTGCTGCAGAAAAACCAGCAGTGTGATGGTCTGGGTGAAACGGACCAATCACTCCTTAAAAATGGTTTATACAAGTTCATATTTTCTCAGAAAATAAATTTTTAAATCTATTTATTCTTCTGAAAATAAAATGGCACAAAATAAAACAGAAAACTTTCATCTACTAAGGAAATTGGATTAGTATCAAAAACCTTCCCACAAAAAAAGGCACAGATGGTTTCACCTGGCAGATGCCACCGGGCACTGAGGAAGCTCACACACCACCCCGCGAGCACGGAGGAGACGGCGCTAACACACGCCGCCCCGCGAGCACGGAGGAGACGCGCTAACACACGCCGCCCCGCGAGCACGGAGGAGACAGCGCTAACACGCGCCGCCCTGCGAGCACGGAAGACACGCGCTGCAGTTTGCCGCGTGGAGCCAGCTAACCTATAGCCAGAACCTGACGCAGACGCCAACACAGGTGCAGCAGCTACAGCCCGGGATCTCTGAGAAACACACACACACCACACAAGAAATGCACCTAAAAAGGATATAACACGACCAAGCAGGTTAGCTGGGGACTGCTAGTTTGGTTTAGCATTCTAAAAACTAGTATAATTCACCAAGTTAACAGAATAAAGGAGAAAAACTATAGAATCGTTTCAACAGATGCAGAAAAAGCATTTGACAGCATTCAACCTTCTTTTATGTTAAAAATATCTTAGCAAAGTAGGAAATGGAAGGAAACATCCTCCACTTGACAAAGGGCATTTACAAGAACAGACAAAAACAAACGAAAACCCCCGGCCACGACCACCCTTACTGCTGACCTATGAATGCTTCCCCCTAGAGAAGAGCACGGCCACGCACCACTCTCCGCGTGCCGAGGCCCTGACCAGTGTGACGGGCAGGAAAAGAGGCCAGAGGCGCCGCCGTGGGAGGGGAGACGTGTGGCGGCTCGTCTGTGAGCACCGACTGTTGGCATGGACGGTCCGAAGGACTCCACGAAAGCTACCGTTCAGAAAGGTCACAGGACACAAGATTAGTACATAAACATTATTTGCATTTCTATATACTAATAGCAAACATTTAGAAAATTAAAGGTTTAAAATGCCATTTATAACAACATTAACATAGGCATATGCTAACAAACACACATAAACCTCTGCGTTGAAAATCACAAACTGCAGAGAGATCAAAGACAATCTCAACAAACGAAGTGGTGAGTCGTCTGCACAATCAGATGACCCAGTGTCATGAAGACACCACGTCCCCTACGGTGACCTACAGATGCCAGGCGACACCGGCCATGGCCTCGGCAGGCTTCCTGTAGAAACTGACAAACGCTTTAGAACATACACGGGAGATCGGCAAGTCCAGACCATCCACAGCAACCTCTGAAGTGCAGAGCTGCAGGACGGACTACACGGACTCCAGGGCTCGACGCACAGGTGCGGCGATGGGGGCAGGCGGCCCCGCAACACACTCTGTGAACCAGTTGAGGAGGCAGAATAGAGAGTTCAGGAACAGATGCGCACCTTCACTCCGACTTTCAACACAAGTGTCAAAGCGGTCCGACGCAGAAAGCAAAATCAGCAAGCCAGCACGTGGTGTCAAACAGCTGACGTCCACTTGGGAAAACACCCAGCCACCATCTCACACCATCTTGTGACACAAAACCGTCAATGTGGAAGGTAAAATCACGAAGCTTCTAAAGGAGACCGAGAGGAAGAAGGTCTTCATGGCCCGGCAACGAGCACAGACCTCTCAGGTCACAGAAAGCAAGAACCATAAGGATAGTTACTGAAAACCGACCTCGGAAACAGCCACTAAGAAAATGAACAGCAGGCCACGGACTGGGAGAAAACACTCACAAAACACACGTCCCACAGAGGGCTGGAATCCCAAACACACAAAGAACACCTGTAACTCAATAATAAAAGCAAGTTGATAAAAAAAATGGGCAGAAGATACGAACAGATACTCTGTAAAACACAAACACACAGACTGCCAACAAGCACCTGAGAAGACGCTAGCGCTGTAGATCATCAGAGCGACGCCAGCTGAAACCACGATGAGCCATCCCTGCACACCCACGAGAAGGGCTAAAATTGAAAAACGCCAAAAACACCAAACACGGGTAAAGACCAGGAACAACCAAAACTGTCATACGTTGTCAGAGGAACAGAAAACAGCATAATCACTTTGGAAAAGTTCTAGAGTCTCTGACGAAACTAAATACACACATGCCCATGACACAGCAAGTCCACTCCTGGGTGGATCTGTAGGAGAGCAATGAAACAAGTCCACAAAAAAACATGCACAAGAACGCTCACAGCTCCTTTGCTCGTAATAGTGAGAGTGTGCACACGGCCTAGGCATCTCCCCGCAGGGGAACGGCAAACGCACATGGTCGATCACACAGATGAGCATCACTCAGCCATGACAAGGAACAAACTTCTGGTGGGGACAACACAGACCACACTGAGAAACAGCTGCCGAGAGACTGAGCCTTTCGGAGAGAGCGCCTCTGCGGCTGCGACGTGCTCAGACAAAGCCACACGGCCTCTGGGGGGCCTCCGGGGGTGATGTGCAAGTTCTATGTTTTGATGATGGTTTGGGCTAAACAGGTACACACGTTTGTCAAAACTCAGCAAACATACACTTAAGATGTGCACATTTCACTATATGTAAATTTTACATCAAAAGGAAAAACTAAATAAATACTAAACTCCAGCTAATGATATTTGTACTGAAGCATTGCGGGAAGTGTACTGATGTCAGCAATTTACTCTGAAATACATCAAAAATGAGAACAGTTAGTGGATGAACAGATGGGTCAACGTGTGCAAAACAAGCATAGTAAATGTTAATGAAGAATCTCAGTGTTGGGCATACAAGCGTCAACTATAAAATTCTTTCAACCTCACTATGCAATGAAATTTTTAATCAAATCTTGGAGACTAAGAATAAAAAATAAAAGGTTGACCTTGACGGTCTTGAAGGCCCTTTCTATGACTTTCTGTGACTTTCCCCCAAGCAGGGCCAGTTCTGGGATATGTGGGTTTTGCTTTTCTTCTTCTTAAACAGAATCCACGCAAGTTGCCACAGAATCCTGCTCTCAAACCCACCAGACACAGCCCCCAGAATCTTCCCAGCAGATAGTCCAACGAACACACAACTGCAGGAGCTGCCAGCAAGTCCACAGTGTGGGGACAGCCCCAGGGACTCCCGGCAGGCGTCCACGCCACAGCCCACGTTGAGGAGCAGAGGGTGCCCCTGGTCACCCTGGGCGGCTTCCTGCCCACGTGGGAGTCCAAGAACCAGGAGCCACAGAGTGACAGTCGCGGCTGTTAAGTGATCACATTCAGACATGCTCATTGTCAGTCTCAGAGTATGGCTACGAATCTTAAAATTCAAGTCCAAAATAACTTAAGTCTAAAACTAGAGACCCCGTGGAATAAATATACGTTCCATCCTCCAGGTTCTCCTCTCCCTCGCACAGCTAATCACCACGGAAGCCGGGCCCATGCAGTGCCGGAGCGTCACACCACCAACTCCAAGCCTCCCGGCGTCCCCACCTGCAGGAGAAGGACAGGGCAGGACACACAGAGACACCAGCCCCACAGCAGGGGCAAGGCCAGAGCCAGACCCAGGAGCACCTACAGACACGGGCAGCTGGGAGAACAGAGGCAGCCTACACGCCCCCACTCTGCCAGCCCTGCCTGCCCTCGTCCCACCAGGGAGCCAGTCTCTGCTCCCAAGTGCCCTGCCCTCTGGCACCCACCCACCCACCGATGGAGGCAGGGACCCCCAACCGCCTACCCCACGGTGTCCAGAGGCCCAGCAGTCCCCTGATAGCTCAGGAGAGTGGCCGTCACGACCATGCACGGAGCTACTGCACGTGTGTGCCAGCAGGTGAGAGGAAGCAGGAGGCCGGGAAGGCCCAGCAGCACCCTGAGGAGCGCCCGGGGGCGGTGAGGGAACCACTAAATGCCCACAGGGCCATCTCCTCCTCCCCACGCCTTTTTCTTGGGGCCTGTGACGAGCAGGCACGGGAACATGCAGGAAGCAACTGCACGTGACCCCCAGCCTCCGAGTGCCCTTCCACAGCCCCAGAGCTTCCCTGCTGTCTGACTGCGTGGTGCTGTTGGGCAGAGCGGAGGACCAGCCACCCGCAGCACCATGCTCAGAGGCTCCACGGTGCACCCACCACACAGTCGGCAAGCGCTGGGAGCAGGCTCAGAGCCCAGGGGCCACCCCAGGGCCTGGCTCACAGCCCCCAGCCTGAGTGGAGCCAACACCAGGTGCAGAGAGCATGAGGAGCATGGACAGCTGGGCACTGGGGCAGGGGAGAGGAACGAGCAGGGTGCAGTGGGAGCCACCGCCTGGAAACAGACCTCTGCCCCACCAGGGCCACGGCCCCAGGAAACAGCACACACCACCTGGGCTCCTGCCAGCCTGCCGCAAGGCCCAGGACACATGACACCTGAGCCACAGTGCTGGCCCCAAAGGAGGGAGCAAACGACAACTGGGGAAGGAAGGGGTGTTTCTCCACTGCGCTGTGCACTGAGACGGGAGAGGCCACGCACGAGCGAGGCACAGTGGTGAGGGCACCGGCCCTCCCTCCCTTCCTCCCCGTAAGTCAGGGCTGAGACACCCCTCCCCACCTGGCTGGGGTGCGCCACCCACCCTGAGACCAACTCTAAGCCATCCAACCAGCATGGGCCGTGGCACCTTCACTGAGACACTGGGGCCATAGACTCCCTGTCTCTATCTCCTCCCCCATCTGGGAGACATGGTGAGTGTGCATAAAGTCTATAAGGCTACAGCCACTATGCAGCCATGAGGACGGTCAACCTGAGTCTAACCGACAAGGGCTAAGACAGTGACAGGAGCCAGTAAATCCCATTACAACTTGAGCCTCTGCATTGGGGTCTCTGCTGTCCCACCCAAGCTGCCTTCCTGATCTAGAATATGGTACCCAGGGTAGGTCGTTGCCACAAAATCCCTGAAATACAGAAGAGGTTGGAAGGAGGACAGCGGAGCCCAGACTGGGACTGGCAGGTGGGACACAGAAGGCTTGGGGTCACAGACCACCTGCCTGCCCAGGCCCAGTGCGGGGAGACAGGACAGAGCCAGGTATGAACCGCCGCTCAAGGCCTTCAGTACAGCCCTGCGAGAGAGAAGCCCATTCAGGCCAGAGCTAAAAGAGGAAGGAAGACACAGTTTCCCAAGAGGCCCTCTCCCCTGCAAGCTGCCATGCAGACGAGCTGAGCGCTGGTCATCAGGCTCAAAAAGCCTAAGCTTTTGATCCCTCCTCTGAGAACTGACCACTTCAAGGGCTCAGAACCAAGCCCAGCACAAAGGTGGGCGATAAAAACCGTCAGGTTCGAGACTGTGAACGCCGCACCAAGGCAGAGGCAGGCTGAGGGGCTCAGACAGAGCTAAGACGGGCTGACCAGCACTTCCTGACCACACACCCCGCCCTGCAGAGGGATGGCGGTGTCCACAGTGCACACACGCTGCGCATCAGCCGAGAGCAGAGAGCACATCTCGGGGACTCCTGTGGGCGGGGCCACACTCCGGGCCCAGGCAGGACTCAGGGGCACCTGTGAAGGAGAAATGACGCTCCATGGGCTGACGGTGAGAAGCAAATGAAGAATAACGGATGTTAACACCTTTCGTACCACATAGGAATCTCTAACATATGCCAGGGACCGCACATTTTTGGGCAAACTGCACGTTATTTAAATAATCATAACTACAGTGAAAAATGAGAAAACTCGTGAGCGGTCCTTAACAGATGACACGCGAAACAGGAGAAAAATCGTGATAGGTCCTTAAGGTGTTAACAACAATGAAAATAAACAGTGTGCCAAGCGGTCCCTGTATTGTCTAAGCACCTGCAAGGACAAGGACCAGGTGGGAAAGGACGGTGCCTGAGCACACAGGGGCCTGTGCATGTGTTTCAGATCCCACAGGCCCCGGGAGCAGGACCTGGGCACACAGGTACCCACACGGCAAGGAGGGCGCCCAACTCGCTGCCTTCGTGCAGACCACAGTGCAAGGGGCCTTCGTGGGCTGGGGCCTTCGTGGGCTGAGGCCATCGCCAGCCCACCCGCGGGAAGACCAGCCCTTTCCAGCCAGAGCCTGGTGGAGCTGCCACCGAGAGCACACTCTGCAGCACGACACCACCTGCGAACAGAACGGAGCACCCGCCACTCCCCGCCAGCCCCAGGCCCTCCTGCCACCTTCCCTTCCTTTCTCTGCAAGTGAGTGTGTGTGCACACTTGGGCATGCGTGTGCGTGTGTGTGTGCCTGCACACGCATCCACAGAGAGGCAGTGTGGCAGGATCTCACCCATCACCTTCACCGCACAAAGCCACCACGCATAGTCCTACAACGGCAGCATGCATACACTCTGGAAACAACTCTCAGGGTGGGCTCTCTACTGGTGGTCTCCACAGGGATGGCAGGTGGGCAGGAGCCGTCAAACGCACTCAGATAATGCTTCTCCCGGGTTTGGCTTCCCAGGAAGCCCCTAAATGCTTCGGAACATCCTTCACATTCAGAACCAGGCCATCCAGAGACATCCTGTTTGGACTCGAGGACCTGCGGTTTTCTATCCTGTCCTGAGAATTGTGCAGGGTCAGTTGTGAGGTGTTCTCCTCTGAAGTCTGTACAGAAACAGATGAGGGCTACAAGGAAACCAGCAAGATGAATCTGACAGCCCCAAGGAGACGTTTTCAAAACACCCCGAGTACCTCCACAAGGACTACCATAAATACCAGAAAACACACCCAATCTCAGGTGAGCGCGGCGTCCACCCCTGGCTCCTGGCACACTGTGTGTGCTCACACCTACTCAGAGTGGCTGGTGGGGCCACTTACAAAGTCGGTTAAAAACAAAAAAAATTGCAAACTGTATCTTCCCATCCCCCAAAACACACCAAGAATCCACAGGAGCCCCAGACACCCACGGTGGCTCCAGCCAGGCTCCTGATGTGACAGCCCAGCCCGCATGGGCCAGCATTGTCCCTGAGCGACCGCGGTAGGGCCACTTCTGCCCCCTTCTCTGCCAGCGTGGCGCGGTGCACCCCTGGGGCCACCACGCAGCTCTCCCTGCACACTCCGGGTCTCAAATGAGGGAAACTGGGCTTTCCACCTGACTCCCCAGCAAGGGCTCCCCATGTCGGGGGCAAGCGCAACCCCCCAGCTGCTGTGTCCCCAGACGCCGGGGCCGCCCCCTCGCCACCCAGACTGACCCAGGCACACACGGCAGGGGGTGGTGAGGCTCACGCCAGGCGTTGGCTGCACAGTGTTAAAAGCAGACACGAGAACGTGAGAGCTGTTCTTTATGGACGTGATACTTTCCGTACGGGGTAAATAACCTCCCATGGGTTAAACGACTTTCTCCAACATTTCAATTTTAGAATCCTGGTTTTCTTCTTTCAATGCAAGTTCAATATTGAGCCTAATCTCAAAACAAATTTTAAGTGAGGCCAAATTGCTGACATTTAGAAACACACCCACAACTAAAATAACTCAAGAAATCCCAGCGTCAGAGCTGTTCAGCTGCCAGCGCCTGGGAGCAGCCCCACGGCAGCGCCGTGTCTCTCAAGGACATGGGGCCCACGCTCTGCTCTCCTGCTAGAGTCTGACTGCTGCAGGAACCACCTGGATGAACCAGAGAGACAGGAGCCTGAGGAGCACAGAGGTGCCACCCAGAGCCCAGGCCACCAGCCAGGCGGCGATGAGCCGCCCCTGCTCACAACACCCAATGCCTCCCTAAGCCAGAAGCGCCATTGCCGCCAACATGGACCTGCCGGCCGGCTGAGCCCTGCCAGCCCACCTAGCCCATCTCCTCAGGCCCCTCCTGCTCTTCCCCGGGCCTCGGCTCAAATGTCACTTCCTAGAGACACTGCTTGCCACCTGCCCCGGGGCAGCCGGGCGGCCACCAGCACGTGGGCTCCAGAGGGAGCAACTCAGGTGCAGCCACGGCCCATCCCCCGGCTCGGCGCCAGGCGTGTGCAGTCCCAGATTACCGAGTGAGAAGCAAAAGCCCCGCCGTGGAGGTACGCAGTGGGGTGCAGGCGTTCACACAGATCTCAGCTTAGATGCAAACAGCATAATGCACCCAGGACCCGGCTGCAGGACGACCAGAGCCCTACCCTAAAACGCTGAGAAGCAGACGCACCCACAGGGAACGGAACCGTGTGATACACGCCGGAAGGACCAAGACCGCCGGTCTGCATTCGGGGCGCCCCAGGGCCTGGGCCCTGGCTTGGCCTCTGAGCTTCTATCCAGCAGCAGCGGCCCTGCCTGGGCCGTCCCTGCACCTCCCTCCCTGCCCCCTGGCCACTCCTGCGGCCAAACCCCTTCCCCACACCTGCCACCTTCCAAGGCCCCTGCAAGTTCTTTGGAGCCCAGCGCAATGTCCTCACCGCAAGGGTCCAAGGGTCGGCCTGCAGCTCTCAGACCACTGCTGGGCTCACACCATACAGCGATATGACCGGCACTCTGGGGAAACAGGAGGACAGAGCAGACCCAGCAGAGAGCGTCCTGGCCGCCTGGGAGGTCCTCCCCCGACACGAGGGTCCTGGGGTTGCATCGGTGGGAGGACCCACGCCCGGCCTTGGCATGTGGCCCGGCTCCCCCAGCCTGTGGTCCCGTCAGCGCAGGAAAGACAGCAGCTGCTCAATTTCCACAGTCAAAAGAGGCGCGAACTATTTACTCAAAAAGAAAAACACTTAATGCTTAAAGTAATGAGTACAAGTTTGTGTTTATTCTCATAAACATCCCGTTAGCTGCTTTCGTGAAAAGATAAATAATGACATCATTTGTGGGCAGTGTAGGGCCCCAGCGGGGTGGCTACAGGGTGGGAGGTGGAAGGGAGTTTTGGGGGGCAGGTGGGGTACGGAGGATGACCTCCCAGCCTGGACCCTCTCCCCGCCGCGAGGCTGGGGACCTAGGTGGCTTCCTTCCCTCCTTCCATCAGGGCCAGGGCTGGGTCAAGAACCCACTAGAACCTGTGGTCCCACACCTGAAAGGAACACCAGCCCACAGGTGCCGCCAGCACCAAGTCTAGGCCTCATTCTGAACCTCCCTCTCCCTGCAGACAGGGGCTGAGCTGTGACCCTCGGAAAGCAGACAGCAGCGTGGTCCGGGGGCTGGGGACGGATGCGGCTCTAGCCGCTGGTGACGAGACTGGAGAGAGCTATGACCCCAGACCACCGTCCCAGACACGGCACCCTTGCCCGGCCTCATCTCACAGCCCGACCTGCATCAAGGACGGTCTTCAGAGGCTGAGCACACGCCAGGCAGAGCAGGGCAGAACCGGGCCACGAGGAGCCACTGCGGGCTGGTGGCGCTGCGGCGCAGGGGTGTGGCGCAGGAGGGTGAGGAGCCGGGGCCTCCACAGCTCACAAGAGCCGCGCACTGACAGGTCAGACAAGCCCTCCGGCAGCAAACACAGAGGCAACCACACAAGGAACATAAAGCCACGGAGCAGACGGTGTCACCAGGGCCGCCACATGCACCATGACCATGCGGCCTCGGCCACGCACACCACGCAGGAGCTAAGGGTGCCGAGAGTGGGCAAAGCTGCCGAAAGGCTGCTCTGAGCACCGACAGAGCATCAGTGAGCTGACTGCTTAAGTTCAGACTTGACTTCTCCTCGCCAGTGTAAACACTGCATACAGAATTTCAAATAAACGTATCCAGGGGAAAAGCCGAGGAGTAAACGCGCTCCGACGCCGTGGTTTGGTGAGGGAGGTGGAGCAGCGCTTGCTCTTTCCCCTTTCCACTAGTTTCTGGATGACTGCGGACGTGGTTAGGTTGGTTGGTTACTATTTTATGATTTTTGACCAGACTGACAGTGACGTATGGGCTCCGCCGGTGCCTGGGCTGCACCCCTCTGCCAGCGCCCTGACCTGCATGCGCTCGAACGTGGCCGAGGCACCCTCAGGTCTACACTGAGATCTGCTGGCCTTTCCAGGCAGCACCTGTCAGGTAAAAAGGACCAACGTCCTCCCTCAGGCCAAAACCAGGTGCTGTCCACATGCCACAGGCAGGTGTCGAGCGACCCTTCAGAGACGTGCACACACCAGGCCAGCAACGGACATGCAGGCATTTCTATAAAGCACAAGACGTCCCAACAGCTGGGCGAGGAGCCTGGAGGCCCAGCTCTGCCAGGGTTTTAATCATCAACTTTCTGGCCCTAAAGTTAACATTAAAACTTCCTAATGTGCTTTTTTTGGGGACAGAGTCTTGCTCTGTCACCCCAGATAGAGTGCAGTGGCGTCATCGTAGCTCACCGCAACCTCCAACTCTTGGGCCCGAGTGATCCTCCTGCCTCAGCCTCCCAAGTAGCTGGGACTACACGTGTCCGCCACCATGCCCAGCTAATTGTTTCTATTTTTAGTAGAGACGGGGGGTCTCGCTCTTGCTCAGGCTTGTCTCCAATTCCTGGGTTCAATCAATCCTCCCACCTCACCAAGGATCCAGAATCCCAGAGTGCTGGGATGCCAGGCGTGAGCCACTGCACCCGGCCCCCTAACGTGCTTTGAAGATTCCAGGAACAGAAATATAACCGGGCATGTGCTCCAGAGACATTTCATCTCTCATACCGTAGATCTAGTAACATTTCTTTTCCAGAGACACCCTGAATACCTGAGACCCCAGAAAGCACAGCCAGGCACGTTCACTCTCCCCTAGACATTACCGCCCAGCCTTGAAGGCTCCTGACCACCAGCCACAGCCTCCCAGCTGCCTCTCGCCCCAAGGCTAAGGGGGACAGCCCCCCAGAGCTTCAGGAACATCACAGATGCCACCGTTCCAGAGCCTTCAGAGGGAAAACTATCCCTAAGACCCTGGTTCACCCCCCATGTGAGGCCGCAGGAGACATCAGTAAGCAGAGACGAGCCCGCCTGGCAGAGCTCACAGCAATGTGTATGCCACGACGTCTCAGCACAGCCTCAGCATCTGCAAAGAGGAGCCGTACATGAAATAAATTCACGCTGTGTTTCTTTTAAAAAGCGCCTTCATTCCGATTCTGGAGAGGTCTTGATAGGTCAGCCACCCATGGAGCAAGGGAGACACCCCGGCTCCCGCAGACAGGCCCAGGGGAGGCGGAGGCAGCTCCCCCCAGCAAGAGCTTTCTCTGAATTTTGCCTGAGGTTTTAAAAGCTACAAAGAAAAGCCAGGACACACACATGAGCTCCGGACACAACCAGAGAGCTAACAAGCCGTGTCACGT
Source organism: Cheirogaleus medius (assembly GCA_008086735.1). Taxonomy (NCBI): domain Eukaryota; kingdom Metazoa; phylum Chordata; class Mammalia; order Primates; family Cheirogaleidae; genus Cheirogaleus; species Cheirogaleus medius. The sequence goes on from VBSM01003146.1 coordinate 240,284, forward strand.
CCCTCGTGGGAGCCAGACATGCCAGAAAGAGCAGGCCAGACACAACCCCACCAAGAACGGCGGCACCTGTGCTCTACATGAAAAGCAGCTGTGTGTGTCCTCAAACCCCACCTTCCAACCAGGGCGGGGGTGACACCGCAGAACCAGCACACCCTGTGCAGGCCTCCGCAGAAACTGCCACGCCTCCACGGGAAAGCGTGTGACCGCGAGGACTGCCTCTCTGCGCAGAAGATCTCAGGCCACAGCACCACGGCTCCTGACCCGCCACCCACCCTGTGCCAAGGGAGCTGACAGCTGAGGAGGATGCTCGGAACGGCCCCGAGGACTCCACGGCCAAAGTGCCTTCCCCTCGGCATTACAACAGGCCCCGAGTGCTGTGAGGACGCGGCTGGCCTCCAAGCACACCCAGATGGAGGTCCCTGCAAGTCCCCAGCCAGGCTCCCTGGCCAAACCACATCTTTCCTTGACTGTATTTTGGTGCCAGGCGTGACAGTCCCAGTCCGAGGAGGCCTCTGCAAACTTGCCCCGAGTTACACCTGCCAGGCTGTGGTGTCCCTATCAGGACGCACAGGCACAGGCGTCGAAAGACCCCGGGCATCCAGCGATGGGCTCAGGCCCTGCCCAGCTGTCGGGACCGCAGCAGAGAGAGAGAGTGGCTGCAGCCCGCCTGCCTACAGCCACAGCCGGCCATAGCAGGCAGGGACACGGGAGCCAGCTGGGCGACATCACGCTGGGTCTGGTGTCTCCATCTGTACAGGGGACGACCCAGCACGCGTCCCAGCGCCGTGGGGAGGGCAAAGTGCCACTGTGCACACACAGTCCTCACGTTAGCCCTGGCATGTGAAGGACACGGTGAACATTAGTTATGCTTTTTATTAATCCAGCCAAGCTCCTTCATAGTTGGTTTAGGCCAAACCTGGTGGTTTTGCCGTCGAGGGTCCCAAGAGACGTGGCACCACACAGAGTGGCGGTGGTTACGCGGCAGGGGCACCGGGGCCTGTCCCAGGGGCTGGCCTCAGCTCTGACACGGGGACTGAGAGAAGCCCCTCCCACAGCGGGGACAGGACAGGGCCCAGCAGGCCCAGCGTGGCAGCGAGGGTGGCAGGCATGAGGAGGATCGGGCGCCTTCCCCACCAACGGCCCCTCTCCTCTGCATGGCGAGAGCGTCCAGGTCAGCTTTGCTGAGCAACCTCCCCACCTGTCTCTGGTCCTTCCCCATCCAGCATGTGCAGGGTCCCGGGGCTGATGGTCGGGGCCAGGCCAGAGGCCGAGCTCGCGGCAGGGAGAGCCAGACGGGTGTGCACTGCCCCCGTGGGACCTGACCGGCAGCAGGAGGTGTTTGGAGAAAGGTTCCCCCGCAACCCCTCCCTGGGTGGGTGGTGGCGGAGCAGGATGGCGTCTCATCTCCATTCCTCAGCCCCCACTGGCCAGGACCACCATGCCGGCTGCTACCTACCCAGCATGGCATGGCCATGGCGGCAGCATGCAGAAAAGCAGCCTCCACACACACCCGCACGGCCAGGCCTCGGTGGTAAGATGACAACTCCAGCCGTCCCCGCCCCCCGCACCTGTCAGTACCCCCAAACACACAGTCACTACCACCTCCAAATGGCTTGGCTGGCCCCTTTTTTTGTTGTTGTTGGAGCACTGGAATTTTGGGGAAAATATGCAAGTATGTTGGTACTTAGAAAAATACAAGAATTTATTAGAAGCAAGCCACCAAAATGAAGAGACAGTGACCAAACCGCCACACTCTCCCCATGAGTGCGCAGGTGACTCAGCACAAACGTCAGCACCAGCGCACAGGGTCCCCGGGACTGCAGGGAACAGCCTCAGAGACCAGGGACGGCAGGAGCATCCTCCTCCCTTGCCCACCTGTCCCTTCTCCGAGCAGGTAAAGCTGCTACAGCACATCCAAAGGAGACCTTCTACTCTACCCAAATGCAGCCCCTCAGCACGGCAGTACTGAAGTAGGCGACGCAAAGGTACCCACAGGTGCGTCCTCAGAGGGGCCAGGGTTACCAGGTGAGTAAGAATGGTCACGTGAAAGCTCGCAGCTCAGACAGGGCAAATGTGCGGTCACCAATGAGGAAACATCTACAAGAAGATCACGTTGTCCTCACAGAATAAACCATGTGAAATAAAATTTTTTATTATTTTTAACCAGAGAATTAATCTAAAAGAAAAATATATAGACTACAGAAATTCAGCACCATGTACTATATGGCTAGAATTAACCTGACATGTTAAAATGAATTTACATGAATATTTTAAAGAATTTCAAGAAAAGAACATGGCACCACAATCTGTATCTCCTCCTCACCTTGGCAAATTCATGCAGTGAACTTACACGTTTTTGGCAATAAAATTTCAGTCCTTAGTAACTGAGCTTCGAATGTTTCACAAAAACTCTTAATAATCTACTTCAATAGAAAACTTGAGGCTTTAATTAAAGACAGATTAATAATGCTGTTGATCTCCACTAAGCGCTTCTGAAATATTACAAGGAACTTTACTACCAGAGCTCATGAAAATGGCTCCCAGAGAAATACGCACGCGAAACCTCACCTGGATCTTGCACAGATGGCACCAGATGAACACTAGGAAGAATGTCTGATGTTTCAGCCAAAAGCTTTAAAAATTCTTGCCAGATGCAGTACTCAAGCACTAAGCGATCAATTCGAAAAAGGGCGGCTTATAATTCACACTAAATCTTTCCTGAATTAACTGTATTTAGAGAGAATTAAATAACGTGTTTTAAATAACTGAGTACTGAAATAAGAAGCTGGAATCGGTGAAACTTCAGGCCAGGGGTGCAAAAGCAGCTTCGGAGTCACACCAAGCCTGAGTGTCCACACAGACGCTGCAAACACCCGAGAGGGAATGTCCGAGATCCGAGATCCAGCCGCAATACAAGCTGCTCGAGGGCAAAGCCCAGCTCTGTCCTGTTCCCCGGCCTCTCCCCAGAGCCCAGCATGGTGCCTGGGATCACAGATTTGCAAATATCTGTGGGACGAACTTACTAAACTTCTTTATTATAGCTCTGGGTGTTGCGTGTGCGTGTGCACAAGTGAGCATGTACACAAGTGCGTGTGCGTGAGTGTGCGTGCGCATATGTTGTGTGTGCTACTGAGAAGGGGCTTCTCTATGCCAAGATATTTCTTTACATTCTTTTGGGACTTTTTCTGTTTCTTTTTTTCCTTTTTATATTTACTATATTTTATCTATTTGCAGATGCAAATTTTCCACATTTCTGAAATCAAGATATACCTTACCAAAGACCGACTCTTAATTATATTTTGCCAGTGGTTTACTTTCTCTTTTCTGAGAAACACAGAAAATAATGGTATGCCGTACAACTGACAGTCTCTCAGATGATAAAATTCAGTGAGTCTGTGACACCCTCAGAATTTATTTGCTATAAGGACTGAGAAGGGGATTCAGCTTCATTTCTTCACCAAGGCCCCCCCACTGTGGCCAAAAAAAAATGCTCAGGGAGCAAACCGGTCTTCCCCGACACCAATGCGACCACACCACGGACCTGCCTTTAGGGCGCTCTGAGCCTCTCTGCCTGCCAGGGCTTTACAATGCGTTTACTGCCTGCTAACGCCTCCCTCCTGTCATGCTGCCTTCTCAGAAGTTTCCTGGCTGCTGCATTTGCCCATGAAAACTTTAAAATCAGCCTGTCAAATCCCAAGTCAGCCCCGTGCAGATCCAAAATGGCACCGCTGGTACCCCAGGGGAAAGAGCCCAGGTGCGTGCAGATACAAACGTATCCAGCCCAGGAGGTGAGTCAGGGGCTCATCTGAACCCCTGGAGGTGTGTGACCCAGGGGCGAGCAGCAGCTCAGCACTGGACAAGGTGCAGGGGACTCTGTCGCGCCTCGTGGCAAGAGCCCCCGTAGGAAGCCTGCACAAGCCACCTGCCCAGACCCTGGTCTCCAAACATCCAAATCCTACTTAAAGAACCAGGGCTCCTTGGAGAACTGGCTGGGGCAGGGCTGGGGCAGGGGAGATGCCAGATGAGCCTGAGGAGTCTGGTAGCGACAGAGCAAGTGCCTGAAAAACAACAGGATGCGCCTGACCCGGGCGCCCGCCTGAAAGACTCCCGTGGCCTCAGCTGGAGCAACGTGAGCTACGAGACGACCATGGCCTCAGGTCATAACCCAAGGAGTAAAGTAAGTCCCCACGAGTGCACACTGCTGGAAATCAGTGACTGAGCAGATGGATAAGTGGGAGAGAGACAAACCTTCCCTACAGAAGCACCCCAGGTAACATGCGCCACCAGGTGGAGCCTCATCACCCTCCCCGGGAGTGGAGAGGGACCTGGGGACCCGCCCCAGTGACCAGAGTAGGGACGGGGAGACGGCCTGGACGGTGGGGAGGCTGCAGACACCACCCGCCCAAGCGAAGGGGGTGGCATCACCGGTGCTGAGCCACGAGGACTCCACTGCCCCGAGGGGACAGGGTGACAAGAGCACCTCACCTCTGCACCTTCTTCCAAAAACCCACGGCCCCAGTCTGGTCACGGGAAGACACCAGCAAACCCAAACCAAGGGGTCCTCGACAGAACACCTGGCCAGGGTGGCGCGGTGGCTCAGGCCTGCAGTCCCAGCACCTTGGGAGGCGGAGGCAGGAGGATTTCTCGAGGAGCACGGACCACGACGTGACTGCACTCTGGCCCAGCAACAGAGCGAAACCCCGTCTAGCGTCACGGACGTGAGAAACTGCCACAGACGGAGAAGACCAAGGAGACAGGATGACCCAGTGCAGCGTGGTGCCCTGGCAGGGTCCTGGGGCAGAACAGGGGCGTGTGTGGAAAAGCTGGCGCAACCCTTATCACACCGTGTTAAGTAGGCTTTAAGAAAAACTGGCAAAACCCAAATAAGGTGTGGTCAAAGCAGTGAGCCAATGGTGACGTCCCAGTTCTGACAAATGTGACGGTTACCTAAGATGTTCCTACTGGGGGAACACAGGAACCAAATCTAAAATCTTTCCTAAATAAAAGCGTTTTTACAAGTTGCCTAGGGAAAAGGCGGGTTTTCGTTTGGGTTGTTTGGGGGTTTCTGCGTGCTTGCTTCCTGCCCTTGCAGAGTGTGCTGAGAGTCTGACAGCCGCACCTGAGAGGAACAGTGCCACCTGCACAGAGAGGGCAGGGGACGGCAGAAGGGAAGAGCTGGCTCCTCCACCTTCCAGGACGGTGACAACCAAACAGCTGTGACTCTGACCCACCCCGCAGGCTGACACCACGTGCTTCCCGGAGGTCAGACCCGGAGATGAGCCGCAGTTGCTGGTTCTGAACCACCGAGTCTCTGCTCACAGACAGGCGCGTGTTCCATCCCAGTCCCGTCCTCTTTCTGTGTCGAAGTTGTCTTCCTATAACGGTCACGTTCTTAAGTTTATGCCTACACATCTCATTTTCACAGACGCGGTAAGTTTATGCCTACACATCTCATTTTCACAGACGCGGTCTCTGTTGTTGGATGTACAGGAATGTTATCGACTTTATGTAATTAAGTTACTAAATTCTTTTATCGTATACTGTATGTTTTCGGTAGCTTCTCTTGCGCTTTCCAGATGCATAATCCTATTTACAAACAGTGTCTCCTCGTTCCATATTCAATATTTGTACTTGTCTTCTCTTTCCTCATTGCTAACTGCACTATCTGGAGCCTCTGGAACTATGTTAAACCACCACATCTGTACAAAATATTTCTGTCTTGTCCCTGACTCTAATGGAAATGCTTGATTCCCATGTTTTAATATCATATTATAGAAATAGCTACAAGTTTTTATTTTATTAAGAAAAATCATTTTTGGCTGGGTGCAGTGGCTCATGCCTGTAATCCCAGCACTTTGGGAGACCAAGCTGGGAGGATCCCTGGAGGCCAGGAGTTCAAGACCAGCCGGGGCAACACAGCAAGACCCCATCTCTACAAAAAAGTTTAAAACTTAGCTGGGTGTGGTGGTGCACACCTGTAGTCCCAGATACTCAGGAGGCTGGGGCAGGAGGAGCCCAGGAGCGTGAGTCTTTCCACTCACACAGCAGGTGCTCACCAGACATCTGCTGCCTGGATGAATAACCCCATGGAACACCGCTGCACCCACTTCCAGGAGCTACCAACAGGGCCCAGCAGCCTCTGGTAGAGCCTGGGACACCCAGCAATTCCCTCTTCTCCCCACCCCACTCCCATCTGGCAGTGTCTGTTTATTTTTAATCATAAGTTTCCAACCACTTAAAATATACTCTTGATACGTATACACTTCTATGCCAAATAACACCTGAACCATCAGAAATGACTCTCAATTACCAGCACGACTTCCCCAGCCCTCGACTGAGAACGAGCACAAGAACTGAACAGGCAGCCAGCAGGAGGGGGACGTGGCCCGGGAGGCGCAGAAGGACTCTGGGAAGGACACCAGCGAGAAGGAAACCACGGGTCCCACAACTGTCCGGCAGGCAGGGCCTCAAACCTGTCCAAGATGTGTTCAAGACACGTAGTCCCTTAACTGAGATGAAGCAAGAAGTCCCATCCCTACATAAGATCAGTAAAGACCTCCCGGGACAAACCACCTCCCCTTCCCAGGACCACCTGCCGACCCAGGACCAGCTACGGTCCTCCCACTAAAGATGGCGGCCGCACCAACACAGGACCCCCACCTTTCCCCAAACACGCAGAGACGGCGGCCACACACGGGAAGACGACGCATGAAGCAAGAAGAGGAGGCAACAGCAGCCGCCCACCCGACCACACCCCCAAAAGCACCACCCATGTGGCAGTCTCTCGCCAGCTGGCGATGCTCCTGAGCTCGTGGCTGGACACGTCCTAGTTCATGACGATGGCGTCCAGTCCAATCCCCATGGCTAGAAGAGGCAGAAATGGCCCAGTGAGCTTGCAGACACAGCCTTGGCCCGGCCTGCTGGTCCAGTGATGAACCGAGGCGACTTTCCTCCCCTGCCTTGACTCAGCCACCAGCAGGCGAGGGCCCTCGGGGTGAACACGGAACCACCTGGGAGAGGATGCACATCCTTGGCAACTGGCCAAAACTACAGAAAGCAAACCACTGCAACAGCGATACATACTAGTTACTAACACAGTAACTGCCATGTGAGTTGTATTTAACTCATGCTACTTTTGAGCCCGGGGCCTTGTGAAGCATATGTAACTCACACGTCTCTTCACCTAGGGAGCCGCGAGAACTATTTTTCAAGTTGCCTATAACTCACACACCCACAAAACAATAAAAGATAACAAATTTTGCATTAAATTAGAAAGGATCGTTTTGTTTTCAAAGTTTTTATTCTATTTTTATAATAAAACACCATGGACCCAAGGAAAAATTATTTTTCTAGTGTGGCAGTCAGTGTGCTACAGCCCGCACTAGGTGTGTCTGACCAGCAATCACAGCAAAAACCAATAAAACCAACCGACCGTGTGTGTTGGGGGTAAATTTAGGGTTTGTTCTCCTTTCTTTTCTTTCCCTTTTCTGGTTTAATTTTTCTGTAGGACGCCCACTTGCACTTCACTTTCCAGTAGCAGTCCTGAGAAAGGAATTCCTTTTGGTTCTAAAGTTATTCAGTATAGCAATCGGTAATCATGATCTTGTTTTCAAATACACCTGTTATTCACTGTTACTTCTCCTGCCCTGTACACGCCCTACGTTCACTTAACACAATGTGTAACCCGTCCCCGTCGCACTCCTGAAGGGTAATGTGTGTTGGTTTCCTCGGCTGACGCACTCTCTGCGTTCACACCCGAGATCCCTGATCACAGAAAGGCTCAAGGCTCAAGCACACCACCCCTTCTGCAGGCCACTCCCTCTGCAGACCACTCCCTCTACAGACCACTCCCTCTGCAGACCACTCCCTCTGCAGACCACTCCCTCTGCAGGCCACCCCCTCTGCAGGCCACCCCCTCTGCAGGCCACTCCTCTGCAGACCACCCCCTGCAGACTACCCCCTGCAGACCATCCCTCTGCAGACCACACCCCCTGCAGACCACATCCTCTA
>VBSM01003147.1:66948-87563 GCA_008086735.1 Cheirogaleus medius
GTTTGAGGTTGCTGTGAGCTAGGCTGACACTGTGGCACTCTAGCCCGGGCAACAAGAGTGAGACTCTGTCTCCAAACAAACAAACAAACAAACAGAACAAAACAAAACAAATAAAAAAAAAACAATCACTCGGTACAACTTACTAAATTAACAGTAACGAATAAACTTCAGTAGATTCAGAAAAAGCACGTGACAAAATTCAATACCTTTCTCGATAAAAACTTTCAGCAAGCAGAGAACGAAAAGGAACTTGTGGCACTCTAATAAGAACATCTGTGGACACGTGGCACACAGACAGTGACTGTTTTAAGACCAGACACAAGACGGGGTCCACTCTCCTCGCCTGTATTCAGCTCTGTGCTGCACATGTGGTCCCGGCCAGGGCAATGGGGCCAGAAAACACGTACGTGTAAAAAAATAAGAAACGAAGAACTCTGTTTATTTTCAGACATTGTGATTATATACATGTAACATCCAATCTATCTACAAGCAAATCACTACAAGCAAATCATTTACAATAAGTAAATGCAGCAAGGTCTCTGAGCACTTGATCACCATACAAAAATTCAACTATTTTTCTATATGCTAGCCACAGACAATTGGAAAATGACATTTAAAAGGCAATAAAATACACTCTGGGAGGCCGAGGCGGGCGGATAGCTCAAGGTCCGGAGTTCGAAACCAGCCTGACCAAGAGCGAGACCCCGTCTCTACTAAAAATAGAAAGAAATTAATTGGCCAACTAAAAATATATAGAAAATATTAGCCGGGCGTGGTGGCACATGCCTGTAGTCCCAGCTACTCAGGAGGCTGAGGCAGGAGGACCGCTTGAGCCCAGGAATTTGAGGTTGCTGTGAGCTAGGCTGACGCCACAGCACTCCAGCCTGGGCAACCGAGTGAGACTCTGTCTCAAAAAAAAAAAAAGGCAATAAAATAATACCATTTACAACAGCATATAAAAATCAGATACTTAAGGAATAACGTAACAAAAGCTATGTGATACCTCTATGAGGAAAACCACAAAACTTGCTGAAAGAAATTATAGAAGACCTAACAGAGAGACACAATGTTCACGGAAGGGAGGCCTCACTATGGTGCAGATGTTAATTCTCCCTAAAGTGATCCACAGATTTGACTTAATGCCAATCGCAATTCTAGCAGGAGCCAGGCGTGATGGGTGCGCATGCCTGTAATCCCAGCACTTCCGGAGGCTGAGGCAGGAGGATCCCTCGAGGCCAGGAGTTCAAGATTATCCTGGGCAACACAGAGAGATCCTGTCTCTACGAAAACCAGCAAAATGAACTGGGTGCAGTGGTGGCCTGTAGCCCCATCAACTTGGGAAACTGAGGCAGGAGGATCGCTTGAGCCCATAAGTGTGGGGCTGCAGGGAGCTGTGATGTCACCACTGCACTCCAGCCCAGGCAACAGTGACAAAGAAGGAAAAGAAAGAAAGAAAGAAAGAAAGAAAGAAAGAAAGAAAGAAGGAAGGAAGGAAGGAAAGAAAGAAAGAAAAAAAGAAAGAAAGAAAGGGTAACGACTTCTTAGGAGCCAAAAACCATAAAAGAACCATAAGAGAAAAAAGTGGATAGACTGGATGTCATTTAAACATTTCTGCTCACGGAAAGCTAGTCCTGCACATGAACTGACACGTCTGACCAGTGCAGACAGCGAGAGGCATGGCCAGGCCCCGCCCCACCCCTCCCCACCGGCGAGGGTCAGGTCCCTGTGGGTGGGCACCAGAGCAGGGCCACCTGCCCGGTGCCCCCGGGGCCCTTCCTCCATGAGGTGGTTTCTTAAAGTAAGGTGACGAAGCAGGGCGAAGAGCAAGCTCATAAGCTGCACGATTCATTTATGGGACAGTCTCCAAAAGACAACACCGTGGTGACAGAGGACAGTTGTCACTGTGGGAGGCTGGGCTGGGGGCTGAGCCGCAGAGGGGCTGCAGGGTGACCAGGGGGGTCTGTGTCCAGCTGTGGGGAGAGCGGCTCACGACACACACGCCAACTTCACAGTGTGATGATTTAGGAAAAAGGAGACAGGCAGGCTCCAGCGGTCCCCACGGCAAGGAGGGTGACCTTGCCCTGCCTGGCTGGAGACGCCCCTCCAGACCCTCAGCCTCTCTCTGGGCCTCAGTTTCCTCCTCCGGGAGGGGCAGGGAGACCTCACCCTCTCCCCTCCCCTTGCTGGCGGCAGGGCAGGCAGGAAGGCTCCCGGCGGCTGTGGGCCTTTCGCGGTAGCCGGCCCAGCCAGGCTGGTGTGGACCAAAGTCCAGGGGCTGCCTGGAGCCCGGAGGTGGCTCCTCACCAAGGAGGGCAAAGTCCCACCCCAGGGAAAGGTGGCAGATCTGCCGGGAAAAAAGGGACCGAAGTTGGCCTGCCCTGCCCTTGGACGCTGAGACGGCAGCTGTCACCAGCCTGGTCACACAGATGACCCGCCCTGCTCCGGCCAAGCAGCCCAGCTCAGGAGCCTTGGGGAGTTCCCATGTTCTTTAGCCCCATTCTACAGACACGGAAACTGAGGCTCAGAGACTAGGACCTCCTCACCTCTGGGTGCAGCGAGGTGGGAGGACGGTGAGACTGAGCACACCGGGCCATGGCCAGGGGTAGCCGGGGCAGAGGGTGTCCCCAGGAGGGCCCCAGGCTCCTCCGTCCTCATCCTGGGGGCTTAGATCCCCCACCAGGAATGCAGCCAGCTCCCAGGTGCAGGAAGGTCTATTAAAGGGACAGGCTCGGGCTCTGTGGCCTGGGCTGGAGAGAGCGGTCACAGGCACCACAGCCTGGAACCCCTGGGCCCCGGCGATCCTCCCGCCACGGTCTCTCCGAGTATCTGGGACCACAGGCGCCACCACGCCCCGGCCAGGAAGGTCATTTAAAAAACCTCTTCCTGAGTTCTACGGGTGAGTCAAAACTGCCCTTGGAGGGAACCCTCCCGAGCTGGCAGCTGGTCTAAGGGCAGGCGACCAAGTCTGGCCTCTCGAGCTCACCCTCCAGGGCCCCCTGTGCAGCGTTCAACAAAGGACGCCTTTGTTCCACCTCCTGCCTCCTGATCCAGGTCCCCGTTTTGGGGCCAGGGTGACAATTTCCTTCCCACTGGCTCTTCCTGTCCAGGGCTGCAGGCACCCAGTGTACCTCCAGCCCACCCTGGGCGGGGCGCCCCACGGCCCCCAGACCTTGAGCTCCCAGGACTGGAGGGAGGCTCGCTCCCCACCGCGGCCAGCTGGGTGCTCTCCCTGGGCCGGTTTCCCCACCTGCTGGAGGGCCTTGGAGCACTGACAGCAGGGGTGCCCGAGGAGGGTGCTCCTGGGGGCGGAGCCTCACCTGGACGTGGTACTGGGAGGTCTCGTGCATGATGACGTTGGAGTTGGAGTACTTCTTCCTCTGCTCTGAATGATGGGAGACGCCGTCACTCAGCCCCAGAGGGCGGGACCCATGGCCCCCCCGTCAGCTGGGGCTGGATCCCCGGTGGGGCCATGAGGGAGGACCCAGGGTGTGAGACTCGAGACTCAGTGGGGCCCCTCCTGGGATGGGGAGGGTCCACAGGAAGCCCTCTCCCTCTGGCCAGGACAGCCCCCGGGAAGCCCCCTTGGGGAAAGACTGAGGCTGAGAGAGGGCCAGGGGTTTGCTCGGGGTGGTGACGGGGCAGCCTGTGACTGGGGGTGTCTGTTCCGGAGGGTGGGGGCAGGAGGCTGCCCCATGCCTATGCCCACCTTCCTAGGGGAGGGGCCTGGGCCAGGGCATCCTCCCACCCCATCCTCCCACCCCAAGAGCTACCAGCTGAAATCTCCCTGGGTGCCTGACCCAAAGCACCAACGAGAGGAGGGGTCCAGCGAGGGGTTGAGTGTGGGGAAGGTGGGGGAAGCCCAGCACAGGGGCAGGTGGCACTGGCCAGGCCCCTCCCTCCTGGAGCAGACACCTGGCAGCTGGGTCAGCCCGAGCCCCCGCCCCCTCCACGATCGGGTTGCTGCAAGGAGTTGGAGAATCAATATTGATGCTCCCTGAATTATTAGTAAAGGCCTCTCCCCTTACAGGTGTGGGGGAGGGGGCTCAGTGCCAGGAGCTTGCAGGTGGAGGAGGGCTGCCCTATCTCTCACCAGACCGAGCTTCCCAAATCAGGGCCCCGCACAGCTTCGGGGCTGGAGGGGCCGTTCCCCGCCAGGGACGGCAGGGCAGGGCAGGGACGTGATGCCTGCTCCCCTGTTGCATCTGTCTGCCTACAACCTCACTCACCAAACAGGTCCTTGGGGCTCATCTTGGCCACACCCTCCGACCGGCCCAGGCTGCCACTGCAGGGGAGGGGCTGGTGAGGGTGGGGCCCACACCGCACCCCTCCCTGGGGACTGCTGGGGGGCCAGGGGTGGACAGGGGAGAGCTCACTTGGCGGCACCAGGGCAGCAGCTCACGGACCCAGACTGGCTCATGGTGTCCTTGGTGGTGGCAGCCAGCACCTGGTTGGACAGAGGAGGGGACTTGACACTTCCTCCCGGCCTGGCCGGTGGCCTGGCTACTCCCAGGGCAGGACCTGGTCCTCCTCCTCCCTGTTCCCAGACCCAGGGGCCAGAGCCTTGGCTGGCCTGGGCAGGGCAGGGGTCCCTCATGGAGCAGAGGCCCCTGTGCCGTGCCCTGTGTCCAGCTGGTGGTCCCTGAGGCCCCATCTGGCCCCAGAGCCTCAGCCCTCGGCAGGGCCCCTCCAGAGCTGTCTGGGAGGCTCAGAAGTGGGGGGAGGGCCAGAAAGCGCCTCCGAGTAAGGGGAGTAGAGAGATCGGCACGTTCAAACGCGCGGGACAGCAGAGCCTGGAGCCCCAGAGGACAAGGTCCAGAGGGAGCCCGGCTGCACCCACTTTGCCCACCTAGGCCCACCCCACAAAGGGCTCTGGCACACGAGTGTAGACACGCCCCCATGCATGTCAGCTGGCCTGGGAGGCCTGGCAGGGAAGAGGCCGTGTGGACAGAAGGCAGTCTGAGGGTGTAGCATCTCCTCACTCTGATGGAGGGGGACAGCGGGAGTGGCCCAGAGCAGGACCCTTGGCAGCAGGGGCTGGGTCCGGGGGAAGGAGTGGACAGGTGGGTGCAGGTGGGGGCTCAGGGGAGTCTCCCTGAGGCTGGAGCTGGCCCAGAGGCACCGGTGCTGGCATGACTACCCCCCAACAGAGGGGCAGTTGGCGGCTTGGGCTTCCCCAGTGCAGACCTGAGGCCCTAACCTCTTCTGAGCTGCCTTTTGGGAAAACTAAGGCCTGGCTGCTGGAGCAGCCCCTTGTCCCTGGGAAGGCCTCCCCGCTGTCCCTCTGGCTCTGCGGCCAGCTCCCCACGGGAGACCCTCGGGGTCCTGGATCCACGCCATCCCCCGCCCACCTGACGCTATCAGACGCGTCCGTCTGTGGCTTCAGTGTCGGGCCTGCTGGTGGTGCTGGTGTGGCCAGAGGGTTGGGGGGCCGGCCGGGAGCACCCCAGGACTGGTTGCGTTGACCAGGTCCTGCCCAGAAGGGGGCCCCCATGAGGTGGGAGAGGCCTGGGGGTTGGGGAATGTCCCCTGCCCGGCCACTTCTGCTGCCCCCTCCACATGCTACTGAGGGTCCCAGCTCGCCAGAGGGGGCTTGGCCAGATTCCTCTGTCCATCTCTCCGTGGAGAATGTCTGGAATGTTCATGATCTCAGTGGGTGAGCCTGAGTGTTTGCTTAATGGGATTCCTGGCGGGCTCGACCGAGGGCACCAGGCACGTGTGTCCAGGTGCACACACACCTGGGCAAAACACAGACCTGCCCTCGCAGACCCAGGCCTGCGGGTGCACACACAGACGCGCACAGGTTGTGACATGCGGCCCCTCCCCTTGGGGAAGTCCAGGCTGGGAATGCCTAGGCCTTCAGCTACCTGGGGGGTGAAGCAGCTGGGGAAGGGGCTCACTCCAGGCCTGTGGGGGCCCTGCCCCCGTGGGGCTGCTTCAGCGGAGAGGGCAGAAAGTCATGTAAGCCAGTGGGGTGGGGCAGGGCAGTGGGGGCCTGGGGCCCAGGCTGCACTTTGGTTTTACTGCGGTCATTTTCCTGGTGTGAGGGGAGGGCCGAGCAGGGTGTCTGGTCAGTCAGGCCCAGGAGGGGCGGGAGGGCCAAGTTCAAGTTCCAGCTCCACAATGAGTGACCTTGCGGGGAGCTTAGTCACTGGGACTCCTGCCCTTGTGGGAGCTAGGTGGGGCCCTGGAATGGGAGACCCCTGAGGCCCTGGGTGTGCCCTGGTCTGGGCGCTGTGGTTGAGGTTGAGGGTGGGAGGAGCGGACGAGCCTGGGAAGGTATGGGTGGGGACGGCTGGCACACTGGGGCGGGGGACAGGCAGGCATTGAAGGCCAGGAGAACCAGGCAAGGCGGGGGGCGCTGGGCCCACAAGGCCTGGCTGGGTAGGAAGCAGGGCCCAGGAGAGGGGCCAGGGAGGGGCCCTGATTCCCAGCACAGCTGGGTCTGAGGACTACACACAGGGCTGGGGACAGAGGTCAGAGAAACAAGAGGAGGCCTGCCTGCCCCTCCCCTCCCTGCCACCAGGGACACCCCCAGGCAAAGGGACAGCCCTAGGCCAGCCTGGCCCAGGGACCAGGCACTTGGCATGGCTGTGGGCTGGATGCCCCCAGACCTGGCCCTGGCAGGGGCCCTGCCACCCCACCATCAGGCTCCCCTTCCCCCGAGACTCTCACACCCCAACCTTGATCTGGAGACCGACCCCAGCCCCATGCCTCCCCGGTGGTGGATTTCCTCCTGGCTGCGGCACCCAGGAAGTGCCTCCTGATTTCTGACCTACAGGGAGGCAGCTTGCCCTGCCCGCCTTCAGGGTCAGGTCCTCAGGTCCCAGCCCACGCAGGAGCGGAGAAGCCCGCGGTCTCCGGATACAGGGATTCCCCCCACCGAACTGAGGGCTGGGAAAGGAGCGGCCGGTGTTGGGTGAGTCCTGCACCCCTGGCTTGAAAACACCTGGCGTACGGGCCGCCGCCCCAGGACCGACGGGACAGGCGAGCTGCCGCGGGACTTTGCGCCACGAGCTCAGGAGAGGCTGTAGCCCGGCACAGCCCCCTCCCCGCCGCGCCCCGCGCCCGGAGTTGCGGACCAGAGCCCCGCGTCTCATCGCTACCCGGGTAAACTGAGGCCCGGGCGGACAAGCTCCCCACGTCCGATCCTCGATCGCGGCGCTCACCTGTCTTCGGCGGCCTGTGCCCCGCGCCGCGGCCCGTCCCTCGGCGGTCGTCCGTGCGCCCGTCCGTGCGCCTGGTCTCTCGCGGGCGGGCGGGACGCGCGGCGGGGCAGGCCGGCCGGGGCGGGGCGGGGCGGGGAGAAACCTGAGCGACAGGTTGCACAGTCACCCGAGAGCGGGCAGCGCGCGCGGGGCGGGCGTGACCCGGGCGCCCCGCCCCCATTGGCCCCGGGCCCGGCTCTGCCCCACCGCTGCCCTCACACAGCGCCCTCACCAGGGCTCCACCCTCCTGGTCCTCCCGTAGTAGTCCCCAACACTCACTTGGTGGGGCCCTTCGCGGGTCCCACCCCTAGAGTTCAGGCCTCCCCTGGCCCCGACAAGCAGGGTTAGGCCGGGATCCCCTGGGCAGGCCTAGCTGTGCCCCAGCAGCTGGGGGGGGTCTGGGCGATGCTGCTCGGGCAGCCCCGGGGAACTCGGAGCCTTGCCCCTGCTGGGTGTTCCACAGCCTCAGGCGCCCCAGGCACAGGGCGCAGCCCCCTCCTTTTCAGCTGGGCCATCGGGTCCCTGAAGGGGGCAGAAACTTTGGTCTGTGAGTGGGTGTCAGATGGTAGTAGTACCTGTCACCAGAGGAGGGGGGGGGCGCTGAGCTCCCCAGGCTGGAGGGGGATTCCTACTACATGATTCAGGGGCTCCTAAAGTCTCTTTCTTTGCACTGTGCCCAGCTAAGCCTGGGCACACCCTGAGGAGTAAGAGTGGTTGGTGGGAGGGTGGGGACACCCGTGGCCTAGGCTGTCCTTGCGGGCCCTCTTGGGACAGCTCTCTCCTTGCAGCACCCCCTGGGCAGGCCCCAACCTTTGCCTACAGAATGGCCGGGCACCCCAAGCACACATAGGGACCCAAAGTTTCCGGCTATTGTTCCTGGGGTGGGGACAGAGGAAATGGGTGCAACCCGGACGGCAGGGTCCCAGGAGGGCAAGGCTGTGGCGTGTTTGCCCTGGGCCGGCATGCAGCACTTCCTGGGGAGCCGCTCCGGCAAGGAAGGCACTCCACCCCGAGGGCCACCTTCCCTGCCTGAACACCGGGCGTGGCAGGTGAGCTCAGTGGTGGCAGGAAGTGGCCCTCACCTCCAGATCCAGTGGCTGCCGGAGCCCGGGCAAGGCCCGGCTTCCCGGTTGGCCTTTAGGGCTGATCTCACAGAACCGCTGTGATCCTGCTCCACGCACGACTCTGCCTCACCCGGGGCTCAGGAGCAAACACTCCCACTGTGCTCTGCACAGGGATGCGAAGGTGCACACACCTTTGCCGCCGACCTCAGCCTTCCTGGAGGCAGAGCTGGGGATGGGAGGGAGTCGAGCGCCGGAGAGAACAGCTGGGCTGGGCGTCTGCAACCCTAAACCTGTGCCTGTGGTCCGATCGTGAGTGCGGACCCTGTCCTCAAGGAGGCATACGGTGGTACGTGGCTGCTGTCTACTGTAGGCCACCTGTCCCCTGTGAACGAGTGACCACTGCCTCCATGCAGCCAGCGAGATCGGGGGTTCAAGGGCCCGCAGCCCAGACCCATTAACCGTGAAGGCAACAGGCCTCCCGCCAGCCGGCAGAGTCCAGGCAGTGAGGGCCCAGGGCACAGGGACACTGGTGAGGAAGGCGGCCTGAGGTGCTGTGGAGCACCGACCCTCCCCACACTGGTGCTGGCGTGTGGGGCTCTGCGGCACGGGCGGCAGGAACGCAGGACTTCGAGGTCGTCCTGCTGTTCACTGTGGCCTTTGGGGGCGACAGGCAGGTCAAAAGAAGTCAGCCCAGAAGTCCTGCACTCCCTCTGCTCCCAGCAGGACGGGCAGGGAAGGCGGTCAAGGGTGCAGCTGCTGCGGCCACCCCTGGCTGAGGGGGCCCCAGTGGAGGCCTGGGACGGCCCGGCAGCCTCCTGCCCTTGGTGGCCTGCAGAGGGGCAGGCGTCCAGGGCATTGGGGTGGAGGGTCGCAAGGCCCAGACAGGGCTTGAGCGGCCAGCAAGAGTGGGGTGTGCTCTCTTGTATCGAGGGCGCACCCTGGGGGAGGCAGGTGGCTGTAATTAGGGAAATTTGGTGAGGTACAAAGATTTCTTTATTGAAGCAACATGGTGATGAGAAAATACCTAGACAATTGAACACAGTGTTATTTCAAACATAGAAAACAAATAGAAACAAATGAAGGAAAGCGGCTATGAAATAACAGCTGAGATACTGTTTAAAGAGCATTTATAGTCAATCTGGAAATGGGAAAAAAGTCACAGAGACAGAATTCATTTAGTGTAAGCACAAATGCTGCTCAAGTTTTAGCGGACTGAGCCTCCAAACTTTAAGCAGAAGCTGTGTGCCCCCAGCCCAGTGCCCCACTCTGCCTCCTGCTGAGGGGAAAACACCCCAAACGCCAGAGCTTGCTGGCATTTTCCTTCAGACACCAGAGTGCTGGGTTCCACCACAGCTGCCGGCCAGTGGCGTTGAAGGCCCTCAGTGCAAGGCCCACCTGCCTGCAGCCCCGGCGGGATGTCCTGGTAGGGGCCTGGCCTCGCTCACATGAATTCGAGGACGTGGCCCTGGGGGCCTCCTTTCTCAAGGGCTCTGTGCTTCCTCTTGGCCCCGGGGTCAGTGGGGGCCCGGCTGCTGAAGACAGATTCCCCGCTCCGGCAGGCTTGGGCAGGTGCGCTGGGGTTCACCTTTGAGGCTGCCCAGGGCAGTCTCTGACCCCTCCTCCCTGCTGCCGTTCCGACACCTGGGCCCCCCACAGCTTGTCCTGCCCTTACCCCTGCCAAAATCGACAGGTGAGCCATCCAAAACCACCTATGGGTAGGGAAAATGCCCCTCCCGATCAGCAACGGGGCAGGTGACGGCTAGGGAGCTGGCCCGGGGCTGTCCCGGGTGCCTGCCTGAGTCTACCTGACGAAGGCAGCGATGGCGACCACCTGCAGGACGACCTCCAGACTGTGCAATGCCAGAAGCGCTGCGCTGAGGGCGGAGTCCGCCCACAGCACCAGGGTCTGCCAGAGCAGGAAGTGGGCAGACAGGAGGGCGGTGCCCACGGTGAGAGCCAGGCTGGCGGCCAGCGGCCCCTCGGCCTCCGTCAGGTTGCCCCTGGTGCCTGCAGAGCAGAGCGAAGTGGCCGGTGAGGCGGGGGCTGCGGGACGCTCCTGAGACCCACTGCCCATGGCCCAGTGAGCCCCTGCTGAGGCCCTGCCCAAGCTCATTAGCCTGAGTCCTGCCAGGGCCCGAGGACTCCAGGGAAAAAGCCCACTGTGGCCACCACCCCGGACTCAGAAGTGACAGAAAGCAAAGTGCAGAGCAGGGTACGAGTCCTTCTGTGGGAAGCACCCACCGCAGTCGCATACCACGGGTGGGTCTCAGTCTCCGGCCGGCTGTGTGGGTGGGGAGAGTTTGGTTTTGAAAATGATGCAAGTGCATCTGCCACCTTTCCCTAATTCCAAGTGGAACTGAAGGGATTTGTGTTTAAAACTTCCAAAAATATTTCACTCTGGGCTAATGCCAGTTCTGGGAAATTTCATGAATACTTATAAAAAGTAAATCTGCAAATGGGTCAGTCACCAGCTGACCCCAGGTGCCCTGAGAGCCTGCAGTGTGCTTGAGGAAGGTCCCGTGTGGCCCCAACAGGGCCCTGCAGGGCCAGGCTACACTGCCTGGCCCCCCAGAGCAGGCCCGCGGCCCCTTGCTGATCTGGCCGAGACCGAGTCTGCCCAGCAGCAGCACACGCACCTCCCAGCAGAGCCAGCTCTTGGGGGGCTGCAGTTCTAGCACCTCCGCCCCTCCACAGGATGGGTGGCTGAGCAAGCCTGTGTCCACCCACCGGGTGGGGTCCAGGTCTGATAACAGGAGAGAGGGCAGGGGCCCAGCTTCCCCATGTGCCTCAGTTTCCTCGCAGTGTGTGCGCTGGCGCCAGGGGCCTTAGAGCCTGGCAGGCGCAGTGCCCTGGAAGTGCCAGCTGTCTGGCAATGTGCGTAGTAGGATCCTGCTCGACAAACATGTGTGCTGTGTACGTGAGCTGTGACCGTGGGCCCAGAAGGGCAGAGCCCAGGCTGGAGGCCTGGGCTGCACCGGCCCTAGCGATGAGCTTTGGGGCGGGGGAATTTCCAAGGTTCACTTCTGCACCCCATGTCTTGTACGAGAGCTTACCCTCGAATGGACCGTGCTGTTACAGAGAGGGGAGTTGGCTGAGACAGGGCACGTGAAGTGGCTGCAGGCTTGGGGCTCCCAGAGTAGGGCGGGGGAGCCTGGGCAGCCCCCACCCCTCCAGGCTCACTGCCCTGGCGGAGACCTGACAGACCCTCTATTTTTCTCTTCAGATGGCTGAGGTCGCCAGGAAAGGAAGGGGGTGCAGGTGAACATTCCGGGCTCCTGATTTGGTGGTCAGGCTGGGTTTCTGACCACAGCGCTGTCACCCGGTGCTTCTACGGGATATACTTCCAAACGTGAGGCATCTCTCCCAGTGATGCCTGCAGTGGCATCTGTGTCTTGGATAAGCTTCTGAATAAAGGACTGATACCTAATGGTGCCATAAGGTGAGCCTGCCAAGCAACTGGTAAAGCATTTTGGATGAAAATATCTCCAAGAACCGTATCATAGAATGATTAATATTTAAAGGTTCAGCACCTTTAAGAGAGAGAGCAACTGTTATCACAGGTACTTTGTGGTTTCCACAGACAACTCACCCAAGTGTAACCGAATTCCTTCCAGAATCCCCATCAGAACCAGCAGGGTCAGGTCGAGGGCCAGGTAGGCGGGAGGGTAGCTGAACACCTGACCTGACAGGCAAGGGACACACCAGAACACGGTTACCCGAGGCAGCCACAATGACCCCTTCAATGCGCTTTTAGTTCATGACTTACTTTTATATATAATCATCAGGAATGTGGCCAGGAAATAAAGGGCGTAGTACATTCCACTGAGATAAAACAGCATTTGAAGAGGAACTGAAGAGAGCTGGTCACTGGTTAAGGATTCTCAAGGCTGACAGACTTGGGAGCACCCTCCCACGTGGCTGAGCGAGAGAGGCCGGTTCTGCCATCTGTTCTGTGGCCACAAACATGCAGGACTGGTTTGGGCTCCGGCAGATGGGCACCCACTGGTGGCCATGGAGACCCGGCCACTGGCTTCGTGCCTATGTGGGTCTCCCATTCTGGGCCCACTGCTGGCCAGGCCCCCAGTGAGACCCCTGCCCCCCGCCACCCCCGACAGTGGTCTGAGCACTGCACCCCCAGTCCTCACTGACTGCAGGCAGGACTGGCCAGAGGACAGCTGGCCCCCATTAGAAATTACAGAGAAAAAAAAGGACTTTTTTCATTTTCTTCAGAGAAAATATATTCCTGTCCGGGGGCGCTTAAATATCCACCAGCAATTTCCTAAGCTTTGTATACTTTGTATTTGTTTATGCTGAAATGAGTCTGTGGCCATTCAGAGTGAAGGGTTGTCATCTTCCTGCCACTGGTTGGTTGGGGTGGAGGCAGGTGACCATCCCCCTGGGGTGCTGGGCAGTCTGCAGAGCTTAGCCGGTCTGGCAGAGTCTCCTGGGAGGGGCCTGCGCAGGTGATGATGGAGACAGCATGTCCCATTCAGAAAAAAGTGTATCAACCCTAAATCCCTCCCTCTTAAAAGCAGAATTACTAGACAACTTATGCAAACGGTGGGGTGAGTGGAGAGCCCACCGCACGGGTGCTGTCCTGGAGAGGGGACGTAGCAGCAGGATACCACCATGGCAGAGCCTCTCCCTGGAAGAGAAAGAGTCGTCGGTGAGGCCCAAATCCCAACAGGATACCTTCCCGGGCCTTGCTCAATATCGATAGGAACCATATCCCATTTCATTCTCCTTCGATCTCATCTTTAATAAAGAAGCGTTTGGGGTGGGCCTACGTCCAGCCCTTCAGGGAGGAGATGACAATCTCTGACTCCCAGAACGTGCACCCGTGGGCATAGCGTGCAGTGACGAGAAGCCACCATCTTGCCATGGCCAGAGCGACAGGCCAGGTGAGACCTACGCACCCCTCAGGAGAAATATCCCAAATCTACCCGAACGGCAGCTTTCCTCATCATCTGTGGTTTCTGAATATTTGCCACACATAATATAATGAGATGAAAACCTTTTCTGGTTTGGGTTATAACAACTCTTTTTTCATAATTGATAACAAGACATTTGCTTTCCTCTGGAATTTTGTTCATTGCCCCAAATCGCCCCGCAAAAATAAAAATTTTCTAAGCCAGCAATCCAATCTTTCTTCGTCGGGTGATCTCTACAACGACCTCCTCGCGCCCCCCACTGCAGGTATCGGTTTCCCCCAATCCCGAGATGACGGGAAGCTGAGGAGTGAGCGGAACCTCCTTCCTCACTTCTGCTTCCGAGGTTTTGTGTTTGAAGATTCTACTGATCCCGCCTTGGGTGGAACGTGCCTGGGTCAGATTGCCTGTCTGAGAAGAGGTTCACGACAGTTGCATATCTGTGACGTGTACACGTCTCTATCTGTAGAAATACACCTATAATAAACCTAGAGTTTGGCAAAAAACTCCCATCAAAGGAGCCTGAGCTCTGTTGCTGGGCAGCAAGCCCGACGGCGACCTGAACACAGCCTCTCTGTTCCTTTTCCTCTTTAGTCTCAGGGAAGGCAGGAAAGACACTCTCTCGGGCTCGGTGAGTTTTTGTGGGTGATCCCACGACTTCTCGGGCAGATTTGGGGCCTTCTGCGCCAGAGTCTGTAGAATCTCACATGGGTGAAGTTTTAAACCAGTTAACACGGGGAATCTGCAACAGAGACTTGGACCTGGGCTTCTAGAGGAGGCGGCACACGCTGGCAGGAGGAAGCCAAGGGAGGGGTGAGCCAAGCAGCATCGTGTTGCCGGCAGGGCTCTCTCCAAACCTGATCTGTTCTTTTCCAGGCCTGGGTAACTGTCCTTACTCGAGTCAATATCACGTTAGGGGGTTTCCTCCCTTCCAGTCCTTCTCCTAAAGGTCACTCCTAAACATTTCAAACGCGTCTCCTCCATGCCCAGTGTTACACACTGAAGTTGTGGGGCTTAGGGGAAAAAACTGTTTAAAAACCTTAAGTGATATAAGAAAAAATTTAAAAAAAATAAAAAAAAAACCTTAAGTGATAACAGCATTTAAATCACACGGAGGGCAGTTACCGTGGGACATGCGGTTCTAACCCACAGCCCCAGAGGAGCCCATTCCCGCCGGACGATGTGCCGCACCCACAGGCGAGTCGGGCGGAACTCAAACGCGAGTGAAAGCGCACGAGTGCAGCAGACGGCGTGCAGGGGAGATCCTGTTGTGGAATAAACTCGACTCCTGCGAGACGACAATACACACACCGACCTAACGGCCCGGACCTCCACAGACGCAGGCTCGGCCAAGCGGAAGCCGCCGTCCAGGGCCCCTGAGCGGACCCGGAGAGGGGCTCTGCACCGGCCCGGGAGGACCCCAACAGCCGACGGCTCCCGCCCCGCCGCGCCCCTCGCGAGTTCGCGCCACGTTGTGCGGGCGACAGGCGTCGCCAGGCCGAGCGCGCGTCTCACGGCGTGAACGAAACACCCGCCGCCTGCTCCGGGAGAGCCCGCGGCCGAGAGCGCCGCGCGGCCGGGGGTGCAACGTCGCCGGGAGGGCCCCGCGCCCCGCCGTCCCGGCCAATGCGGACCCGGCCGCGGCTCCTCGAGGGTGACGGCCGCACGCCCTGGGAGCTCACTGAACTCTAAAAGGGGTCGTCAGCGAGGAGACGCCGCGCCCCGCGGGCCCGGCCCCTGCAAGCCCGCAGAGCTCACCTCGCCTCGCGGCCGCCATCTTGCCAGCCCCGCCCCCCCGGTCCGCCGCGATCCCGGCAGCCTCTCCGCCCGCGCCACTCGCGCCCCTTCGGCCATTTTCGCCTCTTCTGGCGAAGAGGCCCGACCGCGCCGCGTTTCGGGAGCGGACGTCCGAGCCGCGGCCGAGGCGCGATTAGTCAGTCCGGCGACGCTCGGGCACTTTCGGACAGGAGGAGGCGGAGAACCGAGGCTCGGGAGCTTTCGGGCTCGGGGACGTTCGGCTCAGCTCGGCTCGGCCTCGGGCCGACTCGGCTGTCGCCGGCGGCGGGGGTGGACGAAACCTGCGGCGCAAGGCCCTCTTTACGGGACCAAACTGTGTCGAGAGTCTACCCAGAGCCGGTCAACCCTGTCGACCGGGGACAACAGCTGGCTCATCTTCCTAGGCAGTGAGGAGGGCCTGGGTCGAGCTGCTCGGAAACCCTCGTGTGGCCTCGGACTCATTCGGACTGACTCGGCTCTTTAGTTCGGGTAGCTTCGACCCTCCTCGGTTCCGAACTTTTGGCCTCGGTTCAGCCAGGGTCGGTCCAGCCCGGCTCGGCTCGGCTCTGCGGCTTTGTACAGGTTCGGGCCTGCTCGGGCGGCCTCGGCTGGGCTCGGCTCCGCTCGGCGGGAGGCCTCGGCTGGGCTCGGCTCAGTGCCGGGCTGCCGCTTCGGCCTCTGCTCGGGCGGCGGCTTCGGGCGGCCTCGGCCCGGCTCGGGCGGCCTCTTCGGGGCCCGCTTCGGGCTCGGCGCCCGGCGCTTCGGGCGGCCCCGGTCGGCGCCTTCGGGCTGGCTCGGCGGAGTCCGGATGGAGGATTCGGACTCGGCGGCAAAGCAGCTGGGCCTGGCTGAGGCAGCAGCGGTGGCGGCCGCGGCCGCTGTGGCGGCGGCGGCCGCGGCCGCGGCGGGAGGCGAGACGGAGGAGCCGGTTCTGAGCAGGGACGAGGACTCTGAGGAGGACGCGGACTCGGAGGCGGAGCGCGAGACGCGGCGGGTCACGGCAGTGGCGGTGATGGCGGCCGAGCCCGGGCACATGGACATGGGCGCCGAGGCCCTGCCCGGCCCCGACGAGGCCGCCGCCGCCGCCGCCTTCGCAGGCAAGTGCGCCCGCGCGCCGCCGGCCTCCGCCTCTCCGGTCCCCGCGCACCTGCCCCGCAGGTCCGGCCGCCCACCTGGCCCGCGCACCTGGCCCGCGCACCTGCCCCGCAGGTCCGGCCGCCCACCTGGCCCGCCCACCTGGCCCGCGCACCTGCCCCGCAGGTCCGGCCGCCCACCTGGCCCGCGCACCTGCCCTGCAGGTCCGGCCGCCCCCACCTGGCCCGCGCTGGCCCTTCCCTGCCCACACCTGCTCCCGAACTCATTTTCCTTGGGCCAACCTCGCCTTGCCCTGCTCGTCACTCGGTACCCTTCTAGAACCTTCTTGACACCTGTCTCCTGCCCTGCCTGTCCTCCCCTTGGTCCATCCTGGGTGCCGATGGCATAGGAGGGTCAGACGTGGACCCCGTCCCGGAGCAGCCCGAGGGCGGGTGGACGTGTGTGGTCACCAGGAAAGGCCGCTGTGCTGAGGGCCCAGCCAGGCATGGCCTGAGTGCCCGGGGCAGGAGCGTCCTCACCCGGCCTGGCCAGAGGTCAGCTGGGCTTTGCAGTGGTCCAGGTAGGGCCCGCGTCGTGGGCTAGGAGACACCCACACCGGCCTCCCCTCTGCAAGTGCACCCTTCCTCTTGCCTTTTCCTTTAAGGACCTTCCCTCCCTCCTGCTGCTCCTGTCAGGCTCCCTTCCAAGGGGAAGTGGGGAAGCCGTGCTGCTCATTGTCCCTTGCCACACAGAGCATCCTCATTCTCAGGTTTCATAACATACGGAGCCTCGGGCGTGCCCTCGGATGCCTTGTAGGGTGGCGCCTCCCCAGACTGCCCTCCTGCAGTCATCGGCATCCCAGCTGGCGGGTCAGTGGGAGTGGAGACCTCCCCCGTGTTGGACTCCCTTCCCAACCTGAGCTCCTGAGTGTCCCTCGAGGACTCGAAGTTGAGTCTTCAAACTCTTGGAGGAGCGTCATTTCCACGTCTCCATGTATCATAAGGCACTTTTCTCGTGAGGAGCTTTGCAGGTTTTGGGACTGGACTCCGGTCCTGGTGTGCTGAGTTATTCGGAGCTGTTGTGTGTCCACTCTGGGTATTTGTCCAGCCACACCCAGGCTGGATGGAGAGTCCAGCAGCCCAGGTTCTGCCCCGGCCCAGGGCCTCTGGTCAGTTGAGCTGCTCGCAAAAGCGGGGGAAGGCTTTCCTTGCTAACTCTGGTTTGACATTGTGATTTGGAGAAATAAGGTTTTACTTCAGGCTTTTGTGCTTTTTGAACATAATTTTCTGAATGCA
This sequence comes from Cheirogaleus medius, assembly GCA_008086735.1. Taxonomy (NCBI): domain Eukaryota; kingdom Metazoa; phylum Chordata; class Mammalia; order Primates; family Cheirogaleidae; genus Cheirogaleus; species Cheirogaleus medius. Next base: position 84,291 of record VBSM01003147.1, read on the forward strand.
GAAAAGAAATGATGCTGTTCCTGATGCCGTAAGAGAAATATATTGACATATGCTTTTTTTCTGCAAAATTTTATACTTATGTTTTGATGTGTTAAAACATTTCAATATTTTTTTTTTTATTACGAGTTGCTGAAGTCAAGTAATTTCCAGGTTTAAGTAACTCAGCAGGACATGCTGCCTGTCTGGGGCCACCTGTGGGCAGATGTCTGCCTGAGCCGTCTTTGGACTTGTGTTCAGACGTGTGTCCTTGGCACAAGTGGCCGGCCTGCCTGCCTGCTGGCGTTGTCCTGCTGAGAGGCAGGGATGAGTTAGCTGTACTCCTGGTGTGGTCTGGCAGTGGAGACAGCCAGTGAACAGGTAGTTTCGGTATTGTTTGGTGATTGCCAGGTTAATGGTACGGGCAGCCAGTATCGGTTGAGCACCTGCTGTGCAACAGAGTTTGCCTTGGGCCTGGGACATTCTGGAATGCTGGGTGACAGAAGGGGGCCACTTGCATCAAGGAAAGGCTTTGCAGAGCCGGAGGGAGGGGTGCTTGTGTGCAGCCCTACCCGTGTAGTAGGGTTGGGGTGGGGCGGGGCAGCACCCAAAGGTACAGGCAGGTTGGATGTGCTTTTAAGCAGGAAGAGGAGCTGGGGAAGGGGTTGCAGACCCTGGGCAGAAGCATGAGGCCACAGTTGCCTAACGCCGGTGGCCAGACCCCATGGTGGAGGGACCCTGGAGGAGGTGAGGCAGGATTTGAGCCTGCTCTGTGTGGACTGCACAGGTGAGTCCAGGAGATGTCTCCACCTGGGAGGAAGCTGAGGGCAGGAACTCTGTAGGTGCAGCGCACGTCCCACCTGAGGACGGGTGGTAGTTGGGTAGAGCCGTGGCTGGCTTTGGCTCGTGGGGTACAGTTTCGTTGTGAGCAGTTTTTACTGTGCGTAGAGGCTTTATTGGGGAAGAACAGATTTCTTCTCTTTTTCCTGGAAGAGCCAGACGACTTAGACTGTGGACTAGAAGGTTGATTGTTGGTTTTCATAAAAGCTGAGTGGGAACTGCTTTGTGTCGGGCACCCGAGCAAAGTCGTCTGCTCAGTTTGTGCTCTGGCTTTCATCGCTCGTTAAGTTAGGTTCCTTCTGTTGCAGAGGTGACCACAGTGACTGTGGCCAACGTGGGGGCCTCCGCGGACAATGTCTTCACAACGTCGGTGGCAAACGCAGCGTCGATCTCAGGACATGTTCTGGTAAGTGCTCCGAGGGGTGTAGCTGGCGCCACGCTCGAGCCTTGGGCTTTGCTGCGACTCCTCCAGGATTCAGTCCGCGGTGAGAGCGCCTGCTCTGTTCTGCAAGCCGTGAGGGGCGCACGAGGCTCCTTCTGCGCGCAGGAGCCTCGGCTGTGCTGGCGCGTGAGAAATGAGAGCTGAGGAAGAGCTGCCCGTGGAAAGCCGGGCAAGGAGTGCTGATTTGAGCTGAGGCGTCTTTTCCTCACTTGACTTCTTCGACAAGGAAAGTGCATGCTGAACGTGGTTTCTGTGAAGTGAAGGAAAACGTGGGAGAACTGGAAAGAGCCTTCCGACCTGTGCGGACAGGGAAACGTCCACCCCAGAGGGCCTTGCAGCCTGTGTCTGGGCCTGGAACCCCCAGCTTCTGGTTCAGTCCAGGCTGCTCTGGGCCCGGAGTTCAGCTTCTGCCGGCAGCTGGAAATGTCTGCTCTCCTTACGGTCACGCCTCCAGTCACATCTGAGAGAATCACTGCATTTGCCTCCCGGAATTCTGTTCTCATGGCATTGTGGCACTTACAGTCCAGTCTCCCAGGAGAGTTCATTCTGCACACTTTATGGCTGTCCTCCTAAAGAAAACTGTTGCTGGGCACAGTAGCTCATACCTGCAATCCCAGTGAGCTCTGGAGGCAGAGATGGGAAGCTCTCCTGAAGTCAGGAGTTTGAGACCAGCCTGAGCAACGTAGCAAGACCCTGTCTCTACAAAAAATTAAAATAAGAAAATTAGCAGGAGGCTGGGTGTGGTGGCTCATGCCTGTAATCCTAGCACTCTGGGAGGCCAAGGCGGGAGGATCACTCAAGCTCAGGAGTTCGAAACCAGCCTGAGCAAGAGCGAGACCCCGTCTCCACTAAATATAGAAAGAAATTAATTGGCCAACTAAAAATATATAGAAAAAATTAGCCGGGCATGGTGGCATATGCCTGTAGTCCCAGCTACTCGGGAGGCTGAGGCAGGAGGATTGCTTGAGCCCAGGAGTTTGAGGTTGCTGTGAGCTAGGCTGACACCACGGCACTCTAGCCCGGGCAACAGAGTGAGACTCTGTCTCAAAAAAAAAAAAAAAAAATTAGCAGGGTGTGGTGATGCACCTGTAGTCCTAGCTGTTTGGGAGGCTGAGGCAGGAGAATTGCTTGAGCCCAGGAGTTGGAGGCTGCAGTGAGCTATGATTATAGCACTGCATTCCAGCCTGGGCGGCACAGGGAGACCCTGCCCCCACTAAACAAAAAACAAACAAAAAAGAAAAGTTGCTGAAAACCATTCATGCCCACTTTCAGAACCCTTCCATGATATGTTCTTTCAGCCTGTTCTATATTTTATGTTTTGTGTGTGAGGCTTCCGTGATTCTGGGATGTCACTCAGCCAGGGGAGGCAGCCTTGTTACCTGCCAGGTAGCAGATGCTGGAGGCAAGGGGGGGTGCGTTCTCCAGAAAGGGGTTCCCTGCGACTGTTTCCACCTGTTAGTGGCAGCAGTCTTCTCAGCCTTGGTCACACGCCTGGGACACCATGCCTGTGTACCTGGAAGCAGAGTTGTCATTAGAATGGCACAAGCAGAAACTTACTCAGTTACGGCTGCAGTGGTGCAGCGAAGGCTGGGTGGCAGCAGGGGTAGGTCGGCCTATTTCGGGACCAGGTGTTGGAAGGCACACAGACGATAGCTGCATGCTGGCTTTGTGCTTTCATTCAGGCTCCATCCTGGCGGCAGAGTCTGTGCTTGTCCTCGCCTTCTAGGAGGGGCTGAAGCCCAGGGCACCCTGTGGTTGCCGAGGACTCTCTGGAGCCAGGCAGCTGGGTGTCCCATGAACGGGGCTGACAGCGGCTGGGAGGGCAGGGCTGGCGTTCTGGCCTCCTGACCTGGCAGACCCAGGACTAGTGTGTCCCTGTTGAGAACTGACAGCAGGTGGAGGGGCTCACAGGTGTCTGTGTCTTCCCACTCCCCTTCACAAACACAGCACTTTGTGATTCCGGCTGGTGCGAGTGCAGTGGTGTTTACAACCAATTGATCACTTTTTGATTTTTT
>VBSM01003147.1:218369-229850 GCA_008086735.1 Cheirogaleus medius
TCACGTCCGCTCATACCCATGCAAACCCGCTCACTCACACACCCATGCACACCCACTCACTCACACAGCCATGCACACCCACTCACTCACACACCCATGCACACCCACTCACACACACCCATGCACACCTGCTCACTCACACCCATTCACTCCCACAAACACCCGCTCACAACGTGTTGGAATCTTATCCGTGGTCTCAGCCTATAAAATACCTTAAACGGCCCCAGTAACAGGCGCCAGCAGAAACTACTTGGGCTCTCGCCATTGCCGAGAGAGGCTGAGACCGCTTGGGTTATAACAGCTGAAGATGAAATTGCTAAAAGTATAACCAACACCTAATAAATAAATCTGTAGCAAAGTGAGCCAAAAGAGTCTTATGATCGAATGAGATATCACGTTAATAAATTATGATTTATGGTCCCACAGCCCTGGAGGACAGACATGCAGGACCAAGGTATAGTGGGGGGGCCTCGGAGGCTGGGGGGCCCTGGAATCTGCTGCAGCCACTGCCGCCCGCGGTGTTCCGGGTTCTGTAGCCGCATCACCCCGTCTCTGCCTCCACTTCCACATGACCTCCTCCCTGTGTGCGTGACTGTGTCCCAGTGTGGCCTTTTTGTGAGGACAGTCATGGTGGATTAGGGTCCACCTCAGTGGCAACATTTTAACCTATGACACCTACAGGGAATCTGTTTTTATACAAGGTCAGGTTCTGAGGTGCTGGGGTCAGAGAGGTTTCGACAATTCCTATATAAGAACAAGCTCCTGGGAAACCACAGCTTATACGCAGTCAACCAAGAGGAAATAGAAAACTGGAATAATTCTATTTCAAGTAAGTTGAATCCGTTATTGAAACCTTCCTGCAAAGAAAACCCCCGGCCAAGATGGCTTCATCAGTGAATTCTAAAACCCATAATAAATGGTAACTATGAATTTTGAATTTTATGTGCATTTTCTAGAGAAAAGACAAAGTGGAAGAGTTCTGCACTTTTTGTGAGATTAGCGTAACTTTGATCTCCAAAACCTTCAAGGCCATTATAAGAAAAAAAATAAAATTAAAGCAATCTTTGTCATGCACATAAATGCAAAAATACTTAATAAAATATTAATTAATTAAATGTAGCAATATTTTAAAAGGTACTATGCTATGATAAGTAGAATTGATTCCAAGTTTTCAAGGGTGGTTTAACATTCAAAACCCAATGAAGGCCGGACGCGGTGGCTCACGCCTGTAATCCTAGCACTCTGGGAGGCCAAGGCAGGCGGATTGCTCAAGGTCAGGAGTTCGAGACCAGTCTGAGCAAGAGGGAGACCCCATCTCTACTAAAAAAATAGAAAGAAATTAATTGGCCAACTAAAAATATATAGAAAAAATTAGCCAGGCATGGTAGGGCATGCCTATAGTCCCAGCTACTCGGGAGGCTGAGGCAGAGGATTGCTTGAGCCCAGGAGTTGGAGATTGCTGTGAGCTAGGCTGACGCCACGGCACTCTAGCCCCGGCAACAGAGTGAGACTCTGTCTCAAAAAAAACCCCCAATGAATATAATTCATCACAGAACAGAAGAAAGAGGAGAATTCATATGATCATCTCATTTATTGCAGGAAAATCATTTGACAGAATTCCACACCAATTCATAATTATAGGCTTTCTTAACCACTAGATGGCAGTGTCTCCTCCCTCCCAATTTTGACAACAAAAGATGTTTCCCGGTATGGCCTAATGTCTCTCCTCCCCGGGGGGGGCAAAATCACTCCCAGCTGAGAACTACAGCAGAATTTTAAAATTTAGTAAATTATGAATCGGAGTAAATGTTCATATCTGATTTTAAAGATCTATAAATCTTACCACAAACATTAAGCTAAATGTCGAAATATTAAAAATTTTATTATGAAGTGAACGAGACCTAAATGCACTCGATCGCTGGGTCAATTAAACATCGAACGGGGGAGCCCAGCCGGCTCAGTGAGGCAGGAAAAGGAAATGACATTCTCGGTGTCGCAAAGGAAGAAATACAATTGCTGTGATTCATGAATGACAAGATTTTTTTAGGTATCCAATTCAAACAAATCTATTAGAATCGATAAGTTAATATGGCAAGGTAGCTGGATACAAGATCAAAGTAAAAATTAAATTTTTTGATATAGAAGCAGCATTTGCATGAAACATGAAATTTAAAATATGTTATTAATAACATATATAAATAAATAATTTCTTTGTTATTAACAGAGAAATTTTAAAAATCAATCACCTAAGTATAAAACTAAAGAAAGAATGAATGAAAACTGCAACATGTTTTTGAGTGAGTTAAAGATGTAGGTAATACCGCTGACTGCTGTATGTGTGGATTGGAAAGCCAATATTACGAAGATGTCAGTTCTTCCGAAACTTATATATACAATCGATGTCCTTCCTCCCTATCGAAATCTCGGATGGTTAAAACTGCTTAAATTGATAAGCTGATTTTATATGGAGATTCAAAAAGCCAGGAAGACCAAAGGCAATTAATTTGGAAGCTCAAAGGTGGAGGATTGACTTTGCCGGATCTCAAAACCCAGTGCGAAGGGTCGCATCGAGCCATGATGACAGACACACCGACCAATGGGACCACACGTGGCCGGCCAGCAGCAGCTTCTGTGATGGTGGACACAGTCTTATCCATGTTGTTCAGTATGGTAGACACCAGCCGCAGGTGGCTACTGAGCATCTGAAATGTGATTGGTGTAACTGAAGAATAGAATTTTAGATTTTATTTAATTATAATTAATTTACATTTAAATAGTCACATGTGGCTAATGGCTGCAGCAGTAGCACACTTGTGGCGAGTCTGTAATAGTCCCACGTATCATATCATAACCTTGTTTATAACAATGCTCAATGTGGAAAAGATGATCTTTTCAATAAATGGTTTAGGTTAAATAATCTATCCACAGTAAAAGACAAAAAAGAAGCCTGACACTTTCCTCACACTATATGCCAAAGTCAATAGATGTATTATTACATTTCTAAATGTGAAAAGCTAAAACTAATAAAGTTTTTGTAAGAAACCTAGGAGAATAACTTTATCATGTTCCATGTTCTTGTAAAATGTAAACTGAGATAACTAATAACGTGAGATATTTAAAATTTAAGAAATACATTATTTAAAAGAAACATTTAAGAAAATTAAAAGGCAAGCAACAGAGCTAAAGAATATATTGAAAACTTGTAGATTTGACAAAAAACTAGTATCCAGGATTTATAAAGAGGACTCCTATGAATAATTAAGAAAAAAACCCAGATAATCCAATAGAAAAATTGGCAAAAGATTTGAGCAGACACTTCACAAAAGAGGACAGCCAAACAGCTAATAATAAACATAGTAAAAGCAGCTCAGAAAAATCATCAGAAAAATCTAAAATCACAGTCACTGTGTGATACCATGACACACTCGTAAGAAAATGACGATGAAAATGACAAAATAACAAACGATGGCAAAGATGTGGGTGACCGGAACTCTCATACATTGCTGGAAGAAGCAGAACTTAGCAGTCATTTTTAAAAACTATTTCCTTATGATCCAGCAAATCCACTCTGGTTATCTACCCAAACAGAAATAAATGGTAATGTCAACCAAGAAGTCACATGCAAACATGTTCAGATCAGCTTTATTTTTAATAGCCCAGAACTGGGAACATTTTAAGCATTCATAAACTACAAAGAAAATAAATACACTGAGGGGCATTTGTACACGGGACACTGCATGACAAAGAAGAGAATGAGCTGCCACGTGACCAGACGGGCAGATTTTGCATACTAGATTCTGAAAAAGGTAGCTATTAACAAGAGAGAACATCCATAGTTCCATGCATATAATCGTGAAAAAAGGCAACGCTAGTCTACGGTGACGTGGTCAGAATGCTGGTTATGGGGCGTTTATAGGAGGGGACAGGTAGGAGCCCTCAGTCAGGTATGTAGTGTCAGCAGAGATGGAAACAATAAGAACAAACAAAGTTGAAATGCTTGAAACAGAAAACACAGCACGGAAATGAAGAACACGTCTAAAGGAGTCTTCAGGGGTCTTGACACAGACAAGGGAAAAACCTGAACTTAAAGACGTGGCAGTAAAAATTATACAAACTGCAATGCAAAGAGAAAAATAATAATTAAGAAAAAAGGAACAAACATCCAAGAGCTGTTTGACAATATCAAACAGGTAATGAGAATCCCAGGGAAAGAGGGCAAGAGAACAGGTAACAAGAAATATTTGAAGAAACAAAGGCTGAGACTTTTCCAAAATTAGTGACAGAGACCAAACCGCTAATCCAAGAAGCCGAGACCAGCAATCAGGACAGATACCCAAACACGCACAGACACACGCACAGAACCCCTCCCCCAGGAAATCGTACTCAAATTGCTGAAAACCACAGATGACGAGAAAATCCGGAAGGCAGCCGGAGTATAAAGACACGTTACCCGCAGAGCAACGAGGACGAGAGCTGCAGCAGATTTCGCATCAGAAGCCGTGTCAGCAGCAAGACAGTGGAGACACGTCTTTAAAGAAAATGTCAACCCAGAGAAAGAAGAGTATTAAATTGTAGCAAGCAGAAGGAAGGAAATCATAACATACAAGAGAAATTAAAAATATTCTTCAAAGGTAGAGGAGAAAGACTTTCTCAGACCCTTAGAGACAGAGAGAATCTATTGCCGGCAGACCGCATACGCTACAAGAAACGTTCCCGGAAACACGACATAGGTCAAAACGTAGAGCTGTAAGAAGAAAGAAAGAGTGTCAAAAATGGAAAAACCCAAGATAAAATGCATTTCGTTTTTAATTGTTCTAAGAGATAACTATTTAAATGAATGGCAGCAGCAGTGAACTGGATGATCACGGCACATGTCAGAGTGACGCGTGTGGTAACCACGGAACACAGGGTCCGCGCCCTGCACGTGAGGCGGGATAATGCTATCTGTTAGCGGACTCAGAGAATCTGAAAATGTGTGTGGTAAACCCTAGGACAAATGCTAAAAGAGGTTTTAAAAAAAGAGATAACAGTAGTCGAGCCAGGTGCGGTGGGGTGGGCCTGGGGTCCCAGCCACTGGAGGGGCTGACGAGGGAGGGGCTTTTGAGCCCAGGAGTCTGAGGCTGCGGTGAGCTGTGATCACGCGGACGTCCAACGGCATCTTTCTTTGCCTTTTTTCCAGTTCCTTTCCCCTTGGAAATTTGCATTTCGTGGAGTGTACAAGGAGTTTTAAACATTATAGATCTACTCATCACTTCAAAATGATGTTTTCTAAACGCTTAGAGCTTATGTTAAATATTAAAATCTGAGTGATTTGATATCCCAGGAATATCATAATCTGGGAATCTCAGGAATATCATAATCATAATATCTAATACTGTTAGTCAAGCCACAGTATTAGACAGTAGATGTTTCCCCGTAATTATGGGGACTATTAATTGATTTTGAGGCGATAATCCAATACTGACAAGTGACAGCAGCTTGAAATGCTGCATGTGCATGTGTATGTGCATGTGTGTATGCATGTGTGTACGCATGTGTGTGCATGTGTGCGGACGCATGTGTGCATGTGTGTATGCATGTGCATGTGTGAATGCATGTGTGTGCACATGTGTGTGCATTGCGTGTGTGTACAAGACATCTACTGATGTGTTAATGGTAGTGTCTCCTTTGTACAAAAGACTCATTGTTATTTTTAATTTTTTGAAGATAGAAAATGAGTTTCAAGATAGAAAATGAGTTTCAAGATGAGTTGACCTTAATGCCTTCCTCCTGAGCATTTCCCGCCATGCAGGCAGAGTGGAAATTTGGGGACACCCCTCAGGTTCATCCTCCTTCTGAAAATCCTGCAGCGACCCCGCATTGGCCTCCGATCTACGCTTGGAAGCTCATAGACGCTCGGCTGTTGATACATTTCAGCCACCACCTGCACAGAGCTGTAAGGCCAAAATGCTTTCCAACAAGGTGACTTTTGGAACTTTATATGACATTATATTTAAAATTTGTGTCCTGGCCAGGCACGGTGGCTCACGCCTGTAATCCTAGCACTCTGGGAGGCAGAGGCGGGAGTCCCTCAAGGTCAGGAGTTCGAGACCAGTCTGAGCAAGAGCGAGACCCTGTCTCTATTAAAAATAGAAATAAATTAATTGGCCAACTAAAAATATATAGAAAAAATTAGCTATGAATGGTGGTGCACGCCTGTAGTCCCAGCTACTCGGGAGGCTGAGGCAGGAGGATAGCTTGAGCCCAGGAGTCTGAGGTTGCTGTGAGCTAGGCTGACGCCACAGCATTCTAGCCTGGGCAACAGAGTGAGACTCTGCCTCAAAAAATAAAATAAAATAAAATAAAATTTGTGTCTTGAAACATTGTCTTAAGCAAAAATATTTACGCTAGTTCATCCTAAGAACCACCCACCCCACAGCCGCTACTCGTAGAGGGGTGTGATCCGCTGTCTGCAGGGCGCTGAGCCCCGGGTCGCGGAGAGAAACCGTGTGCGTGTCTGAGATGTGGACGCAGGCGTGTGCCGAGACCTGGCGTGGCAGGTGCTCTCTGGGCATGCGGAGAAAGGTTATGGCCACGGCAGAAGGTATAGTTCCCCGCGAGGAGTGGGTGATGGTAGAGTCACAGGATAATGACAGTGTTTCTAGCTGTCTTCTACCAACTCTTACTGCTAAGGGGAAACATTCCTCAAGCCTCTAAAAGCAAGTTTTCCTGCTTCCGTGGTAAAACCCAGCCATTTAAAATAACGTTTTCTCTTGGGAAAACGATGCTTTGTGACCCAGGTCCTCGACCTTCCCTCACGGGTCTTCCTTTTTTCTCGTCATCTGACACAGCGAGGGGGGCTTCATTCGGGGGCTGCAGTGGGGTTTTGCCACGAGGGAGGGAGGTCGCAACCTCCTGGCTTTGCCCGTTTCTTTGACATACCGCAACTTTGGTTCTTGTGTTCTTGAACTTGTCAATTATAAAAGTAACACATGTTAGTGGCTAAACAAGAAAAGGGAACAGGAAGAAAAATGGGGAAGGACCCTGCTGTGATGTCACACGGGGCTGTAGCGTCTCCCCCCGAGGGCCTGTTTCCCGCAGACGTGGCTGACGGGGACCCCCACGGAGCCACGTCCGGAGGCTTCACTGCCTCCTGAAGAAAATCTCAGCAGATCCGGACAGAGCTGCCCTGAAAGTCAGGTTCCACGCAGTGCTGGGGCTTAAGAGTGGGACCGGAGTGCATCATTTAGGATGTTTGAATGGAAAAGCATCACAAATGACAATCTTTTTTTTGAGACGGTGTTGCCCGGGCTAGAGTGCCGTGGCGTCAGCCTTGCTCACAGCGACCTCAAGCAATCCTCCTGCCTCAGCCTCCCAAGTAGCTGGGACTACAGGCATGGGCCACCATACCCAGCTAATTTTTTCTATATATTTTTAGTTGGCCAATTAATTTGTTTCTATTTATATTAGAGACAGGGTCTCGCTCTTGCTCAGGCTGGTTTCGAACTCCTGAGCTCGAGTGATCCGCCCGCCTCGGCCTCCCAGAGTGCTAGGATACAAACCATCATCCTTTAGCTGGAGATGTTGGCTACCTTTAAAATAGATGCCATTTGGATCTTCCCGTCCTGTGGAAAGCAGAAACGTGGAAAATGATGCTGAGCGCAGGCAGGTGGTACTGCGCTGCCCTTGTTGCCCGCCAGAGGGCGCAGCGGGGCTGAGCAGCCGGCAGTGGCCGCGCGGGGACGGGCAGAGTCGGCTAGTGTACCGCGCTGGGCTGCTTTGACACGGTGGTGCTGCGTCTGGACGTCCGAACGTCCCACTCGGCCTCTAGAACCTGGTGTCCGGCCAGAGAAGCAGTCGCGGGTGGTCAGACGGCTCTGCTGTCTCACCGTGGACTGAGCCCTGGCTGGAGGAAGTTTGGGAGAAACAGCAGCTGCCTCAGTTTGCAGCTGCGGCCAGAGGACCGGGCAGTGGTGCTGTGGCCTCTCCCTGGCATGGGCTGGTGGCCGTGGCTCCCCGTCCCAGGGCGGCGTGGTGGTGTGAGGCCGGGGCAGCCCTGAGCGTGGGTGCAAGCTGGCTCTCCCAAGGCGAAGGATGCTCTGCTGTTCACGGCGGGGCGCGTGGCCGTGAGGGCCAGGACGTGGGTCCCCAGACTCACCGCACCTTCAGGGTCCCGGGGGTGACCGAGGAACTGTCGGCGTGAGAGCCAGCGGAGGGCGCTGGGCGGCGGCACATCTCATTAACCGCATGATGGAAACCTCACCCAGCCTTACAGTTTAAATGACCCGCAGGTGATATAAGGAGGGACGTGACCCATGTGTCACTCTTTTACAATGAGGTCGCGGTTTCGGGGCGGGGTGCCGGTTGTGTCCTGCAGTCTGCTCATTCACAGATCCAAGTGAACAGGCTGGCTGAGGTCTCCTGAGCGACGCCGCCTCACAGAAGCCACACTGCAAGGGACAGACACCTCGTTCTCGCTTTGTGAACAGAGAGACTCTAGTTCAGGGATGTCACCCAAGTCATGGAGTTGGCACATCCTAGAGCCACCTCTGGCTTCCAGGTTCGCCCAAGTGGGGTCTGGTGGCAGGCCCAGGTGGGTCAGGTGGCAGGCATGCAGTGGCACTCAATAAATGAGTACTCGGCCGGGCGCGGTGGCTCATGCTTGTAATCCTAGCTCTCTGGGAGGCCGAGGCGGGCGGATCACTCAAGGTCAGGAGTTCAAAACCAGCCTGAGCAAGAGCGAGACCCCATCTCTACTAAAAATAGAAACAAATGAATTGGCCAACTAAAAATACATATAGAAAAAAAAATTAGCTGGACATGGTGGCACATGCCTGTAGTCCCAGCTACTCGGGAGGCTGAGGCAGGAGGATCGCTTGAGCCTAGGAGTTTGAGGCTGCTGTGAGCTGGACTGATGCCACGGCACTCTAGCCCGGGCAACAGAGTGAGACTATGTCTCAAAATAAATACATAAATAAATAAATACATACATAAGTACTGATGGATCCACTGGGGGGTTGATGCCCAGGCTGACGAATGAGCTGTGGATCCTGGAGCGTCTCCACGTCCCGGTTCCTTTTGGCCGTCAGACCCACGCCGCAGGTGGGCAGGGCTCAGCCTGGAGGGTGCCACGCACACACTTCTGCACCCGGTGCCATTCTTGCCACCAATTCGCAGGCAGGTGTCTGCATTTACTGTGCTGCATATGCTTATATGCTCATATTTATTATTAACATCCACAGCAACACGTACATTGATAGAAATAATGCATAAACCTAGAATACATATAATAAATAATGATAATGTGTTATGCTGCAATAAAAATAAATATAGCGGATATACATCTTATAAATTAATATCCATTAAATAATATTGATATAAATCTACTTTGTATTTACTCTATATTATTATATACAAATATATTTACATACATGGATATAGATAGATCTCTATCTCTTAGCTACATACCTATCTCTGTGTAAACTCACACGTACACACGCATACAAAGAAAGAGACAGAGACAGATTTATTTTGAGGACGTGGTTCACGCCACCACAGAGGCCGGCAAGTCCGAAATTCACAGGGCAGACCAGCAGTCTGGAAATTCCAGCAGGAACCTAGCTGCAGTCCTGAGTCCGAGGGCTAAGTTCCTTCCTTGGGGAAATTCTGGCTTTTTCTATTAAGGCCTTCAACTGATTGGACAAGGCCCACCCCCCATCGGAGGTGTCACCTGCTTCACTGGGACTGGAGTTTGGCCAGACATCGGGAGTACACAGGGAGTGCCGGCCACTCCCTCCCCGCCGTGGGAGAGCTGCCTCGGTGGCTCCACCTGCCGCGGGGCAGCGGTGGCCAGGACTGGTTTGCAAACCCCACTGCTGACAGTTCCGCCGTTTCAGACCCGGGACGTGGTCAGGGGGTTAAGAGGGGATGTTTGTGGGTCTCCCCAGTGCAGGGGGGCCAGAGCACCAAGGTCAAGTTCATCCCTCCACGTGCATGTTGTGGACAGGCTGACGTGAGGACGGGCCGGCGTGAAGACGGGCCAGGCTGCAGGGTCAGAGCGTCACAGCCAGTGGATCCCGATGGGGTCACGCACCAAGGGAGACACCTTCTGCCCCCCCCAGAACCCTCTTCATTCCTCCTGCCTGTCGGAAGCGTGTCCCGAGCCTGCTTTCTCCCGGGTCTTCTGCACCCTGGCGGAGAGAGAGCAGCTGTGCCATCATCACCTGTCTCCATCCGTTTGCCCTGCTGTGACAAACACGAGAGACAGAATGACCCACAGAGAACAAACAGGCAGTTCTCAGGGTTCTGGAGCTGGGGGGAGTCCAAGATCAAGGGGCTGTGGGTTTGGTGCCGGGTGAGGCCCCATGTCCGCTTCCACGATGATGCAGGGGGGGCTTCCGGGGAGATGGACGCCGTGTACGCCGTGTGCTCGCCTGGTGGGAGCAGAGGGGCAAGAGTGCCTGCCTGCTATGACAAACGCTAACACTGAGGCGGGGCTGGAACCGGGTGAGGGGTGCAGGCTGGACACTCGGGAGGTGCCGGCCAGAAAGAGCCCATCTCGCCCGGCCGCAGGCAGAGCTCAGGGCGAAGGCGGCGGGCGGGGGGGGAGGAGAGGGTGGTGGGCAGAGCCCCACGCTTCCCAGGCGCTGAGCAGGTGGCTGTGAGCAGACGCCGGTGGAAACAGGGACAGGGAAGAACATTCTGACGCGGGCTCAGAAACGAGAAACGTCCTGTTAGAAACTGGAGGAAAAGCCGTCCTTGTGACAAGGTGGTGAGGACTTGGCTGCACTGTGTCCCGTCCCTGTCCCATGCGGAAGGTGGGATTGCAGACCCCTGAGCTGGATTTTTCCGTGCATGGCAGAGCCTCTTTGGCGAGGGCTCTGCCCACTCGCTGGGGAGGAGCCTTCCTTCCCGCCTAGTCACCTCTCGAAGGCCCCACCTGTCCATACCGTCCCATCGGTCACTGGGTCTCAACACGTGAACCTTGGAGGGGACACATTCAGACCAGGGCATCACCGTCTGACCCCCCTCCCGGGGCCGTAGGTGGCACATGCTGGTCCCCTCTGCGTGGCGTCTCAGGCCTGATGCACGAGGACACCGTGGAGCTGCCGGCCCTGTGGGACACAGGGACACGGGACCTCCAGGGCTGTGGCCCTCCTGCCCTTGCGGGGCAGAGACCCACCTGGGCCATGGAGAAAGACCAGCAGCAGGACCGACGTGCTGCGTCCCTGCCTGCCCCGGGGCGCAATGTCCTTGCCTGGCAGAGTACGATGACAAGATGCCTAGGAAAAGGCTTTGTCATTTTGTCAATTTGACCGAAGCTTGGAGAGCCATAGCCCACAGCATGACGCTTGGCTGTTTAGAAACAACATAGACGGGAGCTTGTTCCTGCAGCTCTCAGGGCCACCCGCGGGCACGTGGCCCTTCCCTGCCACGAGGGACATTCCTGGACCCCGCGCCGCGTGAGCTGCCGTCGGGTGACCCTGGGGCCGTGACTCCCGC
>VBSM01003147.1:252590-270236 GCA_008086735.1 Cheirogaleus medius
CAAGCCCTGCTGCTCCCAGTCCAGCTGCTGTGTCCCCATCTGCTGCCAGTGCAAAATCTGAGGCTTTGCCCTCAGGCCTCGGGTGAGCACAGCATGTCCACACTCCCAGGAAGCGACCAGAGCTCCATCCCAGTTCTGGCTGTCTCACACACCCAGGAGTAGTGTCCCTGAGTCCGGAGGAAGGTAATGGCCCCATCCGGTCCATGGCCCATCTCATGGCTCCCTGTCCAGTCACTTCCCACAGGACTGAGGACTGTCCTTCTCCCTCCTGGCACCCAACACTTCCCCAGCTCTCAGAGCCCTGAAGTCTCTGGAAGCCCCTTGCTGGGCCCAACTGGGCAGGGCTGTCCCTGTCTTTGGCTCCTCCTGGCCTCCCCCTCGCCCCTGCCCCCCACAGCTGGGACCAGACCTAAAGCAGCCCCAGGGGACAGCTGGGACTTCCTTGGATCTGCCCCCAATCTCACAAGGCTCTAAGCCCCCCTTCCCCTCCCTGGAGGGGGTTGCCCTTGGGCCCTTGCGGGGCTTCTCCCTCTTAAGGTCCAACAGGACCTGAGACCCTTTAATAAACTTGTCCCCACCCACAAGCCTCACTCGCACTGTGGTTCTTTTCCTGCGGCTGTCATCTGATTTGGGAAATCTGTCCTTAGCGTTGCTCATTCACGATCTCCGCCCACCGAGCACCTTCTGCATCTCAGGCATGCTGCTGAGCCCACGGGGTGCAAACAGAAGCCCTTGCTCTGGAGCTCGGGTCCCGGTGGAATATGACCCCCCATAAAGGGAGAGAAAGAGTGGAAGAGACAATGACATCGTGGCATCCAGGTCCAGGGAAATGACCACCAGAAAGCTCAGCTTTACTGTGAGCTTCCTAGCAGTCGGGCAAAAAGGGAAAAGAGGGGACACATAGGCTTCGTCGCCTGGAAGAGGGAGCAGAGGAGGTCACAGAAGAAATACGGTCTGTTGCATTTCAGAGTGAAGGGTCCTACGGGGTCATGGGCTGCAGCCCCCAGGCTGAGGGTCCCCACTCGGGCCTCGGTGGGCTCCAAGAACCAGGTCTCAGGCGTGATTTGGACGTTCTGCACGGCGAGTCCAAAAGCCAGAGGAATTTGTGCGTCGACAATGGATGTGAAGTCTGGGTTCAACGTGGGGCGGGCGCACGACTCACGGTGTCACTGGCTGTGACGGTCGGTTTTGTGAGTCGACCTACCTGGCCCGCTGGTCAAAGGCGAGCTCCCGTGAGCGTGTCTTCGGGGGGGACTGACATTCAGCTCCGTGGTGCTGGAATAAAGCAGGTTGTCCACCCTGGGGGGCCTCGTCCTGTAGCCCCAGGTCCCGACAGGGCCGGGGCCGACCTCCCCCCCCGCCAGAAGTTCTCTGGCGGCGTCTGCAATGGCGGCTCTTCCTGCTCCAGAGAACACCTGGGGCGGCCGCCCTTCCCCACGCCTGCCGCCTGCTGCTCGCCCCATCGGTGCGGCCCCCCAGCCTCCGCGCTCCGGGAGGCCGGCGCCGCCAGCTGCGTCTCTCCCTCCGTGTGCCGGCACAGTCTGGGTGACTCGCGGATCGCGGCTGCCGGGGCTCAGACCACAGCCACTGTCCCGTCCGCAGCCGGGACTCCGGGCCCTCTGCAGCCCTTCAGCGCAGCGCCGCGTAAGACAGCCAAGGCCACGGCTTAGCGAAGACCTCCGTGAACCGGTTGGTCCTGGGAAGGAAACCGCCCCCTTGGAGAGGCCCCGACAGGCATCAATTCTAAACAAGTCTGCACTCGCCGGGGACCGACGCTGGGCCTGTGGGGGAGGTGACTGGTGCCGTGAAACAAGGAGAGGCCGCACCAAAGGCGGGGACCTCCACATCAAAGGTGCAGGTTGGTACAGGTGGGGCGTGGGAGAGGACGGCGTCCTTCTAGGCCCTGAGAGTCCGGCTTTCCCTGCACCCCCGGCCCTGCCCCTTGGCTTGGGAGGTTTGATGGAGAGCCCCCCCGCCCCCCGCCCGTGGCCTCTCCAGACGCAATGTGGGACGTCTCTAAAGTTGAGTTCATTTTCCAACCACCTTTGCTTCTAGGAGCACAAGAAGATGCACAACCCGGACAACTGTAACTATTGGGCAAGACAAGAAACGTTCTTCTAAATGCTGAGCTGAGCCCACGGAAATAAGCACGGTCATTGTGGAACAGACCGAGTGGGAGCTGGACGTGGCGTGCGAGGCCCGGCGTGGCAGAGGCCACCCCGCCCCCGCTCCCCGGTGCAGCCGCCCCGGGACCCCGAGGCTGTTTCTTTTGTTGCCTCGCATTGAGATAAAACTCCAGAGGAGCAGACAGCGTGTGCGTGTGAACCTCAGCACATCTTCCCAAGCTGAGCACCCTCCGGAACCAGCCCTTGGCTCAAGAAATAGAACACTCTGGCACCCCAGAAACACCCACTTCCAGGCATTGCCCCCCCCAAGAGTAACCACTGTCTCGAATTCCCTAATCAAACGTTAGTGCTTTCGCCTGTTATTGAAGGTCATATAAATGGACCTTTTGGGGCCAGCTCCTTTTGCTGGCAGCCAGTGAAGTTGTCACGTGTCACCGTGATTGAGTTGTTGCCTCTGCCGTGCAGTGTCATACGTGGGAACGGACCCCTGTCCTCGCGCAGTGTGAGACTCAGTTCGGAGCACTCGGGGAGGAGCGGGAGGCTCGTCCTGGGCCTGCAGCGGGGGTCGGAGCTACGAGCTGCACCACCGAGCGCCCGGCAGGGCTCCCCCGCAGAGCAGGGTGCGCTCAGGGACAGCCGCCCACTGCGGATGGCGGAAGTAGGGACACGCGCTCTCCTGAGGCTCAGACGGGTGACAAGACTTTGCCTCCTCCAAGAAGTGACAGCTACAGGCCCACCTTTGCATGAGGCGGGGCTCAAATTCACATCACGTGCGAGGTCCAGAAAACCAGAGCCGAGGAAGTCGCCCAACGTGGTCCTGAACCCTCGGCCCTCAGAGCAGCCCGGACGGAGTGCGGGGCAGCTTCGAAGGCAGGACGTGCCGTCAGCCGGAGCCTGCAGTTCCCACCTGGCGTCAGGCGGATGGAGCTCACAGCAGAAAGCACAAAACACGTGAGGACAAAGCATCCAGGTGGGAGCCAGCCGCAGAAACTTAGCCACTAGGGACCAGGTAAAGCACCTGCTGGAATTTTTTTTTTTTTTTGAAACAGAGTCTCTCTCTGTTGCCCGCGCTAGAGTGCCGTGGCGTCAGCCTAGCTCACAGCAACCTCCAACTCCTGGGCTCAAGTGATCCTCCTGCCTCAGCCTCCTGAGTAGCTGGGACTACAGGCATGCGCCACCATGCCCGGCTAATTTTTTTCTATATATTTTTAGTTGGCCAATTAATTTCTTTCTATTTTTAGTGGAGACGAGGGTCTCGCTCTTGGTCAGGCTGGTTTCGAACTCCTGACCTTGAGTGATCCGCCCGCCTCGGCCTCCCAGAGTGCTAGGATTACAGGCGTGAGTCACCGCGCCTGGCCTGGTTGGATGTTTTGAACATCGGGGTTTGCCAGCTGTGCTGGGACCGCCTGTTACCAGGGAGGAAGCTTCCCTTCCTCGCAGTTTTAAGTGAACATACGGATACACGTGGCAGGCTACTACTATCTTTGAGATGTGCTTGACATTGTAAAACAAACACGACATGCTCAGGTGGGTTCTCGGGGTGTGTCCTTGTCATTTATGAAACAGCAGCAACACAAGCGGGCACTGTGGCAGCCCCTCCCCCCGTTCTGCCTGGGGTGGCCAAGTACCGATTCTAATCAGATGGTGGGAAGGTGAGCAGGCTTCAGTCCCCAGGAAACTCACTGAAACGTACTTGCTAACACAAGGACACAGGCAAGCTGGTCCTTTGAAAAGATCAAGACGTTTGATGATGTGGTGATTCTATAAGCGCCTCCGTGCATGCGCGATTTGGGAAACTGAGGCCAATTCCTCGAGAGACATAAACCACCAAACTCAAGAAAGGACAGATGGCCTGGATGATCTCATCTTATCAAAGAAACGAGGTTTATCGTCAAAAGCCTTCCCACAGAGAAAACTCCAGGTCCACGTGTGGTTTCACGGGTGAATTCTCTAAGATCTTCCAGGAACACATAATCTGAGAGCACGCAGGAAAAAATGTAAAAATACATGTACACGCGGGTGTATACATGCATAAAATCAGAAAGCAATGCAATAAAAAATAGCAGAACAATGGATAATGTTGATGAAATCAAAACCTGAGTCTTTGAAAAGATCCACAGGGCGGTAAGTGAGCCCCTGGCGTGGCTGACGCGGAAGAGCAGGCGCAGGGACTGGCGTGGGGGCAGGAAGAGAGACAGCGCATACCCCGCGCAGTGAGCTCTGAGATGTCTCTGCACTCTCGAGCTCAGCAGCAATGACGCGATGGCCCGTGAGCCACCCAGCTCCCTCGGGAAGACGTAGACGGACAACCCGAATCTCTATGTCTATTAAAGAATTGAAATCATAGTAAAAAAAAGAACTTCACAAAAACAAAAAACAAACAAATAAAAAAAACTCCGAGTCTAGATGGTTTGCCTGGTGAATTACTCAAAACCTTTAAGAACCGTTACAGGCCCGGTGTGGTGGCTCACGCCTGTAATCCTAGCACTCTGGGAGGCCGAGGCGGGAGGATCGCTTGAGCTCAGGAGTTTGAGACCAGCCTGAGCAAGAGAGATACCCCGTCTCTACCCAAAATAGAAAAAATTAGCCAGGCATGGTGGCGCATGCCTGTAGTCCCAGCTACTTGGGAGGCTGAGGCAGGAGGATTGCTTGAGCCCAGGAGTTTGAGGTTGCTGTGAGGTAGGCTGACGCCCCGGCACCCTAGCCCGGGCAACAGAGCCAGACTCAGTCTCAAAAAAAAAATAAAATAAAATAAAAAATATATAAAAAAGAACAGTTACAAATTTTACACAATCTCTTTCCAAAAGTAGAAGATCGAAGGAGCGTTTCCCGGCGCTTTTCTCGTGGCGCTGAGAGCATCGGCCTGCCACCAAACAGACGAGACGTGGCCACGGGAAACCACAGACCGATGCTCCTTGTGAACACGGACACAAATATCCCAGCAAAGTGTGAGAACGTCCACGCAGCTGTAGCATCTGTCATGACACACAATGGCCAGGCGGGGGCTATCTCAGGAAAGCAAGGCTGGTTAAACAGTCAAAAACTGATACAAGTCACAGCATTAACAGATAAAGAAGAAGAACTATAGGATGATATCGGCCAATGCAGGGGGAAAGTTGACAAAACGCAGCATCTGTTCACACCAATCAGTGTTGGAGAGAAATTTCTTTAACCTGAATAAAGGAATCTACGAACACCCGCCAGCAACGTCGTATTTAGAGGTGAAACAACGCATGCTCTCCCGGGTCAGGTGGAGACAGGAACGTCCACTCTCGCCCCCAAAGCTGGACCCTGGACAAACTAACCAGCTTGGTGGCGGGGGGTTTAGGGAGGGGGAAAAGGAAAAAGAAAGCCATCTGGCTTACAGCTAGTACCATTATCAACACGGACACCTCAAAGCATCCAACAAAACCTCCTAAACTAGTAAATGACGTTATCAAGGTCGTAGGATGTAAGGTAGCATTACAAAAATCACTTTATTTATTTTTTTGAGACAGAGTCTCACTCTGTTGCCCGGGCTAGAGTGCCGTGGCATCAGCCTAGCTCACAGCAACCTCAAACTCCTGGGCTCAAGCGATCCTCCTGCCTCAGCCTCCAGAGTAGCTGGGACTACAGGCATGCACCACCATGCCCGGCTAATTTTTTCTATATATTTTTAGTTGGCCAATTAATTTCTTTCTATTTTTAGTAGAGACGGAGTTTTGCTCTTGCTCAGGCTGGTTTCGAATTCCTGACTTTGAGCGATCCTCCCGCCTCGGCCTCCCAGAGTGCTAGGATTACAGGCGTGAGCCACGGCGCCCGGCCTACTTTATTCTTATAAGTTTCAATATAGTAGCAAAGAATGAATGGAAATCAAATTTTTTAAAAATACCATTTAAAATAGCTCCCGAACAAATAAGCATATGAAAAAATGGTCGTCATATGTCGTCAGGGAATTGCAAATCAAGACAACAGTGAGATACCACTGCATACCCATTGGGACGGCCCAGACCCAAAACGCCGACACCCACAGACTGGAGCTCCTGGCGGGAACACAGCAGGGTGTGGCCATTCGAGGACAGTTTGGTGGCCTCTTGTAAAACCAGACTCTTATCACACAGTCTAGCAATTACATTCCTTGGTGTTTACTCCAGTGACTTGAAACTTACATCCACACAAACATCTGCACGTGGACGTTGATGGCAGTTTTATTTATAATCGACCCAAAGTTGGAAGCAACCAGGATGCTCTTCGGTGGGCGCGTGGGCAAATAAGCTGTGCTCTATCCGCACAGTGGGATGCTGGTCGTCACTAAAAAGAAGTGAGCCGCAGTTCCTCAAAAATTAAACACAGAACTTCCTTATGATTTGGAATTTTTATTTCTAAGTATAAACCCCAAAGAATTGAAAACAGGATCTTGAAGAGATGCTTGTGTACCCCATGTCCATAGCAGCATTATTCACAACAGCTAAAACGCAGATGCAAACCTAAACAAAATGTGGCGCGCACACACAACGGAATACTATTCAGCCCTTGACAGGAAGGAGACCCTGTCTCCTGGCCCCAACACAGATGGCCCCTGAGGACACTGTGTTAGGAGAACTAAGCCGGGCACAGAAGGACAAGCCCTGTGTGATTCCGCTCATGTGAGACACAAGATCCCCGCCGGAGTCAAATTCTCGGAGACAGAAATCGTAACTGTGGCTCCCGGAGCCAGGGGAAGGGAAACGAGGGTCGGTGCTTCCTGGGGGCAGAGCTGCAGTTTGGGAAGATGGAAAGTTCTGGAGACGGGCGGTGGGGACGGCTGCACAGCAAGGTGGGTGCACCTGATGCCACTGACCTGTGCCCCTAAAAATAGCTAAGATGGGGCGGGCGCGGTGGCTCACGCCTGTAATCCTAGCTCTCTGGGAGGCCGAGGCGGGCGGATCGCTCGAGGTCAGGAGTTTGAAACCAGCCTGAGCAAGAGCGAGACCCCCGTCTCTACTATAAATAGAAAGAAATTAATTGGCCAACTAAAAATATATACAGAAAAAATTAGCCGGGCATGGTGGCACATGCCTGTAGTCCCAGCTACTCTGGAGGCTGAGGCAGGAGGATCGCTTGAGCACAGGAGCTGAGGTTGCTGTGAGCTAGGCTGACGCCACAGCACTCTAGCCTGGGCAACAGTGTGAGACTCTGTCTCAAAAAAAAAAAAAAAAGTAGCTAAGATGGTAAAGTTTCTGTTACGTGTATTTTCCCACAGTTTAAAAAACTGGAAAACAAGAGCTACGGAGCCGTGGAAGGACGGGAAGGACACTTGGATGCAGGTTCCTGAGTGAAGGTAGCCGGTCTGAGAAGGCCACGCAGTGCAGGGTTGCGTCCACACTGAGGTTCCACTCGACCACGGCAGCTGCCGTGTGGCATGGGTGAGTACGTACAGCAAGATAGTTTGAGAAAGAGAGAGAGAGAGAGAGACCACAGTCACACAACCTTCATTACAGTGTATTATTCTAATTGTTCTATTTTATTGTTGTTAATTTCCTACTGTGTCTGATTCATAGATTAAGCTTTACCATAGGATGTGCATATAGGAAAACACACAGTGTACGTGGGGTTCGGTGGTATCCACAGTTTCCGGCATCCGCGGGGGTCTTGGACCGTGTCCCCGGGACAAGGGGGGCTGCTATGTGTGACAGTCTGCAAAAGGCAAACTATGGAGACAGTGAAAGGTCAGTGGCTGCTCAGGGTTGAGGGGGCAGCCCACAGAGGATTGTTAGGGTGGTGAATCTATTCTGCGTAAGCTGCAGTGGTAGATACGACACAGCTATCAAAACCCACGGACGTAGGACATGGAGAACAAACGCTGATATAAACTATGGACTTCGGGTGATAATCACGTGTCAAAGTATGTTCATGAACCGTGACAACCGCTCTGGTGTGGGATTTGACATGCGTGGAGGCAGGCAGTGTATGGAACTTTCTGCATTTCTACTCAACTTTTCTGTGAACCCCAAACTGCTCTAAAAAATGAAGTCCTATTTTTAAAAAATAGCTCCAAAATATGAACTACTTAGTTATAAATCTAACGAAACAGAATCTGTATGCTATAAACTGCAAAACACCAATGAAAGAAATCAAAGAATAGCTATTAGGTCATTAAATATGAAATGTCCGATTTCGAATCAAAAGTGTAGTTCATCGTCTCTCAAACAAGCAGCCGTGCAATTAATCAAAGCGTGCGCCTAAACTATCGACGCAGTTTTGTCGTCTGAATGGCAGCTTGTTTATGCCAGCAGCAAAGAAGCCTGGAGAGTGAGTGGAGATGAAATTGTGAAAGGTATTTTTCACAGCTTGTTGAGAACTGAGTATTTTTCTTTGCAAGAAGTGGTCTAAGGCCTGGAAGAAGTGGTGGTCAGTTGGTGCAAGGCCTGGTGAACATGGTGGATGACAGAGAGTTTCCAAGTCCAGCCTCTGTAGTTTGAGCAGCATTTGTATGACGTGTGGTCGAGCATTGTCTTGCAAGAGGATGGGCCTGTCCCTGTTGACCAATCTCGGCTGCTTAATCGCAAGCATCCTCATCATTTTGTCCAGTTGGTTGCGGTAGACATCGCTGTCATTGATTGACCAGGTTTCATGAAGCCGTAGTGGATAATACCAGCGCTGGACCACCAAATAGACACCATTGGCTTTTTTTGATGAATATTCGGTTTTGGACTGTGTTTCGGCACTTCACCCTTATCCAACCATTGTGCCGAATGCTTGTGATTGTTGAAAAGAATCCATTTTTTCATCACATGTAATAATACGGTGTAGAAGTGGTTCGCCTTTATGTCGTGTCAGCAAAGAAAGGCAAGCTTTGAGACGATTTCTCTTCTGACGCTCGTTTAATTTATGTGGAACCCATGTGTCCAGCTTCTTTACCTTGCTGATTTGTTTCGAATGGTCCAATATTGTTGGAATAGTAACGTCCAACCCTGCTGCTAATTCCCGTGTAGGTTGAGATGGATTCGCTTCCACTGCAGCTTTCAGCTCATCATCATCCACCTTGGACTCAGGTCACCCACGTGGCTCATTTTCAAGATTAAAATGACCAGAATGGAACTCCTCAAACCATCAGTGTGCTGTGTGTTCATTAGCCACATCCTTCCTAAACGCTTTGATGATATTTTGAGCTGTCTACACTGCATTGGTTCCATGATGGAACTCACATTTGAAAATAACAGAAATTTTTGACTTATGTATGATTTCACAAAAATTGCTCTAAAAAATGTGAAAGATAATCGCAAGCCAAATTGTGCATTTGGAAGACTGAGGATGTACCTTCACAATAGGGGGGAAAAAACCCAAGAAGCGTCAGCGTGAAATGTCAGAGATATCAACTGTCAAGCTTGGTATGTTAGGCAATCGGACATTTCATCCTTAATGCCCCGTGACTCAATGGGAAGAGATATCATTGCATTCGTGCGTTTGAACACTCAAAATAGAAAAGACGTCAACTCTCCCCAAATCGATTTGCAGATTTAATGGGGTTCCAATGAAAATCTTGGCAGGATTTCTTTTGCAGACACAGGCTGTTTATGAAATGTACGTAGAAAGGCAAAAAATTAGAATAGCTGCAACAATTTTGAAAAAAAAAAAAAAGTTGGAGGAATGACATTCCCTGCCTTTAACACTTTGTATGAAGTGGCCAAAATCTAGACAGTGTGGTGTCGGTGCAGGGGCGACCCACAGATCGGGAGGAAAGGGTTGACTGCAGCACGGTAGCTGCCATGTGAGTCGTATTTAACTCATGCTAGTTTTGAGCCTGGGGCCTTGTGAGGCGAAACCCTGCAGTTGGTTCATGAAAATCTTACTTGTCGATGTTCTTATTGTTACAGTTAATACTGACAAATTAATTCTAAAAGCGTGGATTGAACGACTAAGTCATTCAATCAAGAAATTTCGTTTTTCATTACATTTTTCATTAAATCAGGAAGGACCGTTTTGTTTTAGGAGTTTTTGTTCTGTTTTCAAAATAAAACACCAGGGCCCCATGGAAAAAATTATTTTTCTGGTGTGGCAGGCAATGTGCTAGACATCAGCCTGTACAAGCCCGGTTATTTCTGATGAATGTGCAAAGACAGAGCTAAGTGTAGAAGCGTCACAGCCTGTCTGCGCTTCTGTAACGAAAGCCCAGGCCTGGGTGATTTACAGAAAATAGAAGTTTACGTCTTACGGTTCTGGATGCCATGGAGTCCACCACCCAGGTGCTGGCCTCTGGTGTCCGGCTGGGGCCTCTTGCTCCGTCCCCACACGGCGGGAGCGTGCAGGGGCATGGAGGTCCCGCCTCCCTCCTCCGGCCCCTCACCAGGCACTGCGGGCAGCAAAGAACCAAACTCTGCAAAATAATTTAAAGAGATTTATTCCGAGCCAAATTTGAGGACCGTGACCTGGAGCCACTGCCAAGAAGCCTTGAGCAAGTGGACTGGCTGTGGCTGGGTCCGTTTGGTTTTACACATTTCAGGGAGACAGGAGTTATACAGGTAACGTCATAAATCGATAGGTGGGAGGCACACATTGGTTTGGCCCAAATAGGTGGAACAGCTCGAGGGGAGGCTTGCAGGTTATAGGTGGGTTTGAAGAGTCTTTGATATGTAATTGGTTAAAGACATGAAGCTTTGAAGCTTTGTCTAAAGGCTTGGAATGTTTTAAGATAAGGAGTTCTGTTATCAGAGACAAGCCACCAGACATATATTTATTTTTTTTCTTTTTCTTTCTGCCTATGTTAGTCTAGATGCAGACATACAATTGTTGTGTAAATTGAGGACCTGCAGGTGTGTCTTGCACAGTCTTAGGCCGGCTAATGGGTCACAAAGGATGTCCCCAAGAAGGGAGGGGGGCATGAGGAGGCCTGTCTGACCTCCCTCCACGTGGCAGGCAGTTTAGTTTTGGGGATATCCCATTGGCCAGGAGGGGCTCCATTCAGTCAGCCGGTAGGGGCGGGGAGTCTTAAGATTTCATTTTAGTCCCCAGCACGAATCCATTCGTGGGTGTGCAGCCCTCACAACTTAATCACTCCCCAAAGACCCCATCTCTTCCTACCACTGCAGTGGGGAGTAAGTTCCGACACGTGGATTTTGGGGAGACGTTCAGACCATTGCAAGAAGGGATCGTCCTTTTCAGCAGATGGTATTGGAACAATGGAACAGCCACATACAAAGACAAAAACACTTTAACCTAAACCTCACACTTTATACAAAGTTACCTGTAAATCAATCATAGACCTAAATGTAAAATATAAAACATTTGGAATAAAACATAGGAGAAAGTCTCTGTGACCTTGAATAACAAAAACAAGTGTGTCTAAGAAACGCACAATAATCTGGGTGGAGTCTGCGATGGTGTAAATATAAAAGGTAACATAGTAAAATCTTGTCCTTGCAAAGGGGCAAGGGCAGGCTGGCTGTGGCGTCGTGTTGGCGGGGGTCTTTGGAAGGGACATTTCTTTCTCCTACACCATTTTTCACCAAACGTTTGGTCTTGGAGGCTCACGATGACCCTGTGCTCCAATTTCAGTTAACGATGATGTGGCGGGGGCGTCCCACTCAGCAGGAGCTCAGCAGATTCACCCGCATGTGAAAAGTGTAAGGAACAAAAACAACAAACAACCACTGAAAGCATCTGGAAATGGCCCTACAGCCATTTCAAATGAAGAAACATTTATTCAAGAAAGTCTGTGAACACTTGAGAGGGACTCTGCGAGAGTCCGTGGTATTTGAGCCAACACGTGTGCGGCTGAGACAGAAACTCCACCCTAGACTGATGCTAGGGACACAGCCCGCTTCTCGCCCACATCTAACTTGGGGGGCTGTCTCGTGGGGGCGGGGGCGGGCCGGCACTAGTACGTCAGCAGTTCCCACCCTGCCCCAGCTACCGGTTTCTGAAGCTAAATTCCGAGTGGGTGTGGCTGAGAGGTGGAGGTCCCTTCTCCTCAGCCTCCGCTTCTGCAGGAAGGTCTACCTGGGGCTCAGAGTCCCTGATCACCTGCTCCAGCTCGTGGGGCGGCGGCTTCACACTGACTGAGGCAAGCTGTGGACGCCAGGGGCTGCTTCCCTCAGCCATCAAGTGCTCAAGTTCTAACTGGGGTCGGGGTGTGTCACTTTGTGAGCCAGGTCCCCCAGGGCCACCGCTGTGGTTCAGAGATCTTGTGCATGCAGCAGAAAAGCAGGTGGTACCGTGTTTCCCCGAAAATAAGACCTACCCATAAAAGAAGCCCTAGCAGGATTTCTAAGCATTTGAGCAATAGAAGCCCTACCCCGAAAATAAGACCTAGTGATGGTCGAGGCTACGCAGCGCATCTGCACAACCCATGCATGTCGTCGTGGAGCGGTAAAGAAGATGAGCAACCCCTCTCATCTGCCCCATGAGAGCTCTATGGCTCGACATGAGAGAGTGGGGCCAGTGGTTCCAAAGGAAATAGAGTTGCAAGAAATTCAGGATGGAATTTGGGGTTTGGAGAGTGATGATGATGTTCCAGAAGAAGACCACTTCACTCTATTTGAATAAATGTAGATTGTTGTACCGTACTTTAAAAAAATAACACATCCCCTGAAAATAAGGTGTGTCTTCTTGAGGAAAATTAAATATAAGACCCTGTCTCATTTTCTGGGAAACACGGTAGAGCAGAGAGCTCCAAATGCCTCCCCCAAAGAGTTGACTTTCTGTGCAGCAGACTGTGACCTGGAGGCCTAAGGGTGCTCTCGGGATCGGTGGGGGTTGTGGCAAAAGGCAGTGGGGAGGAGACCGAGAGATTCCAGGTAAACTCTAAGATGGAGAGAAATGGAGACGGAGGCAGCTGGGAGGAGCCTTCCTGGGTTTGCAACAAACCTCATCCTCTGACCTGGGGAATTTTCCTTCCAAAGGAATCAGAATTTGATTGGATCAGTCTGTGAAGCAACTTATTCACTAAGACAATGTTAAAAAAAATTAGAGCAATCAACTGGCAATTCTTGGAGTTTAACAGCTGCTGGGTTTGGTCAGGGAGACAGACGGTCAAAGAGAGCCCTGCCCACACCACTGTCACCCCAGGGTGGACCTTCCCACCGCTCCTCGAGGGGAAATGGACCTCACTAAAATGTTCCAGGCAATTGCTAAGCAAGGAAACAAGCAGATCATGATAATAAGCTTTCGGGGCAGGGCGAGGCGGCAGCGCTTCGAGCTGCTACAATATATTGTCTAAAATGTCCGGTTTCCAAGAAAACCTTACACAACATGCAAATAAACAGGAAAACACAACTCACACACCAGAAAGAAGCAGGCAACAGACACTGTCCGTGACAGGGACCCAATGGCAGATTTAACACCCTACAAAGCGGCCGTCACAAGTATGTTCAGAGCAGTAAAGGAAACCACGACTGAAGAAGTAGAGGAAGGTACGATGACAATGACGTGTCTAACAGAGACTCTCGATGAAGAAACGGAAACTAAGAAACAGAATCAAATGGAAATTCTAGAGTTGGAAAGTATAATAACGGAAATGAAAAATTCACTGGAGGGTCTCAATAATGGATTTGAACTGGCGGGGGAAAAAAAGCAGACTTGAAGATAGATTATTGGACATTATGCAACCTGGAGAACAGAGAGGAGGAAGAATGAAGCAAAGCGAAGAGTGTCAGAGAATTGCCGGCCACTGCTAGGTGCAATGACACGTGAGTAACAGGAGAGCCAGGAGGAGGAAAGAGAAAGGAGGGAAAATGTTCAAAGAAACGATGGCTGAAAACTTCCCCAATTATTGAAGCACATTGACCTGAACACCCAGGAAGCTCGGTGAACACCCAGTAGGGCAAGTGCAAAGGTGGCCACAAACAGCTGCGTGCAGTGGGGATGCCGACAGCCAAAGGCAGCACCGACCGGGCGACCGCCGCCACCTGGCAACGGCATTCCCGGGCCCCTGTCCCAGAGAGAGGAAGATTCATGTTCACACAAGAACCTGCACACATGCTAACAGCAGCTTTCACCTAATCACGTTTATACGACTGCGTTGGGCTGTTCCCAATGGCCCAAACTGGAAACAACCCGCATGCCCTTCAGTGGGTGGCTGGTTCAATAAACTGGTCCATCCGTCCATCCCATGGAAAACTCCTTAGCAACAAAAAGGAATGGACTATCAACGCATGCAACAACCCGGATGACCTCAAAAGAATTATGCTGAATGGAAAAAAAAATCCCCAAAGCTTACATACCGTCTCATTTCAGTTATAAAGCATTCTTGAAATGACAAAATTATAGGTATGGGCTGGGGCGGTGGCTCACGCCTGTGATCCTAGCACTCTGGGAGGCCGAGGTGGGAGGATTGCTTGAAGCCAGGAGTTCGAGACTAGCCTGAGCTGGTAAGACCCCGTCTCTACTAAAAATAGAACAATTAGTTGGGTGTGGTGGCGCACCCTGTAGTCCCAGCTACTCAGGAGGCTGAGGCAGGAGGATCACTTGAGCCCAGGAGTTCGAGGCTACAGTGAGCTGTGATCACACCACGGCACTCTAACCCAGGTGACAGAGTGAGACTCTGTTAAAAAACAAACAAACAAAAAAAGAATATAGAAGACTTGAACAACACTCTAAACCAACAGGATGTCACATGTATAGAACACTCTACATGACAAGGACAAAAAAAACCCCAATAACTATTAAAGGAATTGAAACTAAGATTAAAACCTTCCTACAAAGAAAACTCTATGGTTGCCTGGCCTCACCAGCAGCCACACCAAGTATAAAGGACAAAGGAAACGCTTTTTAAATAACGTGAGAATCTTGGCACCAAAACCCAAAAAGAACATGTGAGGAAGAGACGTTACCAGTCCATTGCACTCTTTTGTATCTGAAAAAAAAAATCACAACAAAAACAGCAGAGTTTTAAAAATACAAATACACAAAATGAATATTTTATGTTAGTCCAGGCGTGCAAGGTTGTTTTAACATCAGAAAAAAAATCCAATAATGTCATTTGCTAAATTAACTTATTGAAGGGGAAAAAAATCACATCATCAAATTAAAAGCTGCAGAAACATTGTTCAATAATATTTAATAGGAATTTAATAAAAGTGGGTCGTTTTTTCCAGAATGCACGCTCATAAAATGTAAACTAGCCCCAAAACTATTGGCAAATACAGAAATATCAGTATAACTCCAGAATCATTCTCACCTAGACACGTGTTCCCCTAGCATATCAATGATTCAGAGTGACTGAGGTTCGCATTTTCACAATTAAGACCAAGTCTTGGAAAATATGGAAACCTTAAGGAAAAAGTTGAAAATCCCGTAAAAAGGCGCTTCTTTTAACACAAACAACAGCTGGTTCAGTGTCTGTGAGGAAGGACGGAGCCACGTCCACCCTGATGAGCTCTCTGGAGGAGCCAAAAGTGCAAATGAAAAGCCGAGGACACGTTCTCACCTGTGTTGAAACGATGATGGAAACGTCCGCACTCTGGAGTGATGTTTACACCTGGTGAAGTCTGAAGTGGGCGCCTCCCAGGCCCTCGTTGAAATTAGAATCCGGAGCTGGGCCTGGAGGCTGAGAAGGGACGGCCGCCAGGGTCCAGGCAGCAGTGACGTGGGGACTGCACCC
Source organism: Cheirogaleus medius (assembly GCA_008086735.1). NCBI lineage: Eukaryota > Metazoa > Chordata > Mammalia > Primates > Cheirogaleidae > Cheirogaleus > Cheirogaleus medius. The sequence goes on from VBSM01003147.1 coordinate 268,275, forward strand.
TGTCGTCCTCGCTCACTCCAGGCACAGAAGTCCACAGGCTTTGCATAAAACTTCTCCAGATCTATTTTCCCATCGGTGCTGTTATTTGCCTGCTACGGTGTAGAGAGTTGGAGTCTGTGCTTTTGCAAAATGCAAACTCTTTTGTATTTATGGCATCATAGCAAAAATGTCAGTATTAGCATAGTATGGATAATAGGGAAGCCCCTTCAAGTAGTAAAGGATATCTACCAATACCCAGAACAAACACCACACAAAACTGCGCAACCTTGGCCAGGCGTGGTGGCTCACGCCTGTAATCCTAGCACTCCGGGAGGCCGAGGCGGGCGGATCATTTGAGCTCAGGAGTTCGAGACCAGCCTGAGCAAGAGCGAGACCTGGTCTCTACCAAAAATAGAAAAAAAATTAGCTGGGCACGGTGGCGCATGCCTGTAATCCCAGCTACTCGGGAGGCTGAGGCAGGAGGATCTCTTGAGCCCAGGAGTTTGAGGTTGCTGTGAGCTAGGCTGACGCCATGGCACTCTAGCCCGGGCAACAGAGGGAGACTCTGTCTCAAAAATAAATAAATAAAATAAAATAAATAAAAAAACTGTGCAAACTCCATTTATCTTTGAGATAAGGGTTCTGATAGAAAAGCCGCTATCACAGTCTCTAGTTTACACTGACATCCTAGAAAATGTGGCAAATAAAGAAAAACAAACAAAATGTGTATGGATTAGAAAGGAAGAAATAAAACTCTAATCAGTCATAGGATAAGACGCTATGATTGTGTGTGTAGAAAATCCCTATGAAGCTACAAAAATGATTAACGTAAGAAACACATGCAGTGTGGACTCCAGACTCGTGATGGCTCTTTAATAGTCAACTGTATTTCTGCACATCAGTAACAAATACTTAGAAAATAAAATATTTCAAACCGTGACATTTACAGTAGTATAAAAATCAAATATCTAGAAATACATCTAACAAACTCTGAGTAAGACTCTACGCTGAAAACTCTATAAAGGGAGAAATTGAAGGCGGCTTAAATAAATGGAGGGAAAGAGCATGCTTAGAGATTTGGAAAACTCAATGCTATAAAAATGTAAATTCTCAGGCCTGCGTGGAGGCTCATGCCTGTGATCCTAGCACTCTGGGAGGCCGAGGTGGGCGGATCGCTCAAAGTCAGGAATTTGAAACCAGCCTGAGCAAGAGCAAGACCCCGTCTCTACTAAAAATATAAAGAAATTAATTGGCCAACTAAAAATATATAGAAAAAATTAGCCAGGCATGGTGGCGCATGCCTGTAGTCCCAGCTACTCGGGAGGCTGAGGCAGGAGGATCGCCTGAGCCCAGGAGATTGAGGTTGCTGTGAGCTAGGCTGACGCCACGGCACTCACTCTAGCCTGGGCAACAAAGTGAGACTCTGTCTCAAAAAAAAAAAAAAAAGTATATTCTCCCCAAATGTATCTACAGATTTAATAATAATCCCAATAGGCATTTTCTTTACCTTGACAAATGGATTCTAAAAGTAAGTGAAAATCAGAAGTAGAATAGTCGAGGAATTCTTAAAGAAGCACACGAGCGGGTTAGCGGACACGGGGCTTATTTCGAAGCTGCGATGGGTAAGCGTCCGTGTGACTGTCGCGAGGACAGACACGAGGCCCAGCAGAGCCTGGAAACGGCGCACGCGCCCACGAACGCCTGGCGCACCCGCAGGAGTGAGCCGGGAAGCCACGAGGAAACGGCAGCTTTTCAGCAAATGGAGAGGCGAAACCTGACTCCGACCTCTGCCTCTCCGGGCACAGGTGGGCGTACGGCCAGCATGAAACACAAAGCAGTGAAGACCCTGAGGACGATAAAGGACAGCATCCTTAAGTGCAGGCAAACTGAGAACTGTTAGTAAGGAAATGACACCACAGGGCCGGGGACGGTGGCTCACGCCTGTAATCCCAGCACTCTGGGAGGCCGAGGCAGGTGGATCGT
>VBSM01003148.1:0-11660 GCA_008086735.1 Cheirogaleus medius
CTAGTTTTCCTCCTTCTTCACAAGCCAACTTCTTGGTCTTCTTTGCAGACTCCTTCTATTCTATTAATATTTAGGTTTCTAACAGGGCTTTTGTTTGGACGTCTGTCTTTTCCCCATCTACACTCTCTGAAGGCATCCAGCCGCGTCCTGACTACTCTCAAATGCACGTCCCCAGTCCACACCTTTCTCTCAAGCTCCTGACACATACCTATACCCACCTACTTATCTAGTATTTCTCCTTGCATGTTTTGGGCATAACTCAAAGTTAACATCACAAATAGAATTATTGATTTTGTTCTTAAACCTGTTCCTCCCGAAATATTCTCCATCTCCAGATGGCAGCACTATCCTCCCAGTACTCAGTCCAAAAATTCTGTAGCTATACTTTTTTTATTCATTTCCCTCATCCCCCCAATTTTATCCAACAAGAAGATCTGTTAGTTCTACCTCCTAAATGTATATCAAAACTATTGATTTCTGTTCAGCTCCTGTAGAGAAAAGGTCTTGCTATGGTCTTAAATTCCTGGCCTCAAGCAAAGCTCCCACCTCGGCCTCGAAAAGTGCTGGGATAACAGGTGTGAGCCACCGTGCCCGGCCTCACTTTTGTTTTTCCAAAGTCCCACTCAGAGAATCTGAAGACCAATGCTATGAGGTTGAATCGTACAAAAATGCCAATTTCAATTTCTTTGACCTATAAAAATGGTTTCAATTTGATGTTACTATGAACAGTAGAGTTGTTCCTCATTTAAAGAGGAAATGTATTCATAAGAATATAATACTTAATTGCAAATATATTTTATGTTAACTGTATTGTATGGTACTTTTGAGGATAGTCTCATTACTAAATGAATATCATTAAAGTATACAGCAAGTCTTCTACAACCTAGTATTTGACTTTTAGGACAACATTTTTTAATAATTGTAAAATGAATACAGGCTCAAGAAAATAAAAATATAAAAAAGATAAAACACAAATAGTTGTATTTGCCAGAGATTAATATATTTAATATTGTATCGTATTTCCTTCTGGTCTTTTTCCATTAATACATATATTCATTTTTATGTGGTGCGATCATTTTCTCTACTGTATATCCTAGTTTTTCACTTAACATGTAAAAATGACCTTTAAAACAACTTCTTTAATAATTACATAAATACTATCCTGTGAATGAATCACAATTTATTTAGTCATGTCGCTATTGTGACTGTGTGTGTATAAAACCTTGCTGCCATAATATGCCATTTACAGAAAGGATGATTAGCATGCAATACATTCGGAAATACATAAGAAATTCTATAATCATCACTAAATCTTGTAATCGTTATTCAATTACCTTCTCTTTCAGCAACTGTCCTTTTAAAAAATACAATTAATAATAAAAAATAAAAACTGTGCTGAGTTTCGCGTTTTCTTTTAGCTTCTCTGCTATATCCTGGATGAGTTTTCAAAATAGGGATAAGAAAAAAGAAATGAATACAAACAAGAAAGAACAATCGGCTCTGAATAACATTGTGTGTGAAAAGATAAGTCAGGGACGAGGGGTGCAGAGGTGGCTGACGGACAGATGAGGGCGGAAAGACCTGCACCCTTCATGTGGGCAGTGGTCGAGGATGAAGAACTTCCTTTGTCTGAAATGTTTAGTGCAGTTAGATTGAAACAAAAAACGAAGTAGTGCTTGCTGCAGCTTTTCTTGGACTCTATCTCAATATTGCACATAAACAAAAGAAACCAATCGAACTGTGACTGCAGAGACAGTGGCCAAATAATTTAGGAAATATTTTTGGACTATAGTAATTTTGTAAAGATTATAATTTTGCATTACAATTATTTACTTTTCACTTCATTGTTCCCCCTGGGAGATCTAAGTGTTTTATATATTTTTCTTCAGCTTTTTAAAGGATTTATTACTGAACAATTTAGTGAGACATAATTTCCTTTAAATAATGGAGAGAAGGTAAGAACACAAATGGACATTTTATGTTTTACTACTTCTAGAAGACAATTTTCTTAGGAACTACTTATTTAGAATCATTACTTTAAATGTTCCTATCCCCTCAGGGTTACATTTCTCTGTATTGGTATTACATGCTTAAAACATACATAAAGATAATATCAGTTTTAATTTGATGTAAATATCCAAATCTAAAAAAATTTCTCTAAATGTTAAAAAAGGGAAGATACTTTAGAACTATATACAATTCTGAAAGATCAGTGGAAAATACTCTGACGTTTTCTTAAATCTGAATTTGTATGGGGACATCAGCTCTCACAAAGACAAAGGAAGAGAAAGTAAAGAAAATCTTAAATATGATAAACCACAGTACTGAGTTTTAGAGAAACTAAAAATATTTCCCATGATTTCTCACTTTCCAACACAAATAGGTGGCAATGAGAAAGGAATCTCTGTAGAATGTGACATTAAAAAGGCACAGTTCACAGCTCTGTGGTCAGACGTGTTCATTAACATCACTGAGAGTATAAATTTGTAATATGTAAAGAATATAATAAGAGTATAACAAGGATGGCTAAGTACATGTTTCTCTTATTTTACTGTAAAATCACTACATGAATGAAATCCTTCCTAAGATGATAGTGTAGCACGTGACTAAATCGTGTCCTTCAAAAAAATGACAAGATGTTGAAAATGTATCCCTGACAAGAGGTTGGAGGAAAAATGTAAACATGAAAGTGTGCATTTTTCTGTTATTTTAAATGTTTAAATGAAGAAGAGAACTTCCCAGGATATGAAAGTGGTTATGCCTCTGTATATTGTGAAATAGAGAGAATGAGTCTCGCAAGGGGCACCTGCTTCTGCCCGGGGTGAGGTTCTCTACGTGGAATCGCCTGCAGAGGCCAAGAATCATTCCGTGCAAGGGGAACTTTCAAGCAAACAACCGAAAGGGTGAAAGAGAAGTGAAGGAGGAAAGGAAGGGGGGGGGCAAAGAGAAATAGAACCAGAAAGAGTATCTGATAAAAGAGCTTTGACAAAGGACTTCAGAGCAGAGTAGGTAAGAACAGAAGAGACAGCAGGATTTCCAGGAACAGAAGCCAGTGTAACACCAGACTTCACAGAAAATGGGAACCTTGTACAATTAGTGAACTTCCCTCACTTACCGGAGGAGGGAACTGAAGCTGGGAGAGGTTGCTACTTACCAAAAGTTATGTAACCAGTCAGAGGCGACGCTTGAAGTGGCTGCCGAAACTGCAGTTTTGATAAGAAGCCCTGAAGGAGTCGAAGCAGGCTGAATTGTTTCTCCTATTCCAGATAACGGCAAGTAGCCTGGTGCTAAGGGATCCACAGCCAGGTGTCGTAATAATTCCCGGGCCTGGCGGGGGCCTGGCTGCTGGACTGAGGGGAGGGAGCAGTGAGGACTTGAAGATATACCTAAGATTAATCACCACACACCTCTGTGTCTTCAGGGGTCCTCACTCCAGGACATGGTGAAAGGGGAGCTCCTTTTTCATCAGGTATTTCACAATCTTTAGCCCATTTAATATCCATGGTTAGCATTTTACAGATAACAGTAACAGTAGCCATTAATACTGAGCAGTTATTCCAAGCAGGCACTACTATAAGAATTATATATGCATTTTCTTACTTAATCCTCTCAATGACATTATGAAATAGAATAATGGTATTCTATTATAATGTAATATAGAATATCTATTACAGATGAGAAAAATGAGAGAGAAATTGGTAAATGACAAGATCAACAGCTAGAGAATGTTGGAGTTAGGACTCCAGTCCAAGCAATCTGATGTCAAAAATCCATACTTCTGACAAACAGGTAAACTGAGATTCAAAAAGGTGAAATCACTTTGATGTTTCACAGTGAGTTGGTATTGGGACTTAGGTACTCTAATGCCAAAGCCCCTGCACTTTCTACTACGTCATGCTGAGAAGACAGGAAAAAGGCTAGGATCCCAACTTTGATGGAGAAAGGTACACACACACACAAACACCCTTTTTCATCTTCTGTGATGAGCTGCCCTTGAAAAGACAGGGTCCTGCTGTCCTTTAAGTGTCCTGAAGCATATTAACCTGGGTGTAGGAGGGCCTACTTCTAATAAATCCTGTGAATACGGAGAGAAGCAGCGATGGAGGTTCAGGAGGCACCACCGTGGAGCACTGAGAAACGTCAGAGCCTGGGCACTGGAGCCCACGGGCAGCGAAATGGCCTGTAAGTATTGTTAGTTTAGCTTCTCAGTTACTGCGCAGTAAAAAGCTGCCACTTACGCAGTGGAGGAATCGTGTTTTCAATGGAAATACATCTCTTATTTTACACTGAAAGGTTTTTTTAAAATTAAAATATGCATAGCGCCTGCTTTAGGCTGAGCCACAAAAGGTGGTAGCATCGATAAGTGGTACTTGCCATTAGAGTTTGGACCACAACTTTATAGTTTCAAAAGCATGATTTTTTTTTTTTTTTGATACAGAGTCTCGCTGTGTCACTCAGGCTAGAGTGCCGTGGCATCAGCCTCGCTCACAGCAACCTCAGACTCCTGGGCTCAAGCAAGCCTCCTGTCACGGGGAGGTGGATTTTAATTCCATCCCTTCCCCTCTGCATGGGGAACCATCTCCAGAGGGTGCGGGGACAGAGCAGACTCTGCCCACACTCACAGTGATCGCAGCAGTCCCTACTTCACCACCAGCAGCTAGTCGCCATGGGAGTGTCTTACCTGGCAAGTGATACTTTCTACAAAATTGAACACAGACACATCCTTACCTCTTGATCGCCTTTTTGGATTGGTGGATGTCAAAGTGGGCAAACCGGAGCCCTGGGGCCTCTCAGAGCTGCCAGCTGTGGCTGCAGGAGCCGCGCATGAGAACACCCTCCTAGCCATCACTCTGCGTTTCCCCTGCTTTGCAGAATGAGAGTCCAGCTCAGCCTCACTGCCTCACTGCCGTGGCAGCACAGTGAGTGCAAGGCGGTGACTACTCACGCTCACTTCACGTGGGTTGGAGTCTGCTCTTACCGATAAGTAGCACATTTACAAACCATCTGCTTCTGCGAAGACGACCCACATATATTTTACACTCATTTTTATTAGCTTCAAATGCCCAATAGTTATATTTTTTGGCTTTTTCATAAATCCTGGGATGTGAGCTATGTATGGGTTGTAGCCGCAAATCTTACTATGCACTAACTGTAACAATCTGTGGAAAATAAGATTTTATACAACTTAGTTTTGCTGGTAATTTTCTGAAAACCATATGTTCTTTAAAATTCAGTACAGCTAGATGGTATGTAGTTCCAAACATGGGTAACAACTGTAGGGTCTGGGCCTAGAAAGACGGATGGATGGAAAGAACATGAGCAGGTGAATGAAGGGTCAGGTGAAAACGCCTGCCAGAAGCTGCTTGTTTGCAGAGTTAAAAGGTCAGCTGAAAACAGCTGACCTGTATGGAAGTTGTTAAAAAAAAATTAACAAACGGCCCTGACCCTCTGCATGTGTCCTTGGAAATAAATACGGGGAGGGACTCAGGTGAGGAACCATTTTCTCCTTTAGATTTTGGTCTCTTCCCTTCTCTGCAAACACTATGTGTTTGGCGTAATCATTCATTCCTAAGCTACCGAGCTCAGAAACCAAAAAGTAGCCGCAACAAACAGTCTCTTAGGCCAGTATTTTTTATTAATTTTCCTGATTATGAACAATGATTTTTAAAAAGAAGATACTTAAACCCCAAAATATGCATTTTAAACATTTTCTTCCATAATATTTCCTGCTAATATTTAACAAAATTGAAATCATATGTAGTTTTACATTCCTTTTCACTTAATAGTTTCTATTGCTGCATTTTTATCTTATTTCCACTTGATTTTTATTGATATTACCAAAGACATCATGATGGGCCAGACGTGGTGGCCCACATCTGTAATCCCAGTGCTTTGGGAGCCTGAGGTGGGAGGATTGCTTGAAGCCAGGAGTTCAAGACCAGCCTGGGGAACAAAACAAGACCCTGTCTCTACAAAAGATAAGAAAAAAATTAGGCTGGGAGCGGTGGCTCATGACTGTAATCCCAGCACTCTGGGAGGCTGAAGAGGAAGGACCACTTGAGCTCAGGAGTTCAAGACCAGCCTGAACAAGAGCGAGACCCCATCTCTATAAAAAATAAAATACATTAGCCAGGCACAGTGGAGTGTGCATGTAGTCCCAGCTACTCAGGGTGCTGAGGCAAGAGAATCACTTGAGCCCAGTAGTTTGAGGTTGTAGTAAGCTATGATGATGCCACTGTACTCTAGCCTGGACAAAAGAGTGAGACCCTATCTTAAAAAGAAAAAATCAGCTGGGCGTGGTGGCACATGCCTGTAGTCTCAGCTACTTGGGAGGCTGAAGCAGGAGGATCACTTGAGCCCAGGAGTTCGAGGCTGCAGTGAGCTACGATTACACCACTGCACTCCAGCCTGGGTGACAGAGTACAACCCTAATACCAAAAAACAAACAAACAAACAAAAAATTGTGATTCACCTCACTCATTAATTCATCAACTATTTCTGAGTGCTTATCCTGAGTGCCAAACATTTGAGTTCTACATATTTGGGGAAAATGCCTAATCCTGGGCAATTAATTACACACCTCATCTTTCCTCTTCCACCAACTTTCAGTGGTCTACGAGGGCAGACCCGTTTCTAAATACGTTAAAAACAGAGAAGAAATAACAGAGAATCATATTTTCTCTCAACAAATGCTTGCAATCCTGTTGTCTTGCTATAGCTGGAAATTTCCTCCCTGGCATCTCAGGAGGTGACTATTTTCCTTTCATATGGAGGTCCAGTCTTGCTGAGACAGCAGTGATGCTTTCCTCAGTGGATGGATGCCCTGGGTAACCAGCAACATCACGTACATGGACATGCTAAAAGCACTTTCACATGCTTAAAATGTTAGCCCAAGTCGAGACACCTCCTCTGTTATATATGTATACTTGAATCCATGGGCAGAGAGAACAGCACACTGCTCCTCTCAGGGGTTGGGAGGATGGTGTCACAAGATCCTTCACTCCACAGCCCTGAGCTATTAACCTAAGTAAAACATGATCCAATTAACATGTAACTTTAATATGCATTAAGAAAGACTACAATACCTGAGTGACAGAGCCACTGATATTATGTTATAAAAAAAAAAAAACCACCAAAAATCTTGACAGTGCTTTGCTTTCAAATGAGACCACCAATTTTACCTGTGGTACTTTTTCATTTAACATTATGTACTGGGTGCCTGGGTATGGCATGGAGAACAGACCCCCTCATCAGTGTATCAGTGCCAAGATAAACATAGTGTTACATATTTTTTTGTGTTATGGAGAAAAATACAAGGAGGACCTACTTTAGATTGGGAGCTCAGGAAGGTCCTTTTGTAAAAAGTGACATTTGTAGAGATGGAGTCTTGCTATAGGCAGGTCTTGATCTCCTGGCCTCAAGCAATTCTCCCGGCTTGGCCTCCCAAAGTGCTGGGATTACAGGTGTCAGTCACCTTGCCTAGCCCTAAAAGTAATATTTAAATAGACACCTGAAGGTTGAGTAGGATTAGCCTTGGGAAAATAGGGGAGGATATTCCAAGAGGGAACAAACCTTGTATTGTCCCGAGATGGAAAAAGGATCAGTGAGGCAGGAATGAACTTAAAGTTAGGAGGCAGGCAGGGGACCGACAATGTGGCACTTGTGAGCCAAAGAACAAATACAGTAGAAAACTGTTGAAGGGTTTTAAGAAAGGAAGCAGCATGAACACTCCTGTCCATACATTGTTGCCTGTTTTTTGGATGATATCTTTTGGATGGATTTTTTTTTCCTTTCTCTTTTTTTTTTAAATATTTTCTTTCATTTTTTCACATTTTTCTTTTTTTATACCCAGCCACAGAAAGGATATTCGTGATGGATGGATTTTTAAATGTGGAGTTCTAGGATCAAAGACATAAATGTTTTTAAGCCTCTTGGTATATATTTCAAGAAAACAAAACAATTTAATTTCCTACCTATACTATATGAGTGTTCATTCTGTTAACGCTTGATAGCATTATCATTAGAAAATAGTTGTATTGTTTGAAGAAAAGCAGTGTTATGTTGTTTTACTGTGTCATTTTATTACTAGTGAATTTGAATATTTGTCAGTATTGATTAATAGTTTGTATTTCTTTTTCTGTAAATTATCCATGGCCTCCTATCTTTTTTTGGGGGGGAGGAATATTGGTATTTATCTTATTGGTGTGGTATAGCTTTTTATATTTACAGACTAGTGGGACAGGCCAGAGGGGTGGAGCATGCCTGTAATACCAGCACTTCGGCAGACTGAGATGGGAGGACGGCTTGAGGCCAGGAGCTCGCCGCTGCAGTGAGCTGTGACTGCGCCACTGCACTCCAGCCTGGGCGACAGAGCGAGACGCTCTCTAAATAAAGACTAGTTCTCTAGTTCTTAACGATCACACTTTTGCTTTCACTAGTACAGTCTTCCCGACCTTACGAGGGTAGTCTGTTACTGAAAAACCATTCTTAGAAGTTGAAAGTGCATTTACTATTACTTTAAAGTAGAGAAAATGCTATGTGTTCCTTAGTCACCATAAATGTATAGCACCGGGTCTCACTGAAATGAACGTGTTTACTTCACTAGTTCACGTTAATAATCATACAACAACATAACACTTTCTGTTCACTAATTTCCCTGTGATGTGCTGTTCATCTATATTCCCGAAGCTTGCAGTAGCTATTCTACACCATACACTTAAGACTATGTCCTCAAAGCATACATATATACTCAATGTTTTTGTAATTCAGCATTTAATGCAAAACGAAACCATAAAACCTAACATAGCAGCAAAGGCAAAATAAATAAAAACAATGCATTTCTGGGGCACCAGTAAATGAGCTAATTGTTGCTAGATATGAGCAAACCAGGAACACTCTGAGAACTCAACCAGAGACTCCTACTATACACGGCGGAGAACATGGCCCTATCTTAGCAAGTCCTAAGAAATCTGAGTTGGTCCTTATTACACAAAGAAAGTAGGAGACAGGGTATTAGAAGAAACTTCTTATGGGCATATCTCAGAGTAGGACTATACTTGTTTTTGACATATAGGGTTTATAAAGTTTTACCATACTCAAATTTATCAGTCTTTGTGTGTGTGTGTGATTTTTTTCCCCATTGCTTTGAGCTTTGGATATTCTTCTCTATGTTCAATCTTAAAAATAGGCACCTATATTTTCTTATAGCTTTTGAAAAAATCTTGTGTTTTTGCAGTTGTATTACTTAAGCGATTTGGACTTTGTACAAACAGTGCAGTGTAATGCACAGAGACAAAGTTTCCACTCCAGTTTGTTGACTAATGCATGCTTTCTCTATTTATATAACATTTCTCAATGTAGAATCTGCAGAAGTGGTATGCTGATCAGGTATTATTAAACAGAGTGTTGGTTGGGGCTAAGGAAGAATTTGGAGGGCCATGCCTGGGGGTCCTTCCCTAGGTGGTACCGGCTCTGAAACTAGTTGATGCAAAGCCATACCTCATGCCCCATTACTCTCCCTTTCCCTTCCTTCCCCTCACCACCTTAGTCCCTTGTCCTCTCTTCACAATCTAGTAGATAAATTCATAAATTCAACCTAATCCGAGTTAGGTTGCATGGAAATAACTACTTTGGTATTCCAGATTGGCCACCAGACCCCCACACACATATTCACTCAGCAGAAGGACAAAAGAGATAAACAGAACCATTGTAAAGGGAGAATAGAGCCAAGGGTTAAATGCTAGGCAAAACCAACTGGAAATTCATAGATAAGTTATCAAACTTACATTAGGTTGAATGAGAGACGGTATGTGGGTACAAAAATCGAAGTGATGCCTACAAAGTATGACAGGAGAAAAATGTGGTTATGCAGCCACTATTTTCCTACACATATATGATGTTGTCTTACTCATGTGGTCTCTGTGAAATATTAATATGTAGAACCATGCAGTCCTCTATTTTATAGATAAAGTACCAGACTTAAAAAAAACGCCATTCACTTAAAGCTCTTCATTGTTGGAAGTCCAGTGTTCAACCCAGTTACGGCTTGCTTTTCTTCTCACATTCTTTAACCTCTCTACTAAATTTTAATGGCATATATTTATCCTTAAAAATGAAAATGAGTTAAAAATTATTTTGTGTTGGTTTTTAAGATAGCCAAAAACTCTGGGATGTATGAGAACAAGGGCTCTGAATGGTTTGAATGATCTGTTTATTTGACGGGTGTACATCATAGACCTATTCAAGTACCACTTGTTTCTAAGCTCTAACTTAATCTTAGAGACCAGCAATGAAAGCTAATTGATAAATCGGATTAGATTCCCAAAATTTCTAGCACAGTCTCTTTCCGATGACTCTCAGGTACAGTGGTCCCCCCTTAACCTGTGGGGGTTCCAAGACCCCCTGTGGATGCCTGAAACCAGGACACTATCAAACCTTACTTATACTAGGATTTTTTTCATACACATACATGTTTATGATAAAGTTTAATTTATAGATTAGGCACAATAAGAGATTTACAACAATAGTAATAAAATGGAAGAAGTATAACAATATTCTATAACAAAAGTTATGTGAATGTGTTCTCACTCCTCGAAATAACTTACTGTACTCGCCTATTTTCAGGCCTCACCTGACTGCCGGTAACCGAAACCGAGTATAAGTTCCTACGTCCAAAGGTAACTAGAGTAAGAAATTTCGGCCGAAAGGTCTTCCTTCCAAACTCCTAGGAGAAAGGTCATGAGGGAAAACATGTGAACACTACAAAAGTGAGCTTATCTCTGACACTGTCTCAAGCCACAGGTGTAACGGGCTCCTCCGGTCATTCGCAGACTGCCCGACCCCGAAAGACACCTTCTTGCAACGCAAATGTGCGGCGTTCTCGCCAAATTGGTAACGGCTGGTCGCGTTCTTTTGGAAGCCCTATTTGCATAAACACGGAACGAGGAGTTCCGCATCTGTCTGCAATTCCCCCTGACGACCGATTAAAAAGATATTAGAACGCGGTGGCCGGTTCTGTCTCCCGCAGGACGAGCGGCGCCCGGACCGGGTCGCGGGCCCTCCGGCCGGACCATGTTCCCGGGCCCGGCTCGCGGGGCGCCCGCACGCACGCCGCCTCCACGCGTGCGGGATGGAGGCCCCGGTGGCTGCGCGGGAGCGGGCTGAGGCGAGCCGCGGGCCGCGGCGCGGGAGCCGGACGGAGCGCAGGTAGGAGCGGCGTGCACGGCCCCGGCCGCGCGCAAGCCCGGCGCCCGCCGCTGGAGCCCAGGCGTCGGCCCGCGCCCCGCCCCGCGCCCGCCGGGCGCAGCCAGCTCCGGGCCGGCGGCAGGGACGAGCGGCCGCCCGCGCGGCGGCGCCCTGTGAGGGGGGGACGCAACTTTCCCGGCGACGGCGCCCGACTTGCCGCCGCCGCCGCCCGCGAGGACGCACGGTGAGTGGGGCGGCGGGCCCGGCCTCCCCGGCCCGGCGGCGCGACCGCGGCGTCCTCTGAGGCGGCGCGCGGCCAACATGGCGCCCCGCGCGCCCCGGGCCCTGCGCGGAGCCGGCGGCGGGGTCCGGGCGGGGGAGCGGGAGGGAGGAGGCCGCGGAGGAGGAGGAGGAGGCGGCCTGAGCGTCCCCCCCGCCCCCCGCGCCCGCCCGTCGCCGGCTCAGGCCCGAGAGGC